>JACCIC010000389.1:25000-81110 GCA_018907035.1 Sycobia sp. Sy_11 | reverse complement strand
TTGGTTTCAATTACTCGAATTGAAATCCGAAAAAAAGTTAGTTTTTCATGGATTATTGAGGAAGGAGTACCAAATACGAGAGACCTTTCCACATATATGGAATTGATTTTAAGGATTTATTGAACTTTAATAATAAATAATTATTCCGGACACGGTCCCTTTCCGAAATTAATTTGCTCAAAATCGACTAAATCATGATATTAATATAATATATTATGGAGAGAATACATTGTGGCTTAATTTCGGTCGAAGTGATCGAATTACTTAATTCAAGCCTTTTTACGCCTATAAACTTTCGCGCAATAGCCAGGATAGGGTTTGGTAGCCGACACTGGGAACGCGTAATTGATTCAATATTACACGATTCCACTGCAAATCTGACTTTGAATAAATTAGCCTGCCAGGATCGGAGCGTGAAGTTTTCAACGACGGTCGAATCCCGCCAGGTTTGGCCGTGGTGTTGTGACGTAATGTACAATAGCAGGTAAAAGTTATCTTTATGTTTTGATACACGTCACGTCCTCACGCAGATGTATAGAATGCAAAGGCATGAAATGGGAAATAAATATATAAAAAATGATTGCAAAGAAATGTAAAATAGGATTAATTAGTAATTAATGTAAATTGTATTATTATTATTATTTTAAACCTTTGCTATAAAAACCATTCAGTACCGGTACGGACATAAGAGATAGTTCATTATATATATTAATAATTTGTTTTAAATACGATCGAGAATTGAGACAAACGTCTTATTATTTCGTCCATCGTTCAAACCTCTCTTATCCGGCGCTAAATGCCAGCCGAACACCTGCGGGCACGTGCATCTTTTGGAATTCTCCGCAATGTTCCATACCTATGAGCAGCTAGCCGCGTTGCCGCTGAACTACCATGGCTCAAGAGAAGGAGAAAGAAGGAAAGGCGATGCGCCGAATTGGCTCAGCGATACGTAGGGGTGGATTTTTGCGATGTGATGCGGGGGAGGGCGACGTAGTTTTTTGGAGCGAACCACGTTCACTCTAATTATAATTCTATTAAATAAAGTCTAAATTTATTATAAATATTTATTTATCTTTCTGACTTAATTCTCTCCTTACTAGTAGTTTTATTATTTAATTTAACAGTGTTCAATCATTTTTGCATTTACTCATAATTATAACAATTAATTAAATTATTAAATAATTATCCATTAATTATTTAATTCATTTATCTTATTTAAATCTTCAATACTGTCTTGCGTTTCAGTCCTTGTCTCACAGGAGTGGGACATCATAAACACAGTATATACAATATACACGCTATCGCGCACGCACGCGTGTGTGTGGTCTGTCTACTGCTATGCGACACGTTTTATGTGCATGCAAGAACAGGAGTAATAATTATCAAATGTATTCATATACGCGTTAATATACTTTTCCAATAAAAAAAGCAACATTGTTTCAGTTAAAGTCAAAGCCAAGAATCGGTCATCCAACATTATTCCTATATATGATTGAATTTATAGCTAATTTATTAAGTATCAACAGTGCATAGTTAGAAGAATGTGAAACGAAACTTGTCTATGTTTATTGAAACAATTTAAAGAAAGATGTACTAATAGAATTAAAACAATTTTTGCTACGAGTCGAAATGCAAAGCACATCGGTTTTAAAAAAAAATGGTATTAAATAGAATGATTAATACGGTAATAATACCAATTTTTCCAAATATTTATATAATTTTTATACTTCTCGTAACTATCATTATAACAAATAGTCAACACTAGTAAAAGTTTTCAGTATTTAAAAAGAAATTTACATATAAGTCTACTTTGCTTGATGAAATATTTTCATTAGTTATTTTTACTATCTAAAAGAATTTACTCAAATCGCTTAGTTTCGATCATTTCATAAGCGAGTTTGCTATAGTATAAAAGGCAGGAGAAATGTATAATTATTTTGTATTTCTATTTTTTATGTTTTTGAAATTTGGCTAAATTTTTATTATTTGAACTTCAAATGTTCATATTAAAATCTACTGTCGAATGATCAGATGGCCTCATATAGAAGAGTTGAAGTTTGAACTGAAGTTTTAAATAGAAATCCCAGATAGATGAGCGAAAATCCCAAGGGCAACAGAGAGAAGAAAATTTATAAAATATATGAAATTTCAGTTATTTAAAAATCTTCCTAAAGATATATAATGAAAATTTTCCATTTGGTATATATCATTCAACAGATTTGAAAAGACTAAAAAAATTACTATAAAATTAAAATAGCTATTTTCAGAGATAATAATTTTTAATATTTTAACTACATGTTGTGTTATAAAATGAAAAACAAAAATTCGCAAAATATTTCCTTAGAATGAATCTATTTAAAATTTTCAAATTTATTATGAAAATGTATAATATATTTAGTAAATTGTCTATACAATCTAATGTAACATTAGAATCATTAAAACTTCATGATATACATAAAGGTATTAAGTTTTTTATTAACTTCTTTTTATTTTACTTACATGAGTAAATAAATGCACAGTCATACCTAACAATATAAAAAATTTCATTGATCATCAGGATTTTACATGATACAAAATGTCAGAAACATTTTTTAATTCTACTTTTTTATTAGGTATATATATTCACATATTATTAGTGAATTTAGAAATTAATATATTCGCGATATAAAGTATATTAGCTAGTAAGTTCTTTTTACAAAACCACTTATTGGTCACAGTTTTTTCCTTTGTACAACTAAGCCTATTTTTGATAAAACTAAACAAATAAATAAACTAAAAGCTAAATACATACAAATTTGTTTTTAGTTTTTCATCTGCAGTAAAATTCACTTTTCATATCTTTTTTACTTTAATTGTTTGTTTTTGAGAATGAATAAATTTAAATTTATGTAATCTTCTGCATTTGTAAATTCATATATACTGTAGATACTATATAATAAGAATATTATTAATTGAATTTTACTTATACTGTAAAGTATTTATAAGATATGAATTAACAAAATAATAATTTTTGAGATATTTAAGGCTTCCATAGTTTGACAAGACCGTCTTCACTGTAAGAACATAACAAATTCTGATGAGGGTGATGCGAAAGTCCAATAACATCTTTTTCGTGGACCTAAAAATAAAATTACGTTATAAATGGCCAATTTGGTTCTGTAAAAAAAATTAATGCATGTCAACTCTTACATTTAACGTTCTTTCTAATTTCCAGATGTCGTTGAAAAACAATAAAGTACAAAATCTTCACCAACACAATATATATATTCTCCTTTTGGAGATACAACAGAACACACAAAGTCACCACCTTCACGTTTACCACTCGAAAATGATCTGACGATTTGTCCTTGCATATTCATAATTACAACTGTATTTGAACGATTACAGACTACAAAATGTTCTGGATTTTTTGGCAGACAATGTATACTATTTACAGTAAGATCAGCAGCGCCCAACGATTTATATGTCCCAGTACATTCAGTGGTTTTCAAGCTCCATACTTTAACTGTTCCATCTGAAGAAGCACTGAAATCATAAATAAATTTATATTAATGGAATTCATAAAATATAGTCAAGTAATATAAATTAAATTAGTAAAACAATAATAACATATTTTCCAAAATTGATATCTTTAAGTAATTACAATCAATCAAACAAACAATAATTGAAAACACTTACCTGATAATATTATGAGCATCTGAAGAAAATATAACTTCATTGACATAGGAAATGTGGCCTCGAAATTCCTTTAATGTTTTTCCAGATTTTAAGCCATGAATTCTAAACATTTTTTGTAATACATAATAGATTAATAAATATACTAATTACCTATTCGCTTTATCTAAGTTTTCTACTATTTAAAAAATTTCTCCATTTATAGTTTTAAGACATTTATCATCAATGAATGTTTATGATAAAATTAAAATAAATTATACATACATATTTATAACAATACTAATTTAATCAGTATAATTAAAATTGTACTTCTGTCGGTTGTTTTGGAATTAAATTATAAATTAAAACAATAATAAAATAAAATAAAAAGTTTAGTTCCTGAGGATGAACTGTAGCGGTTCGAAACGTCAAGCACCAAAGGAGAAAATAAAGTGGTGGGGGTAGTCAGATTGTCCTTTGCTAACATAGAATATAGTTTATTATTTTTATTATTTTTATTTTTAATTTCTTTTATATTATTTTATTTTATTTTATTATTATTTTAATTTATTAGTTTTAATTTTTAATCTAATTAAATTTAAAGTTTTATTTCAGATTCTTCGGGGGTGATAATAAACGAGAACAGTTGACTGTTATTATTTTTTTTAGTATATTATATTATAAGAACTGTAGGACCGATAAAAATATTTATTAATTTAATCACTATAAATTAAGAATTCAAACTCAATGAGTCCTCCACTCTACTGATTTAGTTATAATAAGTATCACCAATTGTATAGAATACAGTCCAGAAAAGATTAGAAATTTACCGAATTGTAGCATCAAAAGATGCTGAAAGTATTTGACTATTATCTCTGCTAAATTGTAAGCAGGTAACACCCTTAGTATGTGCCTTCTCAAATCTCCTCAAACATTGACCACTTTGTACTTTCCAAATTTTAATTTTACCATCTTGTGCACCACCAGCTAACATTTCACTATCTCGGCTGAAAGCCATAGATAATACAGCTTGTTCCATCATCATAAAATTATCTTGAGCTTGGTATTTTAAGTCTTTTCTTATTTTACCGGTTGTAAATTCCACACTTCAATAAAACCATCCACTGATCCAGTAACAAGATATTGACCATCTGGAGAAAATCTTGCACACTCGACATGTGATTTTACACCAAATTTAATTTGTTTTGATAATTGGGTAGGATATTTCTCATCTTCTTGATCCCTAACTGCTGCTTTACCTCTAAACAAATCAATAGTGGTACCAGGTGGTAAAAGTCCTTGATGTTGTTGCCATTTTAATGCTTGTCCTAATAATGCTAATAATCTGCTAGATGGTACAACTGAAACTTCTCCTGACAATGATGTTGCAATGTATGCTCGTCTTTTTTCTTTTGTGCTTCCATCTGGATAAGCTTCCCGTGGATCAAAGTATGAGCGAGCAAGAAGATTTTCTATAATAAATTTTATAATAAGTGAGCAAATAAATATATCTATATAAATATTTACCGATTGTTTAACAAATATTATTTGCTCAAATTAATATTTCTACCTAAGTGAATATATCTTTCAGGCTCCTGCTGTTTCATCATTACCATTGGTTCAGTCTGCCTTAATAAACTTCTGGCTGCTCCAAGTTCTCTTAACTCAATTAACTCCAAAACTACCTTTTGAAACCAATAAATTTAAAATATTAGAATTTACATTAATTATTCATTTCATGTTCATATATTATGCAAACAATATATATTGTTCATCATACTTAAATAATTGTTTACCTGTTCATATAAATCAATAAGTTTTTTATCAGGTAATTTAAGCGACTGTATAGCTTTGAGGACGGTATCCCAATGTCCATTATTTATATCTGCTACAAAACCATCAACACTATCTACTGTATTTAAAGATACACCTGTTTCTTCCTAAAATATTTTTTTATTTTAAAATTATATCATCTCTTTTAATATATGTTAATATTGTACTACCTGAAGAGTTTGTAAGGTTTTTACAAGATTGGACTCTTTTAAATACTTGCTGTATAAGACGAATAACACTGTGAACGAAAATTAATATATTATGATTAAATAATAAATTTTTATTTTATTTACTGCAAAATAAAATAGTAAGAGAATTATAGAACAAAGTAGTGTTTTATAATTAAGTTAATTTAGTTTCCGCAGTAATAAATATTAACATCATACAATGTTTGTACTATAAAATTAATGAAAAAACTTACTCAGCAGATTCAATTTCAATAGACATTATTAATGTTACAAAATTATTTTCTTTTTTTCCTATATATTATAAAAACAATATAAGAAACAAGGACCCTACAAGTACCAAATAAGACACTGAGTTTTTGGTTATATTATTAGCAAATGGCAACATTCAGAAACACTAGATCGCGGTCTAGGACCTGAGAATTGATCGTCGACACTAGTAGCGCCACTATCAAGTGATGAAAATAAGACTAAAGGAATATATTTAAATTCATATTAACCTATTATATTACAAATAATTTTGTATTTATTACAATTAAATATAACAAATGAGATCGACATAAAAATAAAATCTATATTAATAGTATCCAAGCTTCGAGGCATGTGATTATTTTTTTAACATTTAATGAAACATCTATCTAATATTAAAATATATTATCCTAATGATGGACAATATAATGAAAATAAATATATCAAGATTCTAATAATCTCTATCATCCATATAAAAGATAATAAACGTTTAACGTAAAATTAAAAAATAATAAAATTATAATAATCTATCTAAATCTAAAATCTTTACCCCTTAAAGTATTAATGCAGATCTCATTTATATGTGGATCTCATTATAGTCCCATTGCTTTGTAATGAATACAAATATTAAATGCACTATAAGTAAAATATTTCAAGAAATTAGCACCTTCAATATATTATTAAAACTAATAATTTAATTCTAAGGATTATTTTGTAAGGTGTTAGATTTTGTATTATCAATCTACAACTAAAAGCCCTCAAAAAAGATCCTTAGAATGTTATTATTTATTTCATATGTACAACATAATTAATTTAGTTAATTAATAGTAGGCGATAATTAATCAATAGTGGAACAGTAAAATTAATATTTATATAATATTTGAATAATTAAATGAACTTATTAAATAATATATTAAGTTAATTTATTAAATTGAACAATGTCCCTCATATTTTATACAAAAATTATTTAATGTATGGAAGAATATAATGAAATGTGTTTCTATTATTTTGTATTTCTTCTTTTCCCCGTTCTACATGGCACATCTTGAGCTTGTGAATAAGCCTTTAGACTTATAAAAATATACCTTTAGCCTTATTTTCACCCTTTGGCAGTCTAATTTTTACCTTCACTTTACTTTCTTTTTTTCTATATATTCACTGCTGTAGAAACACGCGCTTTTAAAACTTATTTACAGATGTGTTTATGAAATTCGTTTTATTATACCTACATTGGGTTTTGTACGTTTAGACTAAGATTTTTATTATATTTGTTCAAGGAAACAGGAAAGACGAATGAAGTATTATGTTAAGTTTAATTTTATGGTGGCAAAAAATTTTCTGGAAGAAGTGGAAATATTTTTTGATTGTCGCCGCAATTATTTTTGTTCTTGCTCAACTCGGTAATATGAGTTTTTTAGGATTTTTCTTTGATTGTTCCAATGCAGCTAATGTAAACTACCAGCAGCAAGCAACAAGTAAAAAAGTAAGATAATTTGAATGAAATTATTAAGACAATAAAAAATTATTCATTTTTATTCCAAAAAATATTCTTATAATAAATTGTTTTTCAGATTTTATCAAAATGGGAAATACCTATACATCATTCAAAATTAATAAAAGATTCACAAGGACATAATATATCATTGCGTGGAAGTCCAAATAATAAAGATATTTTTAAATATATTTCTAATTCTAATGGAAAATTTACTTGTTTTAACACTAAGAATGAAATAGATCTTATTAAAATCAATGACGATTACTGTGATTGTCCTGAAGATGGTAGTGATGAGCCAGGAACTAATGCCTGTAATAATGGAAAATTTTTCTGTGAAAAGATTGCTATAAATTATCCAGGTTAGAATTATAAATAGTGATTATAAATATATTATATTATTTGCTCATTATGATTTCAGTAAAAATTTCATCCTATAAAGTTAATGATGGTGTCTGTGATTGCTGTGATGGAAGTGATGAATGGATGGAAATTCCTGTTCTTGATACAAACGATGGTATAAAAAATATAGTAATAATTATTTCAAATAGAAAATTAGTTGTTTGATCGTGACAGAATTTATTAAGTATATTATAGTACAAAATTCTTTCAAAGTTTCTGTGTTTAATAAAACTTTTTTAAAGTTCTACATATATATAAATCTTTATCTAACATTTAATATTATACTGTACAAAAACATTTTATGGGTTATAATTAATATAAAATTAAAGTTTCAGGAAACCATAACTTGAAGTATCGCTTTATACATTGTCAAAATCATTGCGAAAACATGTAATGATATAAAAGTCATAAGCTTCCCAAAGTACCTGTACATAGGACAAGACTGAAGATATTGAAACAGGCATTTTACTGCAATTTTTTCTATTTAAAAACAATTAAGTGACTTTGTTAGTAAATGTTTGAAAATAATAAGTAAAACTAACATTACAAATTATCTGGAAATAATTATTAAATCTTATAAATTGTTTGATGTTTTTAAAGCCTTTGTAGTTTTTTGTATATTTCTATTTACTATTAGTTGTTAATTAATTTGTAATATGTTGCTTTCTTATATTTCAAGTTATCAATCATTTACAAAAGAATATGAAAAATAATGTTTATTTCAAGAAATGTAATATCTCAAATGTATAAACCTTTAAAAAAAAGATCAAAAATAGTGTTCAAATTAATATTTGATAGATTTTTTAAAAAATTTCATGGAACTAATTACCAAAAGAATTATATTTACAAAAGTATAAAAAATATAGAAATAAATGTTATAATAGTTTAGAAACATATTTCAAATTGTTATTATTTATTTAATTTATTTATACATTATTAGATGTTTATATTATGCACTAATATAAACATATATTAATTAATAATATATATTATAAATAATATATATTATTAGATAGATTGTTATTATTTGTCTTCTATTGTATTCTTAAAGAACATTATTTTATGCTTTCATATACACAAAAGCATTTAACAATCAGTTAGAATACTACCCTCATTTAATAAAAACTAAGTATCAGAATTTAATTTCCAATATTTTAATATGGTAAAAATAGTAACTCAAGTTATTTTTATAATTATGAAATTGGATAATAATTTGACAATATCTAAAAATTTCTGAAATTTCCAGCTGTTCTCGTAAATTAAAAAGATTGTTACATTATGAACAATATTAAAGCACATCATTATCTCATTTAAAAAGACTTTGATGTTTTTATAATTACAGAATTATTTGACGTGTTGAGATTATGTAAACAAGCCATATCCGTTTTACTTGTTAAAAAATGCTAATCAAATTGCTCCCTAAAAAATTCATAGCTTATCAGGTAATTTAATAGAGCTACGTCTTAAAAAATCACAACATTAATTAATAAAATAAATTCTGTATTTTTAAATCTGACGAATCCGTGAAAATCGGAAACAGGTAGATACGATTTTCATTAACAAAAATGTGCAATAGAATATGATTTTACGATCGCGACTACTACTAAAATTTCTTTTTATAGTACTTAGTTCTTGTGTATTTTGGTTTACACTTTTTGTATCAATACGATTATAAAAGAAAAAAGAAACATAAATATTCATATTAGAAGTGCTTCTGTGGCGTCCTACGGCCGATCCACGGCGGTCCTCTCCCCGTTGATACGATACCAATGACTGAAATATTTTTTGAGTAAAATCCTCTGATTTACATTAAATTATTTTAAAATTAAAATTACATTATGCTTTTTATTTAAAACTTTACCTTATTTTTGAAAAAAAATCCAAGCGAATTTATTAAGCTGTATCAATATAAGACATTGTTTATTTAGAATATAATATAATTGCTGTGAAATATTTTATAATTCAGCAATATTTATATATATATATATATATATATATATATATATATATATATATATATATATATATTGTATATATAATTGTGTATGTATAGTTGGATATGATCCACTCTTCAATTTAGTATATAATGTGTATTCAATTAATACTAACTGGGTAGGCGGGATAATAAAAGTTCAGTGATTATTTGCAATAGAATTTGCAGCAAAGAACAGTATGGTATTCTATATAGATAGCTTATAAAGGAGATCTTTTTAATATTTTAATAATTTTAAGAATTTTAATCTTATACTGGAGATCATTTTTCAATTCTCTATAAATTTTTTTCTTGAAAAATATGTTAGAAAATATATAAAAATGACCAGGGATCAAATACGGACGTGTTTGACTAGAATTTGTGAAAAGTACCGACATTATTGTTAGTAGAGGTCTGTTTTTTAACACAGAAGGTCCAGCCAGCAAGACATTCCCACAATATAGAAACTTTACGCATATCCTGACTTATATAGCCGAAGGGATCGCTCAGATGGGGTAAACTTTGCCAAACGGGCTTTTGTAGAAAGGTAAATTTGCAGAAAAAGTCAATTTTCTATAATTTACAATTATATAGTTTTATATATAGGTTCACGTATATACGTCGTTATCGAGATCGTAATTTTCGTCATGACTTCAGGTATAGTTATACGCCGAAGTCCATTTGGCAAAATTTAACCTATCTATGAAAAAGTTAATTTTAGGATATAATTCGTTGCTTTTAATCGAAAAATACATGTTTATATTTAAATTATTTATTTAAATCTTGCACTATATTTTATAATCCTATTGCATCTTAAAAGCAAAATAAATGTAATTTTCTTTGCATTTTAATTAAACGTATATTGTCATAAAGAGAAGAAATTAAATAAAAATAATTTTTAAATAATTGTATCTGTAATGTAACTTTTAATCGTTGTTATATGTTACATGTATTTTGTTTAGAAATATAATTATCGTTGCAATCGCATATGACTGTTATCTTATAGCATTTCATTTTTATTATTTTTATCCACTCTTAATAATTGTTCATCATTTCAATATCACAGAATATATTTTACTAGCTTAGAATAACTCGCAACATAGAATACCATACTATAGATTTATGTTCTGTACGTTTCAATTATAATTTGAATCTTCGTTGAATTATCCTTAGAATTGGCCTAAAATTTCAAATTATCTATAAGTTTGTAATATAGTTTGTAAAATTAATATAATTATGTATGCAATATTGATTAGTATATTACAATAAAAGTTTTAGAGTTAAAATTAAATTGTACTTATGTCGATTGTTTTGAATTAAATTAATAAATATTTTAATCGGTCTTACAATCTTTATAATATAATATATTAGCTAAAATAATGACAGTCAGAGTGTCCTTGTTTATATTCACCCCCGTAGAATCTGAAATAGAACTTATTACTACAATAAATTATATTAAAAATTAAAAATAAAAATAAAATAAAATTAAATTAAAGATAATAAAAATAATAAACTATATTCTGCGTTAGCAAAGGACAATCTGACTGCCCCCACGACCTTATTTTCTCCTTTGATTCTCGATGTTTCGGAAAACTAAATTAATAAACAAGGATAGTTTGACTGTTATTATTTTGGTTAATATATTATATTAGTAAGGACGGTAAGACCGATAAAAATATTTATTAATTTAAACTTTTAGAGTGCTTGATAAGGACCATGTAAAAATGCAATCTATATATATTATATATATATATATAGGATTCAATTATTACACCTGGACGATTAGTACATTTTATTAAAAATATTTTTGATATACATACATATATACTTATAAATATTTTATCGTATTCGAATGGAAGGGTACACGAAGTACATTATATCGGTATTTAATATATCGAAAAATTATATTACAATAGGGCTGTGGACACCCGTTCACATATCCGCGTCTCCCGGGCGCCTTGGATCGGCTCTCGCAAATTAAGGCATTATTACACATTATAATACACACCCTATCGGCGCGGTCGTCCCGTGAACACCCCGTATGCATTATACTCTCTCACTTCCTCCCCACTTGTTTCTCGTTTCGGCTCGGCTCGATCCTGCCGAATTTAAAAAGTCCCAGAGTAACGTAAAAAAAAACACAGAAAAAAAAATGAAGAAAAGAGCAGAAAAAGAAGACGAACAAACGATCGCAGGCAGGAAGAGCCGAGAGGATGTATATTATATTATGTACCAAAGAAGTAATATATATATATATATATATATATATATATATATATATATATATATATACACGGCTCTTTCAGCTCCCCGGCGAAATCGGCCGGTTCAACGGGCGTCGCGTCAAAATATATCACGACGGCGAGGCGCTGCTTTTAGCGCGGGGCCCCGAATATCGGGAAAAAGATCGCGCGCAATACGCCCCGATACTTAACTCCCTCTCGTTCCTCATCCTCCAACCCCCCTCCCCCCCTCTTCCCCCGCGCCCTCCTCTTCCACGTCGATTGGCGGCCGCGCCGCCCACACGTACCCCTCCCCCTCTCGCCCTCCGCCGCTATTATAATATTTACCGAGCGAGGGAGTATAATATTTAGGAAATAGGGGGGGGGCACGGGCGGGTGGGAAGGCGCGCCCGGTATGATTGCTTATTTGCTTGAGGGCCAATTATGACGACGTGAGGCTCGCGTATAATACAATATATAGACGTATTCGTCTAGCTTTGTGTTATAGGCATGTGTGAAGAACGCACGTGCGTGTATACGTGAGTACATAGTTGGGCCAACGCGGGGGAAGAGGCGGTAACGACTATATATATATATATATATATATATATATATATATATATACATTCGCACGCCGAAGGAAGCCGATCAAGTGCAGCGCACGCACGCCGAGAAAAAGAACGCTTTATTATCGGCGCGGCACTAAGAGCAGTAAGAGTACGGCGCTATACGACGATCGCTGCAGATATGAAATTAATTTTTTCCGCCCCCCCCCCACCTTGTTTTTTTATCCCAAAGGTTTCAGAAAAGCACGGGCGAATAATAAATCTCTTATATCTCGTTAATGAATAATTCATTATTGCCATGCGTTATTTAAAAAATTCTTTTGTGCGTGTGTGCATCGTGTATAGAATAATAGTGGGGAGGAATAAAATGATTTCTTTTTTTTTTTTTAACGATATAATACTTCTATCGTGCTTTAAAGACTTTCAGAAATTCTCGATTGTTATCAAATGACATACTTACTATATGTGAAATCTCGTAATTGCGACCGGGCACGGTTTCGATGTCTTTTTCTATAAAAACGAGAACCGACCATGAATTCTTGGACGGTACTTTAGCTTGCTGAACGTGTATTTGTTTGGCTGCACTTTCCGAGGAAAGATGCTAGTTATGAATATTTCATTAGAAAGTTTTTTGCACAAATTAGTACATTGGGAGTACAATTCGGGCAGTTTTAACAAAAGCATTATTCATCATTTTCGCGTAACACTGCTCTCTGTAAATCTGAATTTAAATTGTGGTTAAATTAATTTATAAACGAATAGTGATAGTTGACTTTTATTCTACATATATCAGATTATAAATTCATTTTTCATTCAGAAGAATCGTTGTGAATCAAGGAGCAATTCTGCGTAAGTTTTAATTTAAAAAGAACATTAAATTGGTGAAATTAACTAATGAACAAATACAAAGTATGTTTTTCCCTCTTTTACAGGATGAAAGGTACAACTTCTTCCGCCTGCGATGTAGAAAACTTCTCTATTGCCCCCATATTTTTATGAATTTTTCAGTAATATTTTTTCAATCAATTCGCGTAATATTTAAATAATCACATTTTGCTTGTTCTCTGCTTATTATAATTTTATATCAAGCGCACACTCGTTCGTGTATCTATTACATTCGTCTGCTTATTATACATTTATTAAAACTTTTAGAAAAATCCACATGGTGTGCCAGATTGGTACGAGATAGTGTAAAAATGAACTCGGCTATTTATCAAGCTGCATTTCCTTTAAACTGTTCATTTATTAATGTTTTTCAGAATTTTCGATATATATCTTATGTAAACTATACATCCTGTTATTTATACGAATATACGTTTAAAATGAACATTAGTCGTTTGTTTTAATCGACCATTGCTCTAAGCTGTAATTGCGTTGTATAGTTTATTTTCTGTTTAAGTATTTCGGAATATTTTAGAAAAACATTTTGTATAAATATTGATTTTTGTTTTGCTTTGCCAAGATTTAGAATATAATCACATATATTATATTAGGTTTCCCTTATTCGTCACAGTCAAAACGTCAGACTATTTCGTTGATCTGATTTTTCATTTCGTTATTTCATATTTTTTATATCGATATCTTTCGGATTTCGAAAAATTTATATAAACTTTTTATGTGATCAGTAGAAACTAGTACATTTATGTTTGTAACCGTGATCTTGATAAAACTCTGCATTATATTACTATATTTTTGGATGCAGCTACGTTTTCGTATTGGTTCTTGAGTTTATTATTTATTATTTGAGTAATAAAAAGCAACGACGGAGACCTCGACGAAATTTCTCAGTTATTGCACAATATATTATATAGAAATGTTTTTGCAGCTCACTGACTGAAAATCTAGGGCTGCACGATTGTTAGTTATTAGCAACAGTTCGAGCGTAGTGGTCACTACCGTACGACATTAATTGATAGAACATAACGATTACGTTTTATTCTACTCTATAGCACATCGATTTCTACCGTACGAACACGAAACTCGCCGCGGAAGTCGTCCAGAAACATCTGGGCATCGGTTTCAACCCTGCTTTGCCATTTGGATTTAGAGGAGCTGTATAAAAGTAACACGCATTTCGTCACTTTTTACGTATATAAACATACATCGTACACTAATGGCACAGTTGAGGGTGTAAAATCTCCCCCCCCCCTCCCGCCCCTGTGTCATTCGCGCGCATAACCTCGATCGCCGCGCGTTTAAAAACGCGGTCGAGCGTTAAAAGGCGGGTTATGTATATAATATGTAAAAGCGGAAGGATCAGATCCGGATTCCGGACTTTGCTCATATGAATGTCGGAAACTGGTGGGGGGGGGGAGAGGGGGCAGGTTCGATTAAGGGCCTCCCGAAGCCCGAGCGCGACGCGTATCCGGAATCGCGACCGGCTTAGCTTTCGCCGGATCCACGCAATGTATAATGTAACTTCGGGTGCGCACGTGCACGGCGAGGACATTCGCTTCATTAATTTTGCTTCCCTCTTTACCGCGTACGCGGTCGAGAGATCTCGTTGGCCGTGTTACGCTGGCGGACTCCTATAAATAAATATATATATATATATATATATATATATATATATATATATATATAATTTACAAAAGTTCAGTTCTGATAATATAACTTATTCAAGCTAAAGTTGGTGAAATTCGAAATTCGAGCAGGTCAAAGTCGAGTGCAAAAGGTCGCGTGTATATGGAATTGGCGTTGGTCGCTCACTGGCCGACGAACATTATAATGACACGTGCGTAGCGCAAAAACTCTTTGTAACTTTTCGAAGTAGCTACAATCTTTGTATACAAATTCCCGCCCCCCCCCCTATGACGGGACGGCGCGCACCAGTCCGAGACTGCGAACATTTTTATTACGTTCGTTTTTAAACTATAATAATTCTTTGAAGACATACTCACTTCTTAATTGAAATGATTGGAGTATATAGTCGATTCTAAGTTCGTAATTCAGGCTTATCATGATTAATAAGAATATGTGAATATTTATATACATATGTGTGTGTGTGAAAATTTTTTAAATTAAAGACCAATTCTTATAACACTGATTTTAATTTTCTTTCTAGTTTAACAGAAATTACATTGATTTTTGTTACGAAAAACCTTTTTTTAAAAAAATAACATGTCACATTAATAAAAAGCAGCTTTTTCGACCCGCGGCATTTTAGAAATATTCGAAGTATATTAATTGAAATTGTAAATAGAATCTGGTAATCAATGGATTTGAAATTTTAGGAATGTCATTACTCTTATAAATCAATTTAACAATGTGTACAACATAAAATATTTAATTTAAATCCATCAATTTTAAGTGAAGATTTATTATAAAAAAATTACTTACAATTATTCCTTTCCGGCGCTTTTATATGCAATTGGATATAGTTAAGAATTAAACAAAAAAGATAGTATTTCAAAACGGTGCCTTTGTTGTTTAACAGTTGCAATATCGTGAGATACGCGCAGAAATCGCGTAAAAACGTCTTAAAAAAAATTTCTTAGCTCTTGTATAAAGAACGAGGAATGAGATAAAGTGTCCAATACTCGAACACTGACGAAAAATTAAAATGATTATCGATATACGAATGCTGTAAATTATAAAATAGTGAGAAATCTTATTTAGAGGTGATTTATATACTAACAGATTGAAAATTGAAACTAGTTTTGAAACATGTACGCTTCATTGATAATATTCAAACTACTCGTACATTATAACCATCATGAAATTAATATCACCATACCGGACATATAGCAACCATAAATGAAGTCGCTAATATATCATAATCCATAAAAATCCGTTTACTTTTTTCATGATCACAATCGTTATTTACTTGAAAACTGGATATCCGGTTATACGTTGCATTCGTCCTTGGACGAGTTTAGCCATTTGTGTCCGAGAGTTAAAATAAAATCCCTTTCATTTGCTGTACCCACCCTATTCGGGCATATGCTTGCGAATATTAATTTTTTCTGGATTGTGTAATGGATCGATTTCAGAAAATTATATACAAGCAAGCTATTTTTTTCCTTTCATTTTCACGAATAACTCATGCGTTTACTTGTTTATTACGAAAATTAATTTTAAGTTCAGATTGCAGTTTTTTATAATTCTATTACTAGATAATGAATATTACGCATATAAAAAATCTGTCCCAGTATAGGGGGAAAAGGCAAAAGCCCTGTCTGGATACTAGGGCAAGGAAATTGTTTATAATGTAATCTAATTTTTGTTTAAGACAATGTAAATATATGTATTCGTGACGTTAACAATAGTACAATTAAAAAAAAAAAAACAAAACAAAACAAATAACCGTAAAGAAAGTGAGGTTTATAAACATTATCTTTCTAAAAGCGTCCGAGAACTACGAGCTACTGTAGCTACTTTACCTTACTCTTCATTCAGCAAGAATTGCCAAACATTTTTTATATATTTGGCAAAATAAAAAACAAAAATATAAATGAAATAAAAATTGCTTGGTCGAATAAAGAACGATGTTTTTATTATTCAAAGATTCAAATAAAGTTGGTATATACTATTTTAAGATCATGTAGCTAAAGAGGGCGTTTGGAACCTGTGGAAGACTGCATATCAATAAAAAATTATTGGCTCATGGAACTATTTGGACTACGAAAATGCGTAAAACATAATATAACTTTTTTAATGAAATCTAAAACTTTTGTTTAAAATATTGTCTTCTAAAAAATTACTGCTATTAAATATGTTATTTATAAATTAAATTTAATCTCATTAGTACAATCTTAAAAGAAAAATTTATATTTATATGACGTTTTTATACAGCGACTTTACATAAAGTCTTTCCCAACGCCCGCCTCTCCAATTTCTACAGCTCAACGGATATTCGCGCACGCGGAGTCTTGAAGCGTTTGAAGTCGAACTTCAGTGTAGATTTCGAATTGAATCGCGTTTAACCCCCCCTCCCTCGTCCCGGTAACGACGAACTTCCGTACCGGCCGATACTGCGGGATCTGCGCGCATCCCGCCAGACTAAACCCTGTAATTCTTTAACGATGGCCGCCGCCGCCGCCGCAGCCGCAAGCCGGATCATCCATCAGGCGAATCTCGCTCGGCGTTTCCCGAAAAAAATAGCGCGTGCATCTCCACTTTCTTTCTCCTTTTTCGAAATCTCGCCTCTCGTATCCTTATTTTTTACTATATATATATATATATATATATATATATATATATATATATATATATATATACAGAACGAAGCGTCTGTTTTAGTTAGTCCCGTGTGAGAGGGCGATGCACCATGTTTCGATGCCGCCAAAAACGCGCGAAACTATTTGAACGAGAAGGGGGGGGGGGCTCGCGTTCAGGGAAAGGTGGTGTTTAGGCGCATCGGGCTCGTATGTACACACACACACACATATCTATATATATATATATATATATATATATATATATATATATATATATATACACACACGTGCGTCCTTAGAAGTTTCCCTTCCCCTCCCAAAAATCGCGTAATTTCATCTCGAATTAAACGGGGTGCATCGCACACCCGCGCACGCTTTAACTTTTAAGTGGATAATTGACCGAGGGGTTGAAGAAGCCGCGGCGGAAGGGACGATCGAGAACGGGGTCGAGTTCTTCGGCGATGCGCGCACCGTGCGCTCATGTGTGTGTGTGTGTGTGTGCGCGCGCGCCCGGTAGAACGCTCGATTTCTATTGCCGGAGTGCGCGCGTGCGATTCGACGGTTGGGATGGGGACAGAGGGGGTGGTCGGAGCACGCCAAACGTGTAATTTAAATCTTCTTGCCGCGAGCGCGTGTATTCGCTTCGTGCACGAACGCTAACTCTGCGCGAGCGCTACCCGTGGCAGTCTGACCAACTCGACGCTGCGCAAATTACATTGTCAGAACCGGGCTTTATAGCAAAAACATTAATAAATTATATATTCGTTCGAAAAAATTTCATATAAATATACCATTAGCTGTATAATGAATTAATTTACAGGTATTTGATTGTCGTTACAATTATATTACTTTATAATAAACTTTCGTTTGCAACATTTACATTGTCGTTCACTATCATAATTAATTTCAATAAGGTGAGTCTGACTAATATTATAATTGCAATATATTTGCACGTATAATTAATGTATACGCACACGCACACGCACACACACCGAATTTATATAATAATTATAATATATAATGTATTTGTAACAATCAAATTTTGTCCTTATTTAAGGACATTCACTGTAATTTCGAAACTTTTGATTTTATGCCGTTATTACAAATAATATTTACAAATAATTATATTTATTTATAAATATTGTAAGACCAATATAAATATGTATTGATGAAGTGTATGACAATCAATGTAAATAAGTATTTGACATATATATTCATATTGGTATATACACAAATTAATTTAATAATATATATTCTTGTAGTAAATAATATGAATAAAGTTTTTTCTCTGTATAATATACACTTCTTGAATTCTTCATAATTTTTTTTAAATATAAATATATTAGAAATTTCGTGAGTGATAACTGCAGAAACAGTCTTGAAAACTATATCTATTCTTGATCAGCTGATGTATCAAAACATGCAAGGAAAGTATTATGATTTTATATAAATTTATATTTGTATAAAACATCAATTTCAATGGGCAGTTGTATTTCTATCTATTAATATGATATAAAGAGTCCACTGAAAAAAACTATACTTACCATCCGAACCTTGGGTACATATTGGCAAGTGAAACTATTGTCAACCTTGAATAATAATAATCAATAATAATAAATAATAAATAATCATTAATAATAAAAATTAATAATAATAATAATTATCAACCTTAAGGGTACCTATTATCATCCGCATCTACAAGGACACTACTACATCAAAGCAAAAATGGCAGTCGTGGACGTTGAAATAGTACAGAGTGTTGATAAAGTTAATTGTTTTTTTTTAAATTAAAATATAGGTTTTTATACTTAAAATAATTCTTGAAATATTACATTATATTTTATCGTCCCATGGATTATTAAAAAAAAACAGAATAAATGTGATATAATTGTTTGCTAAAATGTCTACAGCAATCAATTCTTATAAAAAACCCTTTCGATAATGTGGAGATAATTCCAGGACGCTTTTTGCAATATTATCTCTGCGATAACACTTCGTATGCTTCACTTTGATGTATTTCTAAATCATTTTAAATATAAAAACAATGTTGATGATGAATATTGTAATTAAATAGTTTCAACGGAAATTGATTCTTTATCACCAGATCCATACAGCAGAATCATGAAAATCATAGTTTCTCGAATTCATCTCGGAAAATAAGAAAATTCATAAAAAATACTTTAAAGAAAAATTGTAAATCTCATCCAAGCATATTACTGGGAACAAATATACATAAGATTTTATTTATAACTTTTGAAATCTTTTAAAATCTATTTATTCTTCTATATCTAATTCATCTCCCTCAAAATAATCCTCCCCCGATGCAATGAAACTATGCCAACGCTTTTTCCAATTTTCCAAACATTTTTTATACACTCGTATTCCAGAATGATCATCAGTTCCTTCTTCGATTCGGCTTTTATTTCTTCAGTCGAATCAAAACCGTGTTCCCGAAGTGGTCCTTTGAGTTTGCTGAACAGTCAGAACTCACACGATGCTAAATTAAGCGAGTACGGTGGTTGCAGAACGCAAGTGAAATTTTTTACTATTTTTTTACTTCACGCAAAAGACGCGTAAACAAAAATAATATTCTTTGTTAAGCGGATGGAAGGAATTCGTAATGCTCTACACCACGATAATTGAAGAAAACAGTGAGCATAATCTTGATTTTTGAGCGACTTTGGCGTGGTTTTTTCGGTCTCCGCTCTCCTTTGGTGCGATATTCGCTCGATTAATCGATTGTTTCTGGATCGTAAGCGTAGACCCAAGTCTTATCTCGAGTTATTATGCATTCCATCTTGTCCTGATAGTCCGAAAGCATCGTTTCGCAGACCTCCATGCAACGCTGTGTTTCCAAAAATTGAGTGTTTTTGGCGACAATCAAGATTTCACTCTTTTCAGGCATAAAATGTTTTTCAAAATGGCGTTGACTGACCCCTTTGGCATTCCAACAATATCAGCAAACGTACTAGTAGTCAATCGACGATTTTGCAGAACCAATTCTTTGATTTTCTCGACGTGTAGCCCATCAGTAGATGTTCTTGGTCGTCTTTAGTCTCGTTCATCTTCAACGCGTTCCCGATCTTCTTTGAACAATTTGTGCCAATCAAAAACACTTGCTCTTGACATTGACTTCTCAGCCAAAGGTCTTCTGCAACATTCTGAACGTTTCGGCCGGCCGATATTTCATTTCGCGCACAAAATTTATGCTACTTCTTTATTGAATAATTTCAGACATTATAAAAACCGAAGAGACAACTTTTCTTTGTTCAAAAAACACAAGCGTAACTATATGACAAATGAAGATAATTGCGTGAAATTTGGCACAGATAACTCTGACAGTATCTACCATCTTAAAAATAAAAACATTTGTCCTAATCTATAAACCCGGGAAGTTTGAATTGAAAAGTCCTACTCATATTTGTACACAGTAGTATCTTTCTCGTTCTTTGTATTTTTTCTATGCAAGACATATAGTTCTGGAGAATTATTGAACCACTCCATATCTTGCAAGTCCCCCTGGCATCGCTGGTAGTGTTGGCCAAATTCTCTTGATGCTTATAGAAAAAATTGCATAAAACATAAAAGTTGTATTTGAAACGAATCTAAAATATTTGCATAAAATATATTTCTGAAAAAATTTTGCATTTTTTTAATAATATTTTTTGAAATCAGTTCGAAAAAAGCATCATTTTTATGGTTTTCTGCATAAAAATTAAACTTCCGCCAAAAGCTACTACACTTCGTAATTATTATTTTAAAAATCAGGTGTAGAAATTTTCACGAAAATTAGGAGTGGATGCTTTTAAAAATCCTACTGAAAATACATTTTTGTTATAATTATTTCGTTATTATCATAATATTCAATATTATAATCAATGCTTGTATTAATGTGAATATGAAGAGAAACATAATTAGTAAATTTATATCAATGCAAGTAGTGTTTTTTTTTTTAAGGAAAATTTTATTTTAAAACGAATGCACACTATATTTTACAATAAATTGTGGACTTTCTGGCGGTATAATGAAAATTTGTAATGATTTTCAACTCAGAAATGTTTCTAGCTCTATAACAGTATACATTTTCAAACATTCGCTTTCGCAAACAGATTATGCAAAATTACAAATAATCTCCGAAGTGGTTTATCGTGTGCGCGAATGCAAAGCGACCTAATCAACTCTGGCGCTGTTACTTTTAATCTTATTTTTTTGTTTCGTAATTTACATATTTACAAGGTTTGATTGAACGACATTTACTAGTGCTGATTTATTCAATTACTAGCGAGCTATTATGTATAATATTTCGTTTTTGCTATACAGTACATCATGTACAGAATCTGATAAGTAATTGAAGGTTTTATTTTTCGCGAAGTTTAATAACATCGTGCTTTAAAAAATCGAAATATGTCAAATTAGAATGAACCTAGTAGTTTGAAAGGTTGTAAGATGAGTTTTCGTAAAATATTTACAGCAGCAAATGTCCTTACTGCATATAAGTAAGCGAAAATTGATCGCCTTGTAAAATATTCGATCACATCTATATACCATATGTATATATATATAAACATGTACGCGATCGGCGTATAGACAAACATTTATATATTAACCGTAAAATGCCTTGAGCACCTGGGTGACTTTCCGGTTGCAGATCGGGCAGCGATTATTGTTGGTCGTGCATACCTTCACGGCGCAGCGATAGCAGCAGCATATGTGCATGTTCTTGCCGTGCATGAAAGCCCCGTTCTTCGGCTGAACCGTGCAAATGACGCACATGCTGTCCGGGCCCTGGGCCTGCTGCCAATTCCCGTGATCGGCCCCCGGATTCGGGCCCGCGGGCGCGGCCTTCTCGTCCCTCGGCAGCCGGAGATTGCGCGGGTGGGCGGCCCGCGGCGACGGGCCGTCGGTAGCGATCGAATCGGCGACGGCCGCGGCTTCGTCATTTGATCCGCCTCTGTCCTGTTTTGGGCGGCGAGGGGTGGCGAATGATTAGTAAATTTAACGAACCGAAGAACAGGCTGTGCGTGGACGCGTGCGCGAGGAAATCCGGGGAAGTTTTAACTTTGGCGGGAATACGCGCGATTCATATATGAAAAGGTGCATTGACGTTTAAAATTTTCTAATTTTTGTATCTTTGTCAAATTATATTTTGTTGCGGCACTCCTTTATCGTCATTCTGTAACTACAGCGCGGAAATTTTTCATCTTATCTGTTATCGGGCAAATATTTTCTTGTTTTGTTGCAATGAAATTATTTTCTTAAATTGAGAAAGACCCTTCCTCAATGATTATTAATATTGAAAGCATTTTCTTAAATGAAGGAAGTATTTACTTGATACAGTAAGAAGAGTACAGTTAAATCACACCACGTTCTTTAATGTCTGGTGAATATTTTCTTAATTCAAGAAAATGATTCGCTTGCTACAAAATAAGAAAAAATTTACTCGATATCAAAAAATTTTTTTTCAGTATAGGTATACGTGAAATTTGCAAATTCTAATTATTAGCTAAAATCAACCGATTTTGTTGAAAACTTGTATACATTATATTGATTTATGTTTTTTGTTTATTTGTTGAAAATTTATTTTCAAAAGTACAAAAAATTTCAAAAAATACTTCAAACCGAAGTTGTAGAATTCTTATCAAAACACGTCTTTTTTATTTTTGCCTTTTTTCGGTACAACCGATATTTCTCGAGAAACGTCTATTGACTTGTATTAAGTATAGAAACAGTATAAGACGAATAACACGTAAACTAATTAGCGTGAGTTTTGATATTTTTTTGTGGTTCGGCTATTGAAAACAAATTATAACGTCGTTAATTTATTGTGACTTTTCTAAGATATATATATATATATATATATATATATATATATATATATACGCGAAAATCTTTTCTATAGATTTATTAGCTTGCCACTGAAAAGAAAGCAACGAAATTTCTCTCCAAAATTAAAAGTTCGACAGAATTCTGCACACTTTAAAGGGATTTTCCGTTCGCAAGTTTCTACAGCAGACTTTCCGTATAATACGCGAAACACGACTTTTTTGTCTCGGTATAATCTCAATCTAGAACTTTGGAGGCCATTTTTATAAACAAAAAATAAAAAAAAAAAACGATATCGCTCGCTACAACTTACGCTCTCGGGCGACGACGGAGACTTATCCAGATCCGCCTCCCTCGACGACAGTTCCAGGCTTATCTTCCCCGATGGGGCGCGACGCCCGCCGATCGTGGCCGCCGAGGACGACGGGGCTCCCGCGCCGTTGGCCGGCGTCGGGTCGTCGGCCAAGCTCGAGCACCGGCTGCTCGACATCAGCTCGATCGCCGGTACGTCCATCCCTGTCGACGATCGAGCCGCGGGAATTGTCCAGCTCCTGGCTCGAGGGCAGCCCCGAGTCCACGCGCGACAGGTCCTCGAGCAGGACCGTGAGTTCGGGGCTGCCTGCCGGGGATTTTTTCTTCTGGCCCCGGGGCGCCCGAGGCTTGCGCTTCGGTCGATTGCGCGAAAAGTTCGCCTTCTTTATCTGTAGGTAATTGAATACACGTTTGGCTGTTTATTTATTTATTTATTTATTTATTTATTGAATCGGTACAAATGCTAATAGTAACGTTGTGTGTGTGTGTGTGTGTGTGTGTGTGTAAAGGCGGAAAAAAAGTTATACACTGTTGTATTATCAAGTAAATGTATTCTGTTTTCTATATCAAATAAACCAGTTTCTCAAAGTAAAAAAATACGTTTTTAAATTAAGACAAATATCGGCTAATCTGAAGTTGATTTTATTGCATTTGGATAAACTTTTCTTACTTTGAGTAAATTTTATTAATTCAAAAAAATGCTTTACTTGCTGAGAAAAAAAATTAATTGACAATCATAGAAAATTATTTCAGTGTAATAATTATAATAATGATCGAAAATTATTAAATTTAATATTCTCTGATTGACAAATTTGATGTAAAAATATTGATATTTATATATAATTAATTTATACATTCAATTTATTTTTCTGCAAAATGTTTAAATTTGACATGCACTTATGAGATTCTCTTACAATTGAAATTTATATTAAAGTAAACAATTTCTACATATAATCTTAATATTAAATAAATAAGCGTAAAAGTTTGATTCTATTATTTTAAGTTATATCAATGTCACTTGATAATGTTAAATTTTTTTCCAGATTTAAAGTACTTAAGTTAACAATTACTATTTACTTTAAAAAACAACAATACTAAAATTTACATATAATATATATCTTACCTGATAGCATTTTGGACAGTAGCGATATAAAGGATTATTATTCGGATTATTACATTGAACGCACGTCAAAAAATTTCCATTCTTTATTTCATTGTCCGCTGAACTTTTCGAAGTATCGCTGTCATCAGCGAGTCCCTCTGAGTAATAGAAAGTTATAAAATCGACTGACAAAGTATTCTATAACATTAAAAAGTTTATAGATAAATTAGATAGTAGAGTGAACGATTAAAAATATATAATAAGCTGGGATACTTCAAAAAAAAGAAAAGAAAAAAAATACCTCCGGTTCCGAAGACGACGATATTCGTATGAACGGAGTCTCGTTTTCCGATCGAGAATCCACCTCGAATTCCTTGTGAATGGAGACGTCGCTTTCGCTCCATACGTTGGTCGATGTATCGGAGGTGTCGCGAGCAAAATCTAAAATAGGTCGGTAAAAGTTTTTCGAATAAAATTATATATAAACATATATAATGATTAATTTTTCAAATAATATGTCAGGCTATATTGCTCCTTGAGGAATTGCCAAACTCGACTTTTACCGATCGAGCAAAAAGTTCATTACTTTCAAATGACAGTCCGAATGAGCACTGTCCTTTATTTACGGCTATAGTTTACATTATTGTTATAATATTTATGATTGTTGCTTAGAAAATTTTCAAATGCACTAATTTCCATACACGGTTGGACGACATTACTCGAAAGCTTGACAATTGAATATAAATAAAGAAGCCCGTTTAATTAAAAATTTGCAGTTGTTCGATAATATTTGCGTAAAATATGCATGAAAACAGGAACACTTGTTCTCGATCGGTATATAAAAGAACAGTCTGCAGCCGTTAATAGTTAATCTACAATATATACCATATGCAAAATTAATAAATATTTTTAGTCGTCTTACAGTTTTTATACTGTAATATATTAAACTAAAGAAATGACAGTCACATTGTCCTTGCTTATTAAAGTTAAATTTATTGAGTTAAATTTCAGCTGATTGGGTCAGTTAGGTTGTCCTTTACTAACATAGAATATAGTTTATTTTTTTTACTCTTGTATTTTATTTTATTATTATTTTATCTTTTTTATTTCTAATGTTTAATATAATTTATTTCTAGTAATAAGTTTTATTTCAGATTCTTCGGGGGTTATAATAAATAAAGACAGTCTATACTATAATATATTAACTAAATATAATATACTAACTAATATATTATACTAAAATATATCAACTAAAATAATGACAGTCAAAGACTGTAAGACCAATAAAAATATTTATTAATTTAATATACTATATGTAATTTATTAAAAACTGATTTTATGACTGTAGGAAAAAAAATCAGAATTATACACACATACCTGTCTCTTTGCCTTGCACGCTGTAGATCGATTCGTCGTCCTCGTCGGTAGGAACCGGAGACTCACTTTCTAATGTAAAGTACCAGTCGTACTTCGGCCTCTTAGGGTCATTTTCTTCAATTTCGTCGCTTTCTGCGATAATATCGATATTCAAATATACACGCGTTTCTTATAAATTATAACCATAATAATAATAGCTTTATAGTTTTATTTCATTTACGTATGAAAAATTAATTTCATATGCCACTGCAATTATCATCTTCTATATAAATATTGTATTCAATTAAACCAAGGGATAAATGGAAAGGAAGCACACGCGTGTAAATACCTTCGATTTTCTGCCTCTTCCGCGGTGCCTCGTACTCCGTCTCGGACATTTGGATTTTTTTGAAAAAGTCTGCTCTGGCATCTACGCTCGACAAGTGTCCCTCACAAATTGAGGATAACTTCTGTCACGGGCCTTTATAGAAATATATATATATATATATATATATATATATATATATATATATATATATATATATATATTAAAATATTAATATTTGCGCCTCTTATTAGGGTTCGAACGTGTCGTCCAAATTTTGGCCAGGTAATATAGACGCTGGATCGATATATAATAGTTAACGGGGCTGGTGTTCGCACGCGCCAAAGTAAAAGGGATTAAAGCCGGCCTTTAAAGCTCTGAGAGTCTATATTAGGCGTCCAATTCAATGAAGAGGACGTAGGTAGAATTTAAAAATTCTAGGAATTTTTGGTTACAGTCGAGTCAGTTAATAACTGTAACTTTAGAAAAAAAATTTCTATAATATTCTAGAAAATTTTGGCTGCTGCATTGTAATCTATTTTATTATTTAGGCGTGTATATATAATATTTTTATTATATTTCATTATAAATAAGAGTATACAGATTCTAAATTGACCGAGTATAATGTATTAAATACACATTTTAACAATAAGCTTGTCAAATTACAGCGGTCTGAAACGATAATATTGACACAAACAAAGCATTAATAATTATTATTCGATATTCTCTTGAATTTTCTAAATAAAATTAGGAATAATTTAAATGTAATATCGCTCAGCAGTGATTGACATTGAAGTATCCTGAGGAAAGCGAAAGTGGAAATTTAAATGTAAACAACCATTTCTATAAAGAAAATTTTGTCAACAATTCTTTCAACCTCCTAAAAATACCATGATAACTATATTATATACAAATTTATGAGCAGATATACACAACTGTATGAGCAGATAATTTAATCTAATAAAATTTTAATGAATTCTTTTTTGGACAGTTCTACATGCGGTACCACTACACTGAGCACTGCTACATTTTGAGTTGACCACCTCTACATTAGTATACTAGAAGGTACGGCGTATTAATATGAACAATACGCATCAAACGATTCGAGCAGAGATTGTAAATAGCGAATAATAGAATAGATAACTAGTAGAGATTGTTATAAAATCTGACTTAAGGCTATACCAAGTTATTTGCATAGTACGATTTGGTGAAATAGTTTCTATATTACTCAAAATTACAATTGTATATATCACGCGTCTGCACGCACGTAGCACACACATGCGTACACACACATACGCACACGACCATGAAATAAGCGAGCAGGAGACAGACGACGCACTCATCCATCTGATCCACACATCGGACCGCTGATGCTCGCATTTTTCTGATATACATACAAACAAACCACCGAGTTTCAACAGAAGGTAGGGGAACCTGGGGGAATGTAGAGGGGCATCATTTAACTTCAACCCGTCATCGCCGGTCACCTTGCGCCCTCGTGCGCGCCAGAGTATGCGCTGTATCTTTCTGATCGAGAACTAATACGGCAGGGGCGCAAAAAGGACAGCGTCGCGTCGTTCTGATGCATGTGCATATGCAGACGTCCCGAAGCGCGCGTGACTCTTCGCCCCCTCCCCTTCCGTCAACGAACAGTCAATGTGCATTTATGCGAGTGTAATATATATATATATATATATATATATATATATATATATATATATATATATATATATACAGATGTAGATTGCATCAGCGTCTCCGGCACGCGCCACCAATTATTTTCCCATATTTTTCCGGGGATCCTACAGTTTTCATATATATATATATATATATATATATATATATATATATATATATATATATTTACATGCGCGCACGTGCGAGACACGGCGATGACGCGCGTTCGAGGAAGTATCGGACGCGCTAAGTCGCTTTCTCGGAGTCACTGATGCTGATGATTCCGCTCCCCGCGGCTGCGCGCTGATGATCCTGATTTATGACCCGTGGCGGTAGATAAGGAGCGGGCGCGGACAGAAGCCAGGGGGATTCTCTCGGCCAAGGGGTTATTAGGCCAAGAAGGGTATATTTCGAGTGTATTTGGGTGAAACTCGGATATCCAAGCCGGTAATTGTAGCGTATTACTTAAATACGCACGCACATCTATAAAGCGTGGAAGTATATGCACAATTCAGAGTATGAGAGTATACGTGGGTATGTTTTGCATTGGTGGCTTTTTAAATACTTGGGCTAATCGAGAGGATATATCCCTACACCTACTGGAAAAAAGAGAAAATGTTCACCGCCTGTACGAGGGCGCTATTGCATAAAAATGGCATCCATATAGGGGCACAGGTAATACAGAGAGTGTATATGGAAGGAACTTAGTTTTTCCTTAAAAAACAGATATTTATACTTAAATTCTTCATTAAAATTTTGTACTATTTTTCATAATTCTATACATATTAAAAAACAGAATAAATGTGATATAACTATTTCATTATATTTTAATTAAATATATCATGTCATAAAGAAATGAAGTTAAATAATAAGATATTTTTTTCAATATTAATTTATTGCTCTTAAGAATTTCAATACATATATTTTATTTACAAACACACTTATCATATCAGCGGTAAATGACTATCTTCATATCGCATTGCATTTTGATTGTTTAGTCCACTCTTTATGATTGTTCGCCATTTCAATATCACAAAATCAATTAAATCATGGAATTTTCTTCATTTCGGATTCAGAAATATAATGAAAACTTAAATTAGCATTAACACTTCTTTTAAAAGTGAAGTTATATACAAAATTCTCCCTTATAAATACCCTTTCGATGATGTGTAGAAATTTCATAATGCATCTTTTGCACTCTTTACTTTATTGTAATACCTTGTATGATTTATTTTTATTAATTTTGGCATTTTTCTCTTTTTTTAAACAAATTTTGAAAGAACTCCAAAATTTTACTAATTTAAGCAATATTTACGCGCACTTATCATATAATTATGTTCGTTATATTTGTTAGTTTTGCTCTCCGCCGCTAGAAGCGAAAATTATATTGAAATTGCCGATCTAGGTTAACTAAATGCGAACGCACGTGTGGTAAATAATGATTTATTAAAAATGATTGAGGGTATTTATGAAACATAAAGTCTAAATTTCTGATTATGTCTAATCGGAAAGATAAAAATCAAGTCAATCGAGATGACAGTCAGATCTTTATTTGAAAAGAAGACAAATAATTGATTATCATTTTTTATCGATTTTGGCAATATTGAACATTTGTGCAGTTTAACGTTTCGGTAAATTTGTTTACACATTTTAATTTATGTAGACATATTATGAGTAAAACCAAAAAACTTTTAACTTAAAAGGTGGAAGAAAAATTATTTTTTTACAGCATATGCATCTATGACTGAATTTTTTTGTATTATAATAACTTTAAATAAACAAAATAGTAGGGCTTCTCATTTTTTATAAACTTATTTTTTTTTTTATAAAAAAACTTGTTTGGTCTATTAAGTCAATACAAATTGAAAATGGAAACTTTTATTAGAAACAATGAGAAGCCATAAATGGCGAATGTAAAGAGATCGAAAGTGACTTCTTCTGAGTAAAAATATCTAATTAAAGATTATAATAATTTAATATGAATTTATTCATTCGAAACAGCTGTTCTTACGTTGCGAAAATATTTTATTTTTTAATTTAAGAAACTAATTTTCTTGGTACAGAATAAGAAAATATTTATTTACTTGATAAATGTAAATTTCTTTTTTTCAACGTAGTCAAAGTTTACTTTTTTTTAAAGATACACTTTTTTATACCATCTTTCCGACATGCTTACTGGGTTAATGAGATTTGTAGAATAATTCGGATTCTAATGTTTTTTAAATAAATTGTACGTTCAATGTCCCATATATTAAATTGTTTTCATAAATTCGATATAGTTAGTATTATACTTGTTATTTAAATGTATTAGAAATATTTTCAATTTGTGTGTTAAATACACTAAAAACTGAACTCAAAAGCGTTCACCTGCTTTCTATTTATTGAATATATATCGTTATATCATTTAAATATATATTATTTATTAAATCATCGATACCAATCGTGCAATTATCTTGCTGTATTTATATTTTCAATTTACTACAGTCAATGTCTATTTACTATATTATATATATATATATATAATATTACTATTCTATAAAGTGACAGCATTTGTTGGTTTGTGGTTACTGAAAATCTCAAAAACTATTGAATCAATCGTTATCGAATTTTTATTATATTATAAATAAAACAAAATATTATAAATAGGTTAGAATTGATTTGCGTTGTGACTGTTTTTCGCAAGGACAATTATATGTAGGTTTTTCAAGAACAGGTAATTCAGTAAATCTGTTTCTTTTATTGCCAGATGGTGAAAGAACAAAAAATGTTTAATCTGAGATTCTTTAAGAACAATAATTTAAGATATAAACATATATTTTAGAAGATATATCTACACTGATCTATATAGTCAAGTTCGGCACAGTACAGCACTGTCAACCTGAACGCTATAAGATGCTACAAACAGTAATAAATCAGTAAATTGATCAGTTCTTAACTATACCAAAAATCCATTATCTATAGATATCTAATACACATGAATAGTTTACAAGATATATTTAATTACTATACGCTCTTACATTATATTCGAGCGAGGTAGACTAGCAAACTATTAATATAAAATAAGTGACAGTAATAAAGGAAGAGCATATAAGAGAAAATAGTACAAATATTACTTTGTAAATTGTATTCAGACATATTTTAATATCCCGCACGAATATAGAAACAATCTGAAAAATTCTAATACTTTGACATTTATATACAACAATCGGAGAAAAAGGTTTTTGGAATTCGTAACGGTAATCCCCTCGATCTTTTCATGACCCTCTCCAAATTCAATCGTCTTTCAAACAATGAATTAATTAACAGAAAATTAAGATGCCGAGAGAGATACGGATGATATTTTGATCAGCGTTGAAACCTGGTTAACAGATCATGCTGTAGACCCAGAGCAATTCAAATTTCCTGGCTTTCTAACATACCGCAAGGATCGCCTTCACGGAAGAGGAGGGGAGATTCTTCTACTCATCAGTAAAACTGTAGACTATATTGAATTAACTAATGTAGTTACGCCACATACTTCTGTAGAATTAGCGGGAATTAAAGTTACCAATTTTACACCAATAATCAATATCTTAGTTTGTTATAGAGTACCCAGTAATAATTTAAATCAGCAACAATGGGATACAATTATTGAAAATTGTTCAAAATCTGAGTATTATGTAATTGTTGGCGACTTTAATGCCCACAATAACTTGTGGAATTGTGAAAAAACTGATTCGAACGGTGAAAAGTTATAAAATAGCATTGATAATTTTGATTTATTCATACATAATATAAATACATACTCATATGTTGATGCAAGTCACGCAAAAAAAATCGAATTTAGACTTAATTATAACATCGCTCAATCTTGCTGATAAAATAGAATACTCTGTTAATGACGATCCACTAGGATCAGACCATTTTCCTATTGTTATGAATATTAATTTACAAAAAAATTTGTACTTCAAAAAATCGTTTAGAATTAATAGTATAAAAACAGATTAGGGAAAAAGTCTTTATTCAGCTCGATGAAAAATATTCGGTTTTTCTTACAGATGAATACAGTTACTTACAATCATATAAAAAATATGATCTTTTTATCTCTACCGTTAAAAACACCATTTCTTCATATTCGCCTAAACCAAAAATTTTTCCTTATAAGAAAAGAGATAATCCCGTTTCATGGTGGAATTCAGAGTGCAACGAAGCTAAGAGGTTAAGAAAAATTGCTTATAAAAAATGGGAATTAAATAAAAATGAAAAAAATTTTATCGAGTACAAAAAAACTATCGCTACTGCGATTAAAACCTTTAAAAAAAGCAAAATTGATCACTTCAAAAAATTTGCATGTACTCTGAATTTTCATGAAAACATCAATTATGTTTGGAACAAGGCTAAAATATTAAAAAATAAGTGGTTAAAATTACCTCAAACTGCTCGAATAGTAACTTACAGAACGATATTCAAATTGAAAACGCTATTCAAAAACTTTGTCCTGCTTGGGTAGCTAGTGATCTAAGTTGGATGCCAAGCTGCTGCGAATCGGAATTTTTTGATGCGCAGTTTGATTATAGAGAATTCAATACAGCTTTATTTGAAAAAAAATTTACAGCGTCTCCTGGCATGGACGGCATTACCTATGACATTATTAAAAAACTACCTATCAAGTATCATTTGATTTTATTGGACATCTTTAATGAACTTTTCACCGCAGCTTGCTATCCACCAGTTGGAAAAATAGTTTCGTGCATTTTATTAAAAAAACAAATAATAACGGCGTTCGACTGATTTCTCTTACTTCATGTGTCTGTAAACTATTTGAATCGCTAATAAAAAACAGACTTCAGTGGTGGTAAGAAGACTTTCAATTACTACCGAAAAATCAGGCCGGGTTTAGAACCGGCAGATCATGCACCGATAATATTGTTAATCTTCCCACGCAAATCAATGAAGCCTTTTTTCGAAAGAAATTTGTACTAGCTGCGTTTCTTGATGTCTCTGGCGCATTCGACAATGTAAACTGCGACATTCTGTTAAATAAATTAGCAGATATTGGCTGTTCAGAAAAAATAATTAAATTTGTGAAATTTCTTACGATCGAGAGATTAATTTATTCTGATAATTTAGGAAATTCCTTTAGAATCGGAAATAAAGGTGTACCTCAGGGCGGTGTTTTAAGTCCTCTACTGTATATAATATAAGTGAAAAAATGTTGTCGATAACTTACCTAAAAGCGTCGAAATATGCCAATTTGCTGATGATCTACTGATTTATTCGAAACTCTCCCCTTTTCCAAAATGTAGAAGCGTAATTGAAAAAGCAACAAATATAATTAAAAATAATCTCAGTATAATAGGTTTAGACCTCGCACCAGAGAAAACAGTATTAATACATTTTAACAATCACAATATAAAACCAGGAGAAGTAAAAATTACGGTCGACGAGTGTATTATAAAATCTAGTGAAACAGTACGTTTTTTAGCAATTATTCTCGATTATAAGCTCTCATTTAAAGATCAAATTTCTTATGTACTACAAAGATGTACTAGAAGCCTCAATATCATTAAATACCTATGCGGTACTTGGTGGGGTTCTGATCCTAATACTCTTATAGTTTTCTACAAGAATTTTGTCCGATCAATTTTTGATTACGCTTCTTTTATTTATTTCCCGTCGCAAAAGGAAATAGTGAGCAAAGTAGAAAAAATTCAGTACTGCGCTTTGCGAAAAGCACTCGGTTACCGAGTAAGTACTCCTGTAAATATTATATTAGACGAATCTAAAATGCTATTACTGAAAGAGCGAACTAAATTTCTGTGCTAATGCTATATAAATAAAATTATAAATAATAAGAAATCGTCTGTCTTCACGAATCTACAAAAACATATCTCTTTTTAAAAAAAAATAGCCATAAACCTAATAAAAGATTAATATTATTTAATTCTTGTGCAGAATTCGTACAAGATAACTATAGTCATCTCCTTACGGGCCACCATCTTTATGATTATGAATATAAAACGTACTACACCAAATTACATGTCAATTTTGAATTAGGTTTTCAGATAAGAAGCTCTCCCAATCCAAATACTGTATTAAATAATATCATTGTTGAACAAAACTGCGCTACTATGTATACTGATGGAAGCAAGATCTCAAATGCTCTAGCCACGGGTTTTTCCTGTTTTTCCCCTGAGTTATCTATAAAAACAAGCATATTAATCAGCAAATTTGCTTCTGTATTTACTGCAGAATGTGCTGCTCTCTCAGCTGCCATTGATATTGCACTTATGAATACAAGGAGAAGCTATCTGATTTTCTCAGACTCCCTAAGTGCTCTGCAAAGTCTTAATTCAACAAAAACTTCGAGCTATAGAAATTCGCATATTCTAGAGATTAAGAGCAAATATAATTTATTTTTAGAACAGAACCCCAACTATCAAATCAGATTTGTTTGGATCCCATCCCATATTGGCCTTCATGGTAATGAAATTGCAGATAACTTAGCAAAAGAGGCCACTAAAAACATCCCTACCGACACTTTTTCAATCCCATACACTGATCTCTTTTCAGAATTCAAAGAAATTGCGATAAAACAAATTGAGTTGTTTATAAAAGATCGATCATTATTCACAGGTAAAAAATATTTTCAGGCATTTTGTCTTAAAAAATCGAAATCTTGGTTTGTAAATAAAAAATTAAATAGAAGATGTATTACTACAATAAATCGCTGCAGATCAGGCCACTACAGTCTAGCAGCTTCTCTTGCCAGAGTGAATATTATCAACGATCCCACATGTGCATGAGACTCTACGTCACAAGATCTGAATCATGTATTATGGCAATGCAAGCTTTACGATGAAGTAAGAAAGTCTTTCATAAATAAACTCGTTAGACTCAAGCTACAACTACCCCTAAATATAGAAATATTAATAGCCAATCCTAACACTCGAATATGTCAAATAATTTGCGAATTCTTCAATAAATGTAACCTTTATATATAGCGTGCTATTATCTTCTGCTGTAAGGTAGATACAATCTTTCTGCATTGATCGATCGGAAATCTTCTGAAATGATCCATTATATGTATTATAATAAAAGTTTAAAATTAGCATCAGACAAAATGTATCTATAATAATGTATATATATGTATATGTTTATAGCTGTATAAGTCTTTTTATAGGCTTGGGTAAGCTCAATAAAAAAAAAAAAAAAAAAAAAATTCGCTCCGATGACTCGACTGCTTTAGTACCTGCCTATTTTGACCAATCCGGAGGGCAGCTCTATTGCTTGTGTCACTTATCCAGCGCTGTGGTCTGTCCCTGTCACAATATGGTTCGGAGATTACAGCAATGTCTATTCTTAGCTCCTTTATTGTCTGTTTCAGCAGGACATGAGCCGCTACACAATGGTAGGTATTCAGTTGGAGTATTCTCATGTTTTATGTCTGTTTAAAAACTCTTACCTATAATAATATTAACACATATTCAATATCTGCAGAAAAAATAATGATGCTTCAGGGCTCGCCGAAACAATGTCAGCGATGTGGCTGTATTGAGCTTAGTTCCAAGAAAGTTTCCCAGCACTATTTTTCTAAATATTTATGATTTTTGGGGGACTAATTACGAATATCGTAACAGATTTGGACGGAAATTGAATATTTATTCCTAGATCCATGCAAAGTCTATAAAGATCATGGTTTGTTCAATTTTCCTTAAGAAAATAAAAACACTTGCAAAAATAATTGAACCCATAATCATAGAGCTCATTTAAATACATATTTTTTGTTCTGTACAGTTTTCGATGCAAATAATATTTCTCGACAAAGTTCAACTATTCCGTTTCGGAGTCCCGTGAACGGTTCCCCACATATACTCAATGCAGGTACCTTCGTATACATTTTTTTCGAGAAATATTGCTTGTAGAGATGTACAATGATTTTTTTAAATACATTTGTGTAAATTTTAATATTTCCTGAGATATGTCCAAAAGACTCTGTGTTTATAGTTTTTATCTTGAGAATTAAAAAAAAATCGACAAATCGATTATGTTCGTCTTTCGAAAGTTGATCCACGATCTCTGTTATAGACTCACATAGCAATTTTTATTGGATCAAGCTTGCTGCAAGCATGCATTTAGACTGCCGATGATCGCAACAGCCTTGGAGCAAGGCTGAATAATCAAAAATTTTCGCGAATCATACTGCAAGCATGCACTAGTAAAAAATATTTTTTTTAAATTCATCCTAAAACTATCGAAATGTATTATAATGTTATAACTGTTAATATATATATATATATATATATATATATATATATATATATATATATATAAAACCATCTGCCGTCTCGGCTTTACTCAAAATAGTAATGTAATCAATTTCTTAAACAGTTAAATAATATCTATGTAAACAATTCTCTATCTATAAATCTATATTCCTATAGATAATTTCATCCTCTGAGAATATTTCTTGAAAAATAATCCAAAATCTTGCTTGGTCCCTCTGAAGTATCGGCAGTGGTCTGACTGTATTGAATAAGTACATAATAACTGTATTGAATAAATAACATACTTATATTTTTTGGAGTGCAGATTCTTAACATCATAATAACGTTAGTGTTACGGAACGGCGATATATGATATGTTATACGATAGAGAGTATTACGTTATTAAATAATCGATAAGTGGATATAATATGCGTTAGTAATAATTATAAAATAAAAACATTACGCGACTAAATTGTTAATATCCGAGTATCATCGTCGCTTCTATAACGGAAGTAATGAAACGGTGAAAAATGAGATTAGGTAGACTTACTATATTGTAGGATTAAGAAATACGTTACGCTCAATTATAAGTAGATGTTTAGTTTATAGAATACGTAGAGGTAAACCTCAAGATCCATTAATGGATAATTTACCTGCCGGACGTGTTGCTTTTAAACAAAGGCCATTTAGTCACTGTGGGTGGACTATTCTGGCCCTATATTAGTCAAACTCGGAAGACGTAGAGAAAAACGTTGGGGAGTTTTATTTACATGTTTAACGACACGGACTATTCATTTGGAATTGGCGCATAACTTGAGTGCGAGTTCGGCGATAATGGCAGTACAAAGATTATCCGCGCGAAGAGGTCGGCCATCGATCTTATACAGTGATAATGGCACCAATTTTAGGGCCGCGAGTAACGAACTAAAAGATGCAATTTCTAAAATCGACACTGCTGTAATTGAAGAATTTGTCATAAATAAAAGAATCGAATGGCGATTTAATCCACCAAGCGCGCCACATATGGGCGATATATGTGAGAGACTGATTAGATCAGTCAAAGTATCGTTAAACGCGATTTTACGAGATCAGGCACCCAGTGAAGAAGTTTTGATTACATTATTGACAGAGATAGAGCATTCGGTCAATTCTAGACCCCTCACATCGGTGTCATTGGACCCACACGATAAACAAGCGCTGACACCAAATCACTTTTTAATTGGTATGTCATCGGGGGCGATAAATTTAGGAAAATATAATAATGAAAATCTGTGCTTAAGAAAACAATGGATATTAGCTCAAGATTATGATGATAGTTTTTGGAAAAGATGGATCCGAGGATATTTACCAAAACAAATATCGAGAAAAAAATGGGCCGAAAAAAGCGATCCGTTACGAGTCGGTGATATTGTTCTTATAATTGACATGCAAACCCCGAGAAATTGTTGGTGAAAAGGTACGGTAACACGCGTAATGCCGAGCGTGGATGGACAAGTTCATGTAGCTCAAGTACACACTCCAATGGGAGATTTCATCCGCCCGACTAGAAAACTAATAAAATTATTAGGAATAGATGAAGGTACCAAATTAAAAAATGGATAATTACATTAATTTTATACGGGCAGAAGAAATTTTACGGAACGGCGATATATGATATGTTATACGATAGAGAATATTACGTTATTAAATAATCGATAAGTGGATATAATATGTGTTAGTAATAATTATAAAATAAAATACTTTGTTTAGATTATTGTAAGTTTAAAAGAAAAAGGATATCGAATCAGGCGAAGAAAATTCTTAGGATCGTAATGTAATCAATATAAACTGATAGCTTGGCTGTAAGCTATAAGAGAGAATATGGTTAATATAAGTTGTTAAAATTAGTTCCATTTTTCATTTTGTATTTATATTATATGGTTTTTATCTTTTTAGAATTCATCGAATGTACTATGTTATATCGTTTGTTAATATTATCCGATATTTTAGATGTCTACGTCAAATATACTTCGTAAAATAAATACACTTAATAAGAATAATTTATATAAAATAAATATATTCAATATTATTTTGTTTTTAGATATCAAAATTATAATTTAAGTAAATTGAATGCGTTATGATTAATAATTACGTTGTTTTAAAAATATGTAAAGAAAAGCCAGTAACATATAGAAATGTAGGTATGAGTTATTTAAATATTTTGCAAGGGCGCGAAGAATAGTGTACATGTAGTAAATGAAAGTTTATAATAATAATCATGTATTGCTAAATGAATAATAAATATTTAAAAATCTCTCGGAGAATTTCAAGTTATCAGTGCTATGACTGGAAAATGCTATTTTTTCCTATTGGTAAGTTGTATATTTAAAATCCATCGGTGCCGTGAACGGAAAACCATTTGGTTTTCGAAAGCTGTAGATTTGAAATTTATGCTTTATTTTAGCAAAATTTGAGATTTTTCAATATGAAAGTTTCTATAAAAAGATAGAAACTAATAGCTTTAAAACAAAGCTTTTATATCCGGGCCAATAAGGCTGCGAGGCAAAACTTCTCGAGAGATCGACACTCTACCGTTTGTGGCTTATCGCTAAATTTGAGAAACCTGATAGCTGAGGGAAGGGCGAGCCTATAAAAGGTCGAACGCATACGTTTATCGTTCATTATGCTACTGGTTCTTCTATGAGGTGCGTTTGTAACAGTTTCCAATTTATTAAAAATTTTTATAAAATTTATATCTTATCTGGTTATTATCTGTGGCTAAATTTATTAAATTGAATCCCATTTGTCTGTTGATTAAAGTTAGATCGAAATTAAATATGTATTCCCAAATCGATGAAAACTCCATAAAAATCATAGTTTTCTGAATTTATTTTAGAAAATGAAAACATTTAACATTTAAAACCAAAATCATAGAGCTCATTAAAATACATATTTTTTTGTTCTATATAATTATTCGATACAAACTATATATTTTTGGAGAAAAGTTCAACATTTCCGTTTCGGGATCCCCGGAATAATTCTACGTTTATACGAAATATAGATACATTCGAATACACTTTTCTTGAGAAATGCTGTTTGTAGAAATTCAGCGCATAGTACAAAAAATGTATGTTGATAAGATCTACAACTTTTGTTTGAAATACTTTTTGTAAATTGAACTACACTAAAACAAAATTTGATAATTTTAAATAAATATATTTCTTTGAATTGAAAGAACGAAGAATTTGTTTAATATAAACAACTGTTTTTCGTTAAGAAAAATATATATTTAAATGTATTAACTGATTTAGTTGAAACGACATTTTTAATTTAAAAAAATATTATAAATGGTCTAAAAAGAATTTAATTAAGTGGCTAAATCAATTTCATTTTCTTAAAAGCATTAAATTGCATTTCATAAGCATATCATTAATTTTCATATTTGGTTAGTGAAAAATAAAAATGTTTGCAAAATTTTTTCGCTAGGTGTATCCAGGATTTTCATCGCCATTCGTATATTAACGCATGTCTGTACCGGTTGCTACCTTTATAATGAGATTCTTAACCTTTATAATTATATATGTAAAGTTTGAACGGCTGAGATTTCGCGTTTCAAATTAAGTTGCGTTGCGCTGCCTACAATACTAATATAATATTGTGTGTATATTTATATATATTATATAATGCATAAGAAAAAAATGTACATATGATTATTCTTTATTGCAATATAACGTATATCATACGTTTACATAGTTGTAGATTACGAAAATGATGGTCTAATAAGTTAAGATACTACAGTTCAATTTTATATTTTGTTTCAATTATACAAAATTAAAAATATTTTTTTTAAATATTTATTTAAAGCAAATAAATATTTTTCAAATTAAGAACCAAATATCTTAAAACAAAATTTTATTTTTCATACATCAAAAAATATTTACTGTATTTAAATAAACATTTCAATATTTTAAATATATAAATTTCTTAGTTTCAATAAATGGTCTACTAACGGTATATGTATAAACTATTTGTTTAATTTAAAAAGTATGTATTTAAATGAATTAAATTTTACATTAAAGAAAATCTGCACAGAAAGTAAATGTAAAAATCGATCAATTTCTTTATTAATTGAAAATTATAAAAAAAAATTAGATGTCTGGAATAATGCTTATTATGTTTAAAAACATAAGAACACCTTAACAAAAACAGAATTCATTGAACGCGTTTTTTGTCTGAAGTGTATAATTAAATATCTTCTATCTTGCAAATATTTAGAACTAAAAAAATGTATATTTGAAGGTCTAATTTCTAGAATTGTATATTTATATATTTTAAACGGATTAGTTTGTTCTGTCTTCTGTTATACTTAAAATATTTCATGTATTATATTTAATTCGTAATTTTTTTCTGTTTAACAAAAACAATTATATTGCAAAAAAAACCGCTTTGATAAAATTAACTTAACATTGAGATAATAATAATGACTATTATCAGCAATTTATTTGTATTTATAAATTGAATAACTCTAGAAATATATGCTAATTGTAGATTAAACTTTTTTCAAAACGATTTTCAAAAATTATTTGATTGCTTTTCATATTTTGAAAACATGCTATAGGTATAATCATATTTGACATATATCAATAATATATAAGAGAAGGTGAGAGAGAGAGAGAGAGAGAGAGAGAGAGAGAGAGAGAGAAGAAAACTGGAGAAAACATCAAGAGGATTAACAGGGATTGGATTATCCGATACTAATAGGAACTGCTTAGAACATGTGGGCACGTTCACCCAATACCTCACTTTCCCTCTCTCTCACTCTTTCGGACCTATCCCTCCGCAGGCATATATATATATATATATATATATATATATATATATATATATATATATATATGTTTATGTATATGTATATGTATATATATAGAGAGAGCGAGAGACAGGTAGAAAACTGTTTCCTGTCTCTGCTCTAGGCTTGAAAAATGATATTTATATAATTAATAAATAATATATATTATATATAAATTGAAAAAATTGATTGATAGATAAGCGTTCATAGTATAAAATTGGCCAAAACAAGTATTTGTCTGTCAGGGATTCGCCACACCATTCAGATAATTAAACAAGAATTTTTTTATATTGTTGATTATAACAATTAATGTTTAATTACTATAGTTTTTTATAAAGTCTTATTGAACATGTAACACTTTATTTAATCTACTGTTATTCTTTTTGCTAGACTAAATCATCTCTTTATCTGTATAAATTCCTTGATAATGTTTTATAACGTAAAATTTAAAAAAATATATAATATTATATTAGTTTATATTTTCAGCTAATAAAATTATTTATTATTCATAATATGTTTATTTTATATATTTTTGAGAATTATAAGAGAACGTAATAATCTTCTGAAAGGTTTTAAAAGTACAATATTTCCTTAAAATTAAATAAGGAAATGTAATAATAATAATAATTAATATTTAATATTTTTAACATTTAAATTACATTATGTTTAAAATATATACGAATGATTAGGTATGTTTGGAAAGTAAAACAGTGAGCTGAGATCACATACATTTGGTGACCGTATTTGTTCAGTATATAATAATAATAGAAAACCGATGATCGCATCCATAATCAATATAAACATTAAGTATTTTCCTTAGTCTTTTCTCATTTTCGAAAATGCCCAAAATTTGTATAGGAAGAATACACACACACACACGCACTCACACATATTAACATACACATTTTTATAAGTGTAAATTTATATGTGTAAAGAACATATATATATATATATATATATATGTATATACGTGTAATTGTGTGTGTGGGGGGTGAAGAACACACACACACACACACACACACACACACACACACACACACACACACACACACACACACATATTATTGAGAGACAGAGAGAGAGAGAGAGAGAGAGAGAGAGAGAGAGAGAGAGAGAGAGAGAGAGAGAGAATGGACTTTGGTCGCGGTTGAAGTCCGTCTGAACTCGCGGAAATAAAGAAAAGAATTAGTCGCGCATTTATATTAAAATTTATATATAGACATATAGACGCGCAGTTGTTTTCTTTTTCGCTCGGTCCTTCACTTCCCCTACTTCTCCTCTTCGGCATCGTGTCGGCATGCCACGTTGTCCCTCCCCTTAATAGCAGCCCGTACACGTGCCCGCTGTTTCTCTTTCTTTGCTATGCTGTAATGCCTTAATTATATTAGATATGAATATGTCCGAATAGCTATTCGGATATTTTTCAGCAGTGCGCTACATTTATCGATAGTCGAGATTGCAGACGGAACTTGTTCGTGATTCTGCCGCAAAATATAGCGCTGTTACGGAACCAACGTCGCCTATGTCTCTGGCAATCTCGGTTCGTCTCTGCTTATACCATATGAGTCTCTCTAACATGCCCTAGCGGCGCATAATGGAAATAAAATATATAAATGGCGCCTGTAGATAGCGCCAGCTTAGTTCTTCCGCTATTATAAATATACGTAAGTGCATATGTTGAAAGATGGCCGATAGGAGTGTGATGCTGTTCGATCTACGCGAAAAATAACATGGCATCCTGGTGCTCCTGACGCCTTCGAGACGTCGATAATCGGGTCGTTTTTTAATTAGTTTCGCGAATTGTGCGCGCAGCCTCCTGTTTTGACCTGAGTAGAATTGTGAGCGCTTCAGTCCACACGTGCCTTCACAATCTACTGACCGGGTTCCATAGTTTGGTAGACGAGAAGAACAATAACAACAATAAGCAGAAGGTCTCTCGTCTCCCAAAGGGATTATTCGCTGGAGTGACTCTTACCGTGAACGTCGCCACTTTCATCTTTTCGAGGATGGCACTGGTCACTGTGCAGCGCTCGCCGAGCATGTCCAGCTCACCTCAAAGCTCTGTAAGTCTGTCGCCCGGAAACCTTATACTTTGTATGATATGTCTTACAAATTGTCCTTTGCTATCTCTCTCTCTCTCTCTGATTTGATTTATTATTCCGTGCTCTCTCCTTGATCTAAAGTTGATTACTTTGATGAATGATGATTGCTGATGAAACGTTAGCAACTGTTGCAGTATCTCTAATCATATAGATTTTTGCTGTTTCTACTTCTGTATCAATTCTAATAATCATAATCATATATAAAAGTTTTATATGCATGCTTTAAAAGGTTAATAATTATGCAATATTCATATAAAAAATTGTTTGCTACATTTTAGCCAAAAATAAAGAATAAATGTTGTATGATTGATGACTAAAATGCATGTACACAACGTATATGCATACACACTGGTCCTATTGCTCCGTCTCTCTCTCTCTCTCTCTCTCTCTCTCTCTCTCTCTCTCTCTCTCTCTCTCTCTCTCTCTCTGCTTACCTATAGCGCAATATGAGTGCAACAGAGAAAGAGAACGAGAGCACAAGAAGAATAGTATGAAAGGGAGAAAGAGAGACAAAGCATTAATGCACGCGAGTTTCCTTATATGGCGATAGAGGTGTGAGAAAGGTAATAACAGGTATAATGTTCACCTCAATCTAAACGCAATCAGTCTGGTGTTCTATGTGTGCTTAACGTATATATATATATATATATATATATATATATATATATATATGCGTATATTTCGGAGAACAGTCTTTATCCTTCTCTCGGCCGTATGTACGAGCTTAATACTTTTAGATATTGAGGAAAAAGGAAAGAAACAATTGATAAAGATAGATAAATATGAATATGTCAAAAGAGTCGGAGGTGTCTCTATCCTATTCAATTGTTTACTTCATGGTGCATCTATTGATGGTTCAGCAGATACATATAAATAGAGATACAAATTTTACCCTTAAATTGCGGTAAGTATTATTTTTAAAACATAAATATTATCGTCTCTGGACTGCCGGCTTTTTAACTTTTATTTCGACTATGTTGCACCGCTACGAATGTCAGACAGCCAAAAACACGTTCTCCCATATAAATACATATGTAACATATATATATATATATATATATATATATATATATATATATATATATATATATATATATATACCTAGTCTGATTAGATTCGTTACTTGAAGCCTATCTCTCTCAAATTACGAAATAATGACATTTATCTTGCTGCATCGATGCAGAGCATGAAGAGACGAAGATACAGAGCTGTATATATATATATATATATATATATATATATATATATATATATATATATATATATATATATATATGGTAGGCTAGGTGTACGACAAAATAAAATACTGTTAAATTTAATACGATGTGTGCTGTAAAGATATACGTATATCTTTTAAAATAATTTATTTTCAATAAAGTAAAAAAGGGCAAGTAACCTTTTCTAAATTTTTGCTAAAAATTAATAATATGAAATTTTAATTTAGTGTTTAAGAACCTGTTTTAGATTTATAAATTCTATCAATTATTACTGATATAAGTTTAAATTGAAATAAAATTTTAATCAAATTTACAAAATAAATTCCTTTAAATGAGTAAAAACATATCTATATGAACTCTTGAAATTATTAAAATACTCATTACATGAACAATTATATTTATTGTCACAAACTAGTATGAACTTCCCTGGCTAAAAATGGTGGTATTATTAATAAAATACTTTTTATGTTTCCTTATATGAAAGAACCTTATATTGTATTCTATAATTTGAACCATGAAAACTTTAATTGTAAATCATTGCGAAAACGTACAAAGAATATTTAAAATGTAACAAAATAAATTTAGAAATATTTAGAAATCGTTATACAAAGTTAATGTATTACTGTGTGCATTTTATATAATATAAGCTAGGATATTTGAATTTTATAGAAATTAGTGTTGAATTTTACAAAATTTCTTTTAATATTATAAATAAAAACTGTAGAATTCAAATTTTTGTTTAATATTAGAAACAAAAACTAGAATTTTTAAAAATTCCTGTCCATATTATAAATAAAAACTGTAGAAATTTTAACAACATTTTTTAAATTATATACAAAAAAAAATTTAGTTTTGTACTGAAAAATGTAACTTTCATTGAAAAAAGCTTAAGCATTAAGTATCTAAAGAATCTATATTTTTATCTATAATATCTCCAAAAACAAGAATTTTTAACAAAAGAAAAAGTTAGACAAGTTCGATATGTTCTTAGCATATTGAAATGAAAAACCGAAAATTAAATCTAAAATCTAAAAAAATATCAAAATTACATTATTCTTCAAAATATGAGTTTCTCTTTTATATTTATTTTTAATATCTTGTTCGAAAACATCTACATTTTAAAAATCAAAAGAAGTAACAAGTCCAAATTATGTTCTTTTAGCCCGTATCTACCATTCATGCTTCGTAATCTATACTGATGCTCATATATTCTTTATTTTAGGTATCTTCCCGTTTGTCCAATATAATATTTATCACAATATTTTAAATTTATTTTGTATACCACTCCTGCTTTCAAACATTTATCATCCTTATCTTTATATTATTAAATATTCTTCTTATATTATTATTGTTTCTAAAGTAAACTTAAATATTATGCTTTTAAATGTACTTCTCATTTTTTCCGATAACCTTTTTACATATGCTAATACTACTATTTTATTATGATTCCCCTCTTTTCCATATTATGTTCTCTAGTTGTATTATAAACCTGATCCAAACTCTCTGCAATCATTTTATTTATAAACTCTATTGGATAATCATTATTAATAGATATCTCTTTAACTAATTTTAAATTATCTTTTCTAAAATCTTTGTGTGACAATTTGATTGCTCTGTCCATGACTCCTTTTATAGTACCTATCTTGTTTCCGAATAGATGGTGTGTTAAAATTTAATAACCTACCTGACCATGTAGGTTTTCTGTACCAATTTAATTTTACTCTGTTATTACTAACTCTAATAACATTGACGTACAAAAAACTTAATTTATTGTTTAATTTTATTTCTTTTGTATATTTAATTCTATCATGGATGGAATTCAAAACATCCATCCTTTTGTCTACACACCTTTTTTCTATAATTGTAAGGATGTTATCAACATATCTTTTATAGATGATTGGTTTAAAAAAAATTTAACTTAGTCAATGTAATAATCTTTGATTTTTCGATTATGAAATTAGCAAGGACTCGTTATAAAGGTGATCCCATTGGACAGCCATATTTTTGTTCATAAAAAACATTTTGAAAATAAAGAATTGTATGTAAAAAACTAAATTGATTGCTTTAATATATTTATTTTTTGTTAATTTCATGTGTATACTGACTTCTGTCCAGTTTTTTTTTATGATTTCTTTAAATAAGTCTAATGGTATATTCGTAAACGAAGATACTATATCCAATTACTTGTGTATTACTACTGTGTACAAATATGACTAAGACATTATTTATAACTTTTGAAATCTTTATTTATTCATCTAAATCTAATTCATCCCCCTCAAAATAGTCCCCTCCTCGGATACAATGCAACTATGCCAATGCTTTTTTCCAATTTTTGAAACATTTTTAATACCCGTATTCTGGAGTGGCCATTAGTTTCTTCTTCGATTTGGTTTTTATTTCTTCAATTGAATCATACGGTAGTTGCGGAACGATTTGTAGTTGTAGAACGAAACGATCATTTCTGTACTCAATTTTTGAACTATGATTTAACTGTACGAATTGAGGTATAATATTAAGATCCAAAACTGGTTTAGCCATCAGAAATGTTTGATAAGGTGAATATAAATAAAGAATTTAAAGGCAACGTCACAAGTAAGCAAGTACGAGCAAGAAAAGTTGTAAGGAAGACATTCAATTTTATATTTTTAAGAGATCAGTCAGTATTTATAATTCCATTCCACAATGAATTAGTAAAATTGATCCACAATAGTTTTTTTTTGTAACTCAATATTTTAAAAATAATTAGTGATTTATGGAAAATAAATCTCAAAGTTTTGGTATTAGATTACGATTCAAATATAGCAACCTTATAGCTTCTAAATGATAAGAAAATCTTGAAATACCAGTAAATACTGCTAAAGATCATTAAGATCCTCAAACATTACACATTTATTTCAAAAGAATTCTTTTACATACTTCTAAATCAAGAGAAGTATTTATGTATATTTCCAACCTTACTTGATGAAAATAATGTACTGTTATGATTTCACCTGATTCTACTGTATGTTATCAGAGGTTATTATTATATTAAGAGTGCTCCTCACGATTGCCGGAAGTCCGAATCGATTGATGCGCCTCATAGAGAAAAATTTTGCGTCAAATTAGAGAACTAAAATCAATGGTCTGCACTACCAACATTTCAGGAACGTATCCACAATGAAAATTGTATGAATAGCCCCCTTTCTTACATATATATATATATATATATATATATATATATATATATATATATATATATATATACACACGACGGCTATGTAGCGCTCGATGTTATACACGAAAGAACGTTCCTTATCAAAGCTTCTTATTTCAGTATCATATTTCATTGCCTTGCTCTGTCGCGAGTAGTTGCGAGTAAAATGTAGCATCTGAAAGTTCGATAATATGTTGCCAGTACATACATATGACAATATTGAAATGCATTTTTGTCTATTATAATAACTTTTCTAATAACAAATATTAATATTCAAGGCAATACATATTACTAATATAGTAAAGATAATTAAAAATTATTCTTTAATAAATAAATAAATAAATATATATATATATATATATATATATATATATATATATATATATATATATATATATAGATATGTTATACACTAGCTCATTAATTTCTACAAAATTCTGTAAGAACATTTAGAATTTAGAATATCTATTCAGAGCTTACAAAATTTGAATATAAACCAGTAATCTTATCGCAGTAAAAAAAACATTTTTCTTATTTATCACTTAGGATCGGGAAATACAATTTCCATAAAAAAATGTGCAATAAATAAAATATGTGTAATACTTAAAGTAGAAAAATTGTACAAACATTAGTAAAATCTACAATATTTATTTCATATATTCTGTTGAAAACAAAAGATACGAATCCTTCATGTTTCGTGATTAAATTATACGTGCAACAAGTTTTCTGTGTGGCATTTATAATGAACGGCTGAGTATATATCTGTTTTATTATTTTAAAAATTTTATTTTTATAATAATAATCAATAAAATTATTCCAAAATTAAGTTATAATTTAAATACATAAATTTATTCTCCTTTAATATATTGATTTATACAAAAATGTGGATTTCTAATCAGTATTTTTAACATTCATTCCATTCAGTTTAAATTAATTTTGATTGATTTTTGATTATAAAAAAATCCTAAATAATTAACATTGCAATATGATTGGCAAATTCATTTTTTTAACCTCTATTAATTTTGAATAATATATATATATATATATATATATATATATATATATATATATATATAATTGTACAATTTCATGATTTTGATTTCTTTGAAGAATACGTTGAAAACTATTTTTTACCTAATCGATTCTCAAAGAGTCAATCCGAAGGTTACGCTCTGATTCGCAGTCTAAAGCCTTAGCCACAAATGTACTATATATTATTCGTGATATAGCTAAGCTTCCTTCTGAATCATTGGTAACAATAATTGTTAATCCTATAAGCTTCAATGTTATACTGTCTTTTAACTTTCTTTATCAATTCGTTTCGGGTATTACAATTCTATTTTTTGAAGGAATATATAAACAACTGAATTTTGGAATAATTTTATTGATTATTATTATAAAAATAAAATTTTTAAAATAATAATACAGATATATACTCAGCCGTTCATTATAAATGCTACACAGAAAACTTGTTGCACGTATAATTTAATCACGAAACATGAAGAATTCGTATCTTTTGTTTTCAACAGAATATATGAAATAAATATTGTAGATTTTACTAATGTTTGTACAATTTTTCTACTTTTAGTATTACACATATTTTATTTATTGCACATTTTTTTATGGAAATTGTATTTCCCGATCCTAAGTGATAAATAAGAAAAATGTTTTTTTTTACTGCGACAAGATTACTGGTTTATATTCAAATTTTATAAGCTCCGAATAGATATTCTAAATTCTTAATGTTCTTACAGAATTTTGTAGAAACTAATGAGCTAGTGATCTCCTTACTTTATTAAGCTATATTTCAATTAAAAATATATATTTATTATTTTTTAGAGTTTTACATATATTTGTATAAAGTATACTATGATGTTATTCATAAGGATGCACATAAAATGCACTTAGCCATTTGTTTCAATGGTACATTGTTTTAAGAATTTATTGCGTTATATAATTTATTTTGTGCTACTCTGTTTCGGAAGATTTTACAACAATATTTTGTGTAAATATTATGGTGGTATATGAATATTTATGCTTGATCTATGGTTTTTTTGTCTTTATATAAAACATTTTTCTAAATTTAGTAAAATAGTAAGTTTGTATAAAAAACATGTAAGATTTATAAATTGTAAATTTCTGAATATGCTATGAATATATGTTATTATGTTTCCCTTTGTCACAATTAGTACATTTTCAATTTAACTATAGAATATTTTTGGGCTAATATATTAGGAATTTATATGAAATCTTTATAAAATTCATGAGAAGATGCATTTAATTGCAGTCTATATGTGCGTGTATTTTTTTTTTTTTTTTATTAGGCGTAGTGTGTGTGTGTGTGTCTTTTTGCTTCTATTATTTTCATTATTATTATAATTATTATCATAATGAATAGATTTGTTCCATTTATATTTGTAATCACTATTTCTAAGCGATATTTAAATTTCGGAGATGTTTAACTGATGTACGGAGTAATTACATTTTTTATGAAATAATTTATATTTAACATTAGATAAATAGCTAAAAGCGTTATGGTTTGAATCTAATTTAAGAAATTTGTTGAATTTATTAAAAAGACTAATGTTCAATCATTTTTTAAAATTATCATATATAATTAGTATAAAGGGTAATAAAATTATATTATTTTTATTCTTCTTGGAATTAGCTTTACTTAGAATACTTTATTGATTTATTCAAAATATATTTATTATTAAAAAGTTTTTGGAAGTCATTTTAATATAAAAATTGGCTAACTAAATTTACATGTATGTAATGAAATTCTTTATCAGAGAAATTTATTACTATTCCAACAAGGTAGTTCAAACTAAATAACGAAACATCGCTCAGATTGTAATATAATATAATATATTAGACAGTATAAAGCACTAGCTACTTTTAATTTCATTCATTTCAATAACGCTATTATTTATAAATAACAGAAAAGATAACTGCATATCAAAAAGTTATGATAACAACACGATAAATTTTGAAATAATTATAAATTTTTCCTGCTGGTAAAGGAGTATTATAAGATGGTATATCGGAATATAAATAATTGTATAGGTATAATTAATGTTATAGGTATATTACGACATTAGTTAAATTTTTTCAATAAAATAAATTAATAAATGAACAATTAAAAAAAAAATTATATATTAGATAAAATTTGAATAAAAGTGGCTACCAACGGAAAATATTATCGAAAAGAAGTGCACCACAGAAAACTGAAAAGTGCACACCACACCACAGAAAAGTGCACCACTCAAAACTGACAGAATTTGAGTATAGCTACAGGAGGGATTTATTTTGATAGTTTGAAAGCATACAATATGTTGAATGAATTTTGACAATTCATACTGCAGTTGTTTATTCTGAAGATTTGTTTTAATATTGAGCCTAGAATCGTTATTTCTATTGAAATCATGTATTCTAAATAGATATTCGTTCGAAGGAGACATTAAAAAAAATATGCACGTGCGTATGTGTGTGTGTGTGCATTAGTAATATGTATCAGTTAAAACAGTTACTCTATAAACATTAATATTTATTATCAGAAAATTTACTAAAAATGACGAAAATGCCGTATGCCCGTACTGGTAATGTATGCTTGATCTTTCAGCTACATTCTACGAGCAACTACTCGCAACAGGGCAAGGCAATGAAATTCGATCCTGTAATAAGAAACCAAGATAACTAACGCACTTTCGTCCAAAACATCGAGCGCTAATAGATGTAGTATGCATATACGATCGTCTGAAACTGTAGAATAATATAGCTTTTTTCTAAAACTTATGCAAAAACATATAAAGTAAATGAGTATACATACATATATTTATTCATAATAGTTTTTAATCGTGTATATAAATAAAATAGTTAAAATAATAGTAAAAATTTAAAGAATAGGGCCCCCTTTACTTGATTGAATTCGTACGATATTGAGCGTGGTTTGCTGCTCCATCTCTTTCAAAACGCAGCAACTATATTTCTCTCTGTTTTGCCGACAACTATAGTTATTTATTGGATTTATGGTTACATTGTGAAAGCAATTTACTTTTTCTGTTTTTTCAAAATATGTGGCATGTAGAGCGATAAAAAAAATTTTATTTGGTTCATTATTTTATTCTACAAGTGGGAAAACTCGAATTAGGTGTTCAACAAGTACATATAATTCACAATAAATGTTTTCTTTGTAAGATCTGAAACACACTAGACTGCGTGCAGCAGACAATTCGTAAGACAAAACTTTTTGAACTGTTTTTTCCTAATTTAGAAAAATAGATTAATTCATATCTCTGTTTTCCCACTTGTAGAATAATCTGAAGAATTTTTAAAAATGTTTTTTCTCTCTAAATAATGCGAAATGACGACAAAACCTGAAAAAGTAAATTTGTTTCCGTTTTAGTAGTTCATCGTAGCGCTGCGAACGCCGTGAAAGCGTCTTACTATACGAGTCTTACTGCTGAACTTTTTGTTACGTATTTACTATTACTATTGTGACGTCCCGCACTATATATACATACTCATATATAATGACGAGTGCCCACCCGGTTCTATGCGCGACGATTTGCTTTCGCGAAAGACCGGTCAGTAATTTGCCCCTGTTTTTGGCCTAGTCTCTAGACTACTAGCCAGGGATGTGGGGCCGGTGAGCCGAGGTGTACGCGTTTTAGATGGAGACCGAACCTAGGCAGTCTTGGCCGATCTGTAACTCGCGAGTTACTACCTAATTCGTAACTTGACTTCGTCTATATGCTCCCGTACTAAGATTCTTTTCCCCAGTCTTATCTACTACGACGAAAGGAATGACTTCCGTGTACAGGACTGCTAGAGTCCCACTCGTTTAGCCTACTCAGAAAAGTTAGTGGAGTGGCTTCCGTGTACAGGACTGCTAGAGTCCCACCCGTTTAGCCTACTCAGAGAAGATACAGGTAACAGATATAAATATATAGCGCGATTAGGTTTAGTGAAGATTACGGACAAATAATGTAAATAAGGATAAACGATAAATATTGTTGATTACTTACTATTTATTTCCTTTTCTGAAATACTTTTTATACAACCGTATAATATATAAAAATAAACTAGATATAAGTCGGGTATACAAAGTTAGTTAACGCGTACAAGATGAAGTTCGAGAAACACGAAAATTTCAAAGTCTGAAAATACAAAATGTTTCAAAAGTTAAAAATCGCAAAAAAAATATCTAGGGCTGAATAATCCTAAGTCCGAAAATGCCGAAAAATTTTAAGTCCGAAAATGCCAAAAAAATTCTAAGTCCGAAAAAGTTGGAAAAATTCTAAGTCCGAAAATCACGAAAATTTTCTAAGTCCGAAAAATGTCGAAAATTTTCTAAGGGTTATAACTACCGGATCGATCTGACCTAGTTGAAATCTCGACCGGCAGTGATTTTTCGCTTCGTCCGACTCGTATTTATATGTGGTCTGGACAAAGTAAAAAAGGCTGTCCAAAATTTTCGTGGAAATTCATCTGAGCGGTCGTAGGGAAAGCCAACGAAGGGGTCAAATTTCATTTATAATATAAACTCCTTCGTTCGCTTTCTTACAATATTTAATCTTTAAATATAACGCATCTGCTATGATCATGAACAACAAACTTATAGCGACATTATAAAATACGATCTTTAATTAATACCTGAACCGTTTGTTACGTTTATAATTATTAATTTTACATAATCTCTTATTTTATTAGATAAACTAATCTTTATACCATAAGTTAGAACTCTTACTCTATTATTTAATTTATTTTACGTATCTTATAAAGTATATAATTACTAACATTCTGAACTAATATTATTAATCTTAATGTTTCGGTTTTGCTTTACATTATAACTATTTACGTAATCTTTTATTATTAACCACACTAATTTTTATGCTATATGTTAGAAATCACTTAGTCTATTATTCGATTTATTTTATATATTTTAAAAGTATAGTGTTATTAACATTCTATTAACTTAGTATATTGTTATTAACATTCTGTTAACTTAGTATATTGTTATTAACATGCTATTAGCATAATACCGTAATTGGACTAACATTATTAATCTAAATTGTTTGGTTTGTTCTACATTTTACAATTATTAAACTGATCTTTATATCATACTCTAATATATATTTAAAAGTTTGTTAATCCATCATTCTACTTATAATAATTAATATTTTATTAATCATACTTAACATAGTAATTAATTTATCAAAACAAAAGTACGTGCACATGCATATGTATCGATGGCATACCATTCTTTAATTTATGATTTAGTCTCTACGTTCTTTTTTAATTTTAAAAATTATAAATTTAATATTAACGTCGATTGTAATGAGAAATATCGACAGTTAATATTCGGCGTTGATTCGGGAACTTTTCTCCGAGGTCAGCGTCGACGCTCAGTTTCCGACAACAGGGTGTCCGGTTACTCTCGGCGATAAGAAAGAGGCGCTTGTACCAAGCCATGAAAATTAGTTCAATATACGTGTGTATATATATACACTTATACATATATATATACACTTATACATATATATATATATATATATATATATATATATATATATATATATATTGTTCATAACGTCGCAGGACGCGACACTATATATATAAAAAAGAAATGTTTCTGACCATTTACTATAGTCATACACAGAATTTTATATTAAAAACTGCTTCCTAGTCAAAAGCGGGAAACGATTCTTTAGGTCATAAGTAGTAGACATGCTTTGGAAAATTATCGATACAGAAGTGATAAATAATTTTTTTCATTGATTGAAAATTTGAAATCTTAATTTTTAAGTAAATAGTGCCGCGCCATGCTGGCGGTCCTCAAACTTGCCTTCATGGCGCTACTACGCTACTATTTTTAAAATGTTTTTGATATCATTATTTTCTACTATTAACAATTAAAATTTAAAAATCACATCTGAAAAGATGAATTCACTAGTTACTCGCTGTCTTCGTTAAAATTTGAAATGAAATCAGCAGCCGTTCGATGTGCTATGGGTTGAGAAAACGAGGCAGAACCAGAGAACATCATTTCGGGACTCAATTTCATTGTCTATGAATGTCGTTGAACATTTGCTATTACGAAAACTGTGTGTTTTTTTCAGAAGCATTGCTTCTAAAGACTGTTTGCGAACAATTGCAATCAAGCGCTAGGCACTGAATGACTAATCTTTCTCTACACTTTAATTTTTTTCGTTCGACATCTCGAACGTTCAATATGTGTGATTTATTAACATATTATGTATATGTATATATCATATCATATCATATAATACTTCATATCATACTTCATATCATATCATACTAATTTATAAAAACAAAACATGTTTTTGTTTGTACACGATAAACGAAAAAACTACTGAACCGATTGTTCTGAAATTTGAGATATAGATTCTATATTATTTTGAGAAGGACATAGGCTATATTTTTTTTATTGAAAATTATTTTACGTTCATCAATAAATTAAGTTAACGGTTTTAACAATCAATTCCACCAGCGGCCACTAGGTGGCGTCTTGAATCATGAACATCAACTCAAAGTAGTCCGCTTAAAGTATTAATACCAGGCCAGCTTAAATGAATGTTCATATCCAACTTTGGGATTCGTAACCTAAAGAAGGTGTGACGTTAGTCGGTATTACCCTTTAAGTTCTTCGGATTAATCTGACACTACTCTCACACCTTATGGATATCTTTTGATTTTTGTAAATTTTATTTTCTCTTACGTGGGAAAATCTGTCTCTCTCTCTCTCTCTCTCTCTCCCAGCGTTATCAAGATTACGCAAAAGCAGTAACTGCTTTATACGTCAGTTAAAAGTAAGATTTATTCAGCAGCTAGTCTCCCTATACTTAGATTATTGCTGTTCTCTCTTTCTTGACCTTTCCGCCGAACTGATGTTAAAGTTACATCGCTGTAAGAAAGCTGCATTTCGGTTCGCTTTAGACCTTAAAAAATCCGATCATATTTCCTCCGCTTACAGGACCCTAGGAATTTTACCATATAATCTACGTAGAGAGTACCTTACCGTTATACTACTGGCATCAGTACCGAGACATGGTGAACCACTTTATATTTATAATAAGCTAATTATTTAAAATTTAAAAAAAGTATCAGTTTAGCTTCGCTCCGTGATGTTGACATTGACCTATTTATTAATAGGGCACGATTATTACACAATA
>JACCIC010000389.1:0-20000 GCA_018907035.1 Sycobia sp. Sy_11 | reverse complement strand
GGATACCATCAGGACCAGGGGCAGCATTGTCTCTAATCTTAGCATAAGCATTATGTAGCTCCATTTCTGTTATAGGTGGTATATCGTCCGAGTGTTGCGTGCGCGGTACAGTCCCATGGGTGTCATTCGGAAAGAGAGCGGAAACAATCTTATCAATCAATACCGTGCTAGTGGGTTGTATTGGTGCCCTACTCAATCGTGCCATGACTGTTTTGTATGGTCGTCCCCATAAGTCATTGTTGGCCTCTGCACACAGTTCAAGCCAGCATCGACGCTTGCTTGCCTTAATGGCCTTGACAAGCGCACTTTGTGCTTCTTTAAATAAACTATTAAACGTATCACGATGGGTGCGGGCTCTTTAGGCAAGTCTACGTGCGTGATGACATTGTTTGCGCTATTCTGCAATTTCATTTGTCCACCAGTGGACAGATTGACGATGTTTAAATCCGCTCTTCGTCCTAGTCATCGATGCATCGCATGCTTCAGAGATATGCTTCATGAGTGCATTTGCCAGATGGCCTGGTGCACCATATTCTAAACGCTCTTCTGATATTATAGTGGCGAACACATCACAGTCTAGCGATCTGATGTTCCATTTCCGTGTGGGCATCCACTCATTGCACTTGTTCTTTACTTTCTTCTCTGCCATCTCGTACAAGATCGCCCTGTGATCACTGTGGGTGTAAAGGTCGCTTACTCTCCAATTAAGGATCCGCTGAATCAGGTCATCACTGGCGAATGTTACATCAATGACTGATTGTTTATCTCCCCTAATGAAAGTCGATTCAAATCCCTTATTAACCACGTGGAGTTGAAGAGAATTAAGGCCATCAAGCAGCATACTACCTCTGTTATTTGTTGAAGCGCTTCCCCAGGCTGTGGACCACGCGTTAAAATCGCCAGCGATTAATAATGGTTTCTTGTCCATGGCTTCATCAACTAATTTAGCTACCAGGATTTCAAACTGCTTGTTCGTCAAGCTTGAAGGAGCATATATACTAAAGACGTATATTTTTTGTATTTTAGCCCGGGATATCAATTCGCTCCGATGACTCGACTGCTTTAGTACCTGCCTATTTTGACCAATCCAGAGGGCAGCTCTATTGCTTGTGTCACTTATCCAGCGCTGTGGTCTGTCCCTGTCACAATATGATTCGGAGATTACAGCAATATCTATTCTTAGCTCCTTTATTGTCTGTTTCAGCAGGACATGAGCCGCTACGCAATGATTGGTATTCAGTTGGAGTATACTCATGTTTTATGTCTGTTTAAAAACTCCACAGTGATCGGGAACTTATAGCTGTATGCTGGATGGTTAATCTCCTTTTTTCCTTCACATTTACAGAGTAAACAGCAGGGCTCGTTTAAGCACAGCTTGGATAGATGGTCTTTTCCACCGCAGTGCTTGCAAAGTTTAGTTCTGTCAGGGCCCGAGCACACGGCCGCTAAGTGGCCAGTCTGCCAACACCTGAAGCAGCGCTTTATTTCTGTTTTTTTTTTCGAACTCTGCAGCTGACCCATCCGATTCGAACATGCCCTGCACGTAGTAACTCAGCTGCGCGTGTGTGTGTGTGGTATAAAATGTTTGGCAAAATATCAACTTTTTGAAGTGGACGCTACATTGAAGCAGATATTTATACAGTAGCAACGATAGGTAAATTACGGCCAATTTCTTATATTAATATAGATGTTTATACATAGAGTACTTTTTACTTAGATATTATTGAATTGTTTATGAAATCAGTTAAATTATTATCTCGGGCGAAACCGAGACGGGGGATGCTATTATATATATATATATATATATATATATATATATATATATAAACTATCGAATATAAAGTTAAATAACATAAATTAACTATTAGTTTACACAAAAAAGTTTAAGTTTAGCAAAAACATGTGTGGTACAAATAGTCGACATTCCAAACATCACCAGAATTATTTCTGTAGTCGAAATATTTCTGTAAATCTACATTTGAAATATTTCAATTGCTATATAAATTAATATTACGATTTTTATTTTACAATGAATTTTTCAAGGCAACTTTGAACTTTACAATTACTTTATTTTAATTTTATTTTATTTTAATTTTCCCAAAATATAATTTAAGAAATCTGAACATAATTTATTGGGTATGTGTATATCATAATAATCAACACATTATTATTATTATTATTATTATTAATATTATTATTATTATCATTATCATTATTATTATTATTATTATTATTATTATTATTATTATATACAAACTAATTTATACTGAATAAATTTTTTAGCAAAAATGTAGTTAATTGTAACTGAAAAAGCTCCTAAAATTTTTCCTCTAAAAATGAATGTTAAATGGCAATTAAGTAAAAATTTTGTAAAATTAAAAATGATACTTTGTGTTGAAAATGGGCAGAGTTGCCAAAGCTATACTATTTGCATATTTAACAATTCTCAACTTTTATTGTTAAAATTATTGTTTGTGTAAAAAAGTTATGATTTTAAATGGTTTAATTTGCTATATAAGATTTTTTTTATGTTATTTAACGTCGCTCTATTTATGCTTCCAAATACCGGTGCTAATTAGCGACGGAGGTCTACGATGTGTTTGTGAACGAAGCATATATAAATTATAACTATATATAAATTATAATTATAATTATATAAAAGCATATATAAATATAAATTACAGCCGTGCTTGTGTCAATCGGCCGAGACCGGAATTTGAACTCGGATCACCAAGTTACTAGTCCTTCGTTCTGGCAATCGAGTCATCGTCGGCCTACTATACAAGATTTAAACAAGAAATAGAATTTTGAAATTGACGGTGAAGTTAATTAATTCGAAATTTACAAGTCATCAAAGCTATTAAAATATTGAAAATTTTAAACCGTAAAAAGTTATATCTTTTTTATATACATTTTTTGAGAAAAAAGGATTTTTAAGGAAAAAACCTTTAAGATTTGTTTATGTTAAATGCACATTTATTGAGCTCAGTTTTTGCATAGGAATTATAGTAATATTTTAGAGACATGTTCATGTAATATGTCATATGAAATATTTCTGTATTATTTCATAGCACTTAATAGTGACTTTCATAGATTTCAGTGATAATAATAATAATAATAATAATAATAATACATTATAATTTTTTGGACATTTCATATAACAGGAATATTACACAGATATATTTCATAAATATTTCTGTGAAATTACAGCAGAAACTAATATTTTAAATGTAATATTATAGGCATGTTATTATAATATAACTTGGTGGCTGGTATTATAGAAAAATAATCAATGTAAAGAAGAATGGTGAATGTATAATATATATGTAAAAATTGTATTTATCCATTAATGAAAATATGTTAACATTCCAAACTTGATTGTGTATATATATATATATATATATATATATATATATATATATATATATATATATATTGTAACAGGGTGCCAGGCAACCAAGGTACTAAATATGACCTTGGTATATTTCTTGTGATATACCTAGTCCTGTTACTTTAGATATAGGTATTGATAATTTAAATTACTTACCGTTACCAAATCTAACTTACCTTGGCTGGAAGAAATCAATAAATTTGTTAAAATTTATAAATAATAGAAACATTTTTATAAGTCTTATTTATTATTTACATATTAATATTCCTTCGTTTTCTATTAATTCTCTTACTAAGAAATTATTCGTATTACTCGGCTCTCAGTTGATCCTTGGCAATTTATTTTACAAAAATCTTAATTTAATTTAATGCAATATTTTATTCATAAATTATTTATAAAATAAAATTCTTTCTGTAAACCAAGGATACCGCGGAGGCGGCAGGTTCCAATAATCACTTTAAAATATTAATAATTCAATTGTATATTTTATAGGAAATAATGAAATTAATATGGGAATGATTATTTTTAATTAAATAAAAAAAAATATAATTCTAATATCAATTAATAGTTATTTATTAATTTAAAAATAATTATATTTAAATATAAAGTTGTTTAATGATTTTAATTTATTCAATCCTAGTGTGCACCCGCTAACTATTAATTATTTGACCGTATCGAAGTTATATTATGAGAAATAATATAAGATATATTAAATTCAATATATAAAATTTTCACGAATAGCGTATATGAACTATATGATCACTCGGTAGATGTCACGAATGTATACAGTGATCATATATACTATATCATAACATTTCTATTCGGTCTGCTTGTGCGCATGAACAAGGTGCGTATAAATTCGTTGCGGCCCCGACTTCTTCTATGCTGTCAATTGCAAATTTGCAAATAGCTCTCCTTGGCAAATCGAATATTTATAGCAATATGTACTGTTAATTCACAAAAATTATTAAGCAAAATGCAATTTATGTCAATCAACAAATTTCACCAAGGCTAGATTAATATTTACACTTTGGAAATAAATAAGAGCGAAAGAAAGAAGTTTATCTATCTTGCTTCAATCAGTTAGGCAAAACTAAACTTAATATACCCCCCACTCCCTGATATTTACTGAAGTTAGAGAAAGACTATAACCTGCCGCCTGTCTCCCTCTACTTCGTAAACGAACATCATCAGCGCATATATTGTTGCTCGATACAATATATATATATATATATATATATATATATATATATATATATATATATATATATGGATAATATTCAGTGCATTTTTCTTAAAAAGTAATTCTTATACAGATAAAGTATATAGAAATATAAATACTTGTATCGGTGAGTTTTGTATAAAAGGAGCTGAAAAAAGCATAGAAGCATCCATTCCTCCAGGAGGAGCACGAGTGATAAAGTCCCAACCATTAGCTTCTCCCAGTACTTCCTGGAGACAAGTCTTAGATATTCACGCTAAGAATCTCTCTACAACCTTTCCGGATATTGCAAAAAGATACCCACTGTTTTAGTATCCAGATCACCCCATCCATCATAGAGACAAGCCTTATATACCCAGTTTAAGGATATCTCTACGACCTCACCGGATTGAGTTAAAAGATACCCACACTTTCAGTTCTCTCCTTCCGAACCTTCTGCATTCCAGTATATAATATATTCAATTTTATTGTAAAATTAAGTACTATTTTCTTTTGTTCTATCCACCCTTATTCCTATATCCCGACGAAGATTTCACCTTCGTCTTCCATTCATAATATTAAATTAATTCCATAAATATATATTTCTTTTCTAACCTTAGTGAAATACAATTAAGGGCAATACGTAAGACTTTGAGCAATCTATAATACTGTGTACGCGATTTATCATTTAAGCCCCATCCCAGCTAGTATGGGAAAGCGTAGGTTAAAAAGGGGGTAAATAAATGTTTGGTTCGTATCGTGAATTATTCCATCATAACAACATATCTCGTCTCATCTTTACCTTAGTTATTGATGTGGTCAACTTACTAGTCGTAAATTGAATTATTATTAAAGTTCAGAAATATTTTATAGACTAAGAGATATATTAGGTAATTTGAAAGAAATCCTTTATTCAAATTGAAATATACAAATTTTTGTTTAAAATTTTTCAAAAAACTATTTACTGTATTTAAATAAGCATTTTAGTATTTTAAATATACAAAATACTTACTTTGAATAAATGGTTTACTAATGATATATGAATAAACAATTTATTTAATTTAAAAAGGATTTATTTAAATGTACAATATTTTTTCAGTATAGACTGGTTTCTATGAAAATCTTTTTAATCGTGTATGCTTAATATAACTAATAAATAGATGAAACTATCCAAAGAAACTATAGCAAACATAGTTGATTATTTTCTATATTTTCATTATTTGGAAGTAAAAAATATGTATATTGAATAATCTATTTTGACTAACTATATATTTCCATATTTTGAATAAATAGATTTGTTTCCTGTTTTTCAATATTTCTTTAAGATAAGAAAATATTACATATATTACATTTTATTTTATTATCCATATCTTTTTAACTAAATAAGTTTAATAAAATTGTAACAGAATCTATGTTCGAGTTAAAAAAATTAACTTAACGTGGTTCTGCCTCGAGCTCTGCAGTTTGCTCAAATCAAAATTGAAAAATGGGATCACTAGATTAATAAAAGAGAAAACAGTATTTGAAAAACTTGGATTTTGATTCATTACACGTAGCATATTAGTAGAAAAGATTCCATTGCTCCCTGTAATGTCAATAACCATTGAATAATTTAGAATCAGAGAAAACGATCGTTTATAGATTCAAAAAAATGGATTAAATAACATTCACTAAACTAATGTATGAGTAAATTTAATTCATATCCAGAAAAGTATATATTATTTTATATAGAATTAGTAGAAACTTTGGTGTATTTAATGGTCAAAATTAATATTGCAATTTCGATAATTAGAGCTACATAAATTTTCAAATTTCTCTTAATTTAAATAGATTAAATAAACAATAGCTTTAAGGATGTTGTTGTGTTTAGTGACATGTCAAACTAGTCAATCGAGATTTACTTGAATTTTATTACTTACATATTTATAAATGTTGCGTCCAGCGATTACGCCGAATATATATATATATATATATATATATATATATATATATATATATGTATGTATATGGATATATGTACGTATATATATATATATATATATATATATATATATATATAGATATATATATATATGTATACGTATGTAGGTATATATATATGTATATATCTGTTCAAGGACAAGGAGGGATCGGTCTAATTGCCTCGGCATGCCTACCCGTCGAGTTTTCGATGAATTTCAGGCCCGGGAAAGTGAGTAGGAATAAAGAAAGCAAAGGAGACAAGCGTTTGGCAACATCGCCTTCACGATAATATATATATATATATATATATATATATATATATATACAAAGGTAAGACAAAGTTCGTAGATATTCTCGGAGTAGTGAGAATAAATACGTTTATATTTGTATATATAAACTCTGCGAACCTCAATGCCAAATGCCTGCGCAGCGCGCGCTTTCTAGTAATAAAATCGGACCAGATGTGGCCATAGTAATGCAGCCTAGCCATAGCCTGCCGCGGTCAGCGCTGGCCGAAGTATTGTCTCTATTCCCGCACCGCTTGTACTTTCCCGCCCCTCTGGAAAATTCGGAACGAAGCGGAGGCGCGCTAATGCGCAGTTTACGACCCTTCCCCCTTTTCTTTGTATACGAAATGCGAAACCTGAGTAACAGCCTAATATACCAATATCCCAAGAGGCTTGAGAAACTGAAATACGTCTGAAATTTTGGCTTCGAATAGAAAGTAAGATTTCTCGAAGCAATCGACGTACAGAAATAATATTATTTCTGAACATGCATTTCAATTTTTCCAAACTGTTAATATAATGAAAATGTACAAATATTTGTATTAATAAGCACGGTTGATATTATTATTACTAACTTTGAAATTATACTTGTTGTTGTGATTAATATTACTCTTATTTTTTTTAATATTGATAAATTATTCATATCGTTATTAACACTATTATTATTATTATTATTACAAGCACTAATATTCCTATTTTTACTAACATTACCGTTCTAATATATAAAAATGCGATTATTAATATCGCTATTGTTATTATTATTCCAATTAATATCTTCGATATTATTATTAACATTGTAAAGATTACTAATTGTTACTACTAGTATAAACCATAATTATGCGGTGTTATACACTAATCATTATTATTAATTTCACTATTGTTATTATTATTATTATGATTATGTTTAATATTACTTTTCTAATTAGTTTACTCAATAATATTTCTGCGCTATTCGCTGATAGTTTGCTCTTACTATCATTAATATTATTATTATAATACTATTTTTACTATAATTATAAAAGATATTAATTACCATTAAAATTACTATTACGATAACTGCTTTTGTTAATGCATCGATTCAATTTTTATTACTATTATCGTTATTAATTATTATTATTATTAAGTCATACTAATGTATCATTAACTTATGGATTATTTTATATATATAAGAATACGTTTTAAATATAGCTTAGTTATACGCAGTTCTAAAATACAGAAATAATAATCATAGTTGTAAGAGATGAACGGACGGCTTTCTCTATGTAGAAAAAACGTCCCTTTATCTCCCCCACCACGATGTAATTTCCAGCGGAGAAAATTTCGGCGGCGCAGGGCTCGGACTATAAATACGGGCCCTGAAAACTGCGGAAAGCAGATTGCCGGCCGCGTTTACTCTGCTCGGTTGCTAAATTCCTCGAAATAAAAGTAAGTCGCTTAAATATTCATTTCCGAGTTATATTTTTCTTTCCCTTTTTAATTCCGCGAAGCACGCGCTAGACTTTGGGTCAGGGGACGCTAGTCTCTGCAGGCAAGGAAATTGCCACTAGACTTTGCAGCCTCCGCTAAAGTTCAGCGCGGTTAGCTAGTGAGGTGGACTGGAGGCCGAGGAAGCTCGCGCCCCTACTACCTCCTAGAGGATATTAGATCCGTCGCCGCTCTAATATCCAACCGATCGTGTTGGAGCTGCCCGAGTGTGGCCCTCACGACCGGCGAAATTACGCGAACGCGCCGCGACGATTGATCTCGCGATCCGCCTCGCGTATCCCTGGCTTCAACGTTAAAGCGTGGCCAAAAAACAAGGGGGCAACCGGCGGTAACTAACGGCAGTAAATCGCCGTTAGGATTAACCGTGTGGCACCAACTTCGGTCGGACGTCACAAAAAAAATTGGGGGCTCGTCCGGGATAGTAATAGAATAGCTCGCGATAATTATCGTTGCACGCGGCACGCATTTATTTTTAGAGTTAAATTTTCATTCAGTTTCGGTGCCCATTTTTATTTGTTGTTTTTTTGATCCAGCTAGGATTCAACCTTTTTTTTGAGAATAAAAATCCATATTTTTGTTATTTTTAGTGGAAGGGGCAGGTGCATCGTATAAACATAGGAAAAACAGGGCCCATAAAAGGGCTCAGAAGGAAAAACGACTTCTAATTCGCGGCCAAATTTTGGAGGCAGAGCAGGTCCGTCGGGAGGAAAAGGGGCTCGAGCGGTTGCCTGATCGCGACCTCGAGGCAACCGTGTGGCGGTTATACCGCCCCCTCAACGACCGTTATATTCGGGGTCTCTGAGCTCAGCGCCCGGTCGAGCGGGTAATAGCCGAGCTAGAGACCCTAAAGTTCGTGGAACAAGTGGATAAGCCGCGGGTGTATACATCGCAGGTATTTAAGCCGCCGGTGTATACACCGCAAGTATACAAGCCACGGGCGTATAAGCCGCTGGCTTTAATCAAGCGCCCCAAAATACCTTTGCCGCCCTTAGCGGAGTTAATCGGCGAACGCGGGACTCGCCCATCCACGGCCACCGCTGAGGCCGCCTCACCCATCGCCACACCGCCGCCGCTGCCGCCGGCACCAGCAGTTGCCGAGCCGCCCAGCCCATCGGTCGCCAGTATAATAGAGGAAGGGGTAAAAACCCCCACCCGCTCTCTTGTCGAGCCATCAGCGATATCACCGTTCGGCACGCTGACACCGTTGAACGCGGCAGGTTGCCCGCGGACACCCCGAGGTCCCAGCGACCGCGAGCTCCGCAAGGCGGCAAAAAAACGACAAGGAACGGACGCGGCGATACCAGGAGAGCAGGACGCAGGAGAAAGTGAAGGCACTGCTGCTCTCCCCAACGCTGCCCGTGACGCACCCGCCCACGACAACGAGAGGAGGCGGGGGAAAATTGCCGCCCGGAAGCTATTATTCTTCGGTCCGGACAGCGAGACCGAAGAGTAATAACTCACCCGCCCGCCCACGTGACTGGCCCGAATAGCCGTAGAGAGAGAGCGAAGGTCCGTCCTCTCTCCACCGCGCCGAGTGATTCGGCCCTCTGACGAAGGACGTCGACCCCGCCTGCGCGCTCATCCGAGTGGCGCGTGCAGAGAGAGAGAGCGAAGGTCCGCCCTCCCTCCGCCGTGCCGAGTGATCCTGCCCTCAGTGGAGGTCAGAGAACCGCCCACGCGCTCACACGACTGGCCGAGAGGGACCGGGTTCAGTGGCCCGCCCCCTCCACTGCACCGCGCCTAGCAGGGCCGCCCCCTCCACTGCGTCGCGCCTAGCAGGGCCGCCCCCTCCACTGCGCTGCGCCTAGCAGGGCCGCCCCTCCACTGAGCTGCGCCTAACGGGGCCCGCCCCCTCCACTGCGCCGCGCCTAGCAGGGCCGCCCCTCCTCCGCTGTGCCCAGAGAAGCAGGGCCGCCCCTCCTCCGCCGTGCCTAGAGAAGTAGGCACGCCATCTTTTCGGCGCTACGCCGGGAGGCTCCGTACAGGGCATATATATAATAAATTGTGTCCGAATATATTATATATATATATATATATATATATATATATATATATATATGTGTGTGTGTGTGTGTGTGTGTGTGTGTGTGTGTGTGTGTGTGTAATAATCGGTACCAATAAAGAAACATTTCTGATAATAATACTGGGTTGGGATTATTGCTCCTCGTATCCTGCATTCCTTATTTTTAATTTTTTATTTATTAACAGACATAGCCTATAAACATTTTACTTTTCCGTTAAGTACCAACCTTTTGTTTAAATTTCAATATTTTCCGTTTTTATTACTATTTTTATTTATTTATAAATCTTTAATAATTAATATTTTTTTGACTTTTTAAAATATTCAATAGTTTCTGTTTTTTTTATTTTAATTTTAATAATTAATTCAATAATTTATAAGGCTTTTAAATATTTTTCTAATTTTCTGTTTTTTATTAAATAACTATTTTTCAATTTTACTTATAAATTGTTATTAACTAATTTAATAATTTTTTTTATCTCGTTTTTTATAATTAAGAACTTCTGAAAAATATTTTTATAATTTCGATATTTCCTGTTTTTTTTTATTATTTTTAGTTACAAATTTGTTTAGTGTTAATAATTAATTTAATAATTCATTTTTGTTATTAAGACCTTTTTATTATAATAATAAATTTTTATATTAACTTTAATAATTCATTTTTTGGCCTTTTAAATAATTTTATTTTTAATATCCCCTTTTTACTTTCTATTTTTTTTTTTAACCATAATTTTTTATTTATTAATTTAATAATTTTTAGTTTCGATATTTTCCGTTTCATTATTTTAATAATTAATTTAATAACTCTTTTTATCTTTTTTTTTATTATTTTCTGCCTTTTCATTATTTTCCTTTCATTTTTATATTGTTCCTTAACTTTAATAATTCATTTAATTATTTTATAAGGCTGTTCAAGTAATTTTTATTTCAATATTCCCTTTCTTACCTTTTATTTTTCATTTTTATAAGTTTTCTTATTAATTAATTTAATAATTTTTAACCTTTTTTATATTTTCTGGTTTTACTTATTTTCTTTATTAAATAATTTTAATTTCACCATTTTCTATTTTTTAATTCATAATTAACTTAATAATTGTTAATTTCATAACCTTAATTTCAATATTCCCTGTTTTTTCTTTATTATTTGGCGATTTTATTTATAAATGTTTATTTAACTTTAATAATTTACTTTAATAATTTTTAAGAATTTCTCTTCCAATATTCCTTTTTTTACTTTCGTTTTTTCAATTTTATCTGTAAATTTCTTATTAATTAATTTAATCGGTTTTAATTTTTTTTTTTGGTTCAATATATCCTGCTTTCCTTATTTAATAATTTTTAATTTCAATATTTTCCCTTTTCTTTATTTTAATAATTAATTCCAATATTTTCTGTTTTTTTTTTTACTTTCCCTATAATTATTTTTTTTTGATTCCCTTTTTAATATTCAATTCACTAATTTTTAAAAAAAAATTTTTCTTTTATATATTCCAGTTTCAATATTTTCTGTTTTTGATTGTTTTCCTTCTAATTATTTTCAATTTTTCCATTAATAATTTCAATATTTTCTGTTTTTTTTGCCGTCTCCTTAATAACTTTTTTTATCTTTTTCCCCAACCGGGAAAATCCCCGGTCCAAATGGTAGGACTGAATAGAGATTACCCCTTACCGAACGAAGAAAGACTTCGTACAATAGAGGAGCGAGTAAGCTCTCATCATAGGGCTCTCTGCACGGTCGGAACGTTATCACGGAATAATCGTACCTATATAGAGGAGCTCCAAGAGGCCTGTGCAGAGACGTACGGAAATACAAATTTCCTATTACAAAAAATAACAAGTGCGGAGGAACGTATAGAGGGGTTTGAAAAGGAAAACCAAGAACTAAAGGCTTGGTTGGAAAAAATCTGGGCGATAACCGCGCGCGCATTTAGAGAGCTAAACCGGAAGCAAACCGTCAACGAGGTAGACATAGAGTTGTTGGAAGAAGCTGTTAGACAATTAAATCTTGAGGATTGAGTAGAGAAGAAACACTCCCAATTTGTTTTATTTATATATACGCAAGTAGGTTAGTTAAGCGGTATAGTCATCGGAACTTACCTCGTTCTTTACTAATTTAATTGTTCTTTATGCCTTTAATACCGATTTTAACGTAAAAATTTGACACTAGGACGCATGTCTGAGCAGCGTGTCACTAGAAGTCGGGCAGATAAGAATAAATTCTGCCTAGACGATATCGACAACGTCGACTCTTTTTCTCCAACTAAAGAGATTCCGAGGGATGGAGAAATAAAACCTCCACCGCGAATGTTACAAGGAACGATTGACGTTTTGGAAGACTCTTTCATAGAACCAATCGTGCAAACGGCAAAATCAGCCGATAGCAAGCAAAAAGAGGTATCTGGAAACCTCACGATATATATTTCAGACAACAAACAAGCCCACGTAACAATGCCTACTTAGGCTGTTCCGTTGAAAGACGCACTTAAGGTAGTGCCCGTATTCGATGGGCGCAATATTACCTTAAGCGAGTTTTTCGAAGGCTGCGACGAAGCCTTGGAAATTATAGATGCGACCAGCGAATCAAGCTTCGTCAAGTTATTACGGTCACGTATAACCGGGCAGGCGAGACAGGCGATTCGTGGGCAAACGTTTGCAACCGTTAGGGCTTTAAAAGATTACTTAGAAACGATATACGCACCTCCTCGAACTATACAACAACTGATCGGTGAATTAGGAATGGAGTTCCAACGGGATGACGAAAACGTTATTTCATTCGCTAATCGAATAAAAGACCTTGGCCGTCGACTTCTAGAAGCAGAGAGAGCTCATGTAGGAGCTGTGACGGAAGCGATGCGCCGCGAAGCTGAAGCGACAGTAAATACTTGCTTTCGCAAAGGCCTGAGGAAAGAAATCGATAGAAGTATCGGAACAACGGTGACAGATCTTAATACTATCGTTAATAAAGCGATACAAGAAGAAAGAGACCTTGACGAGCGAAGTTTATTAAGAGATCTTAGTCGCAAACTCACAGTTCGGGGAAGAGAAGACCGCAAAAAGGCATATATGTCAACTCGAGGAACCCCCTGCTCAGCAGCAAATTGAAACCTGCACACGGTGTAGACGATCCGGACATAATGCCTTTAATTGCAGAGAACGAATGTCGAATAAAGCGTCCATCGAGACATGCCAATTATGCGATAAACCTGGACATACAGCAAATACGTGTCGCAACCGCATGATTTGCCAACTTTGCAATTTGATTGGCCATACGGCAAAGAACTGCAAACCTATTGAAAGATGTTTTCGGTGTAGCGAGCCCGGACATAGATCAGCGACGTGTCCGTTGAATATTATAACCGGGGCTCAACAACGCAATAATACACCCTACCGTCCGGTTTGTAGAAAGTGCAACCGACCAGGACATATGGCTGCATCTTGCCCTACTCCGAAAAGTTGTGCGTATTGCAAAAATACGGGGCATGACATTAACGAGTGCAGAAAAAGGATATACAATGAAAAAATGCGAGCGGAAAACTCGAACGGTGCCTCCATGTCCAGAGCGCAGCCAACGGCACCGCTCGTCCCCATGCGCTCAGCCAATATAGCGAGAATGGAGGAGGAAGCCTCAGAATTGCAACCACTGTAAAAAGTGACTCTCTGCCCCACGTAAATCTAAAGTTTGGGACCAGGAAACTCTCATTTTTGATAGACTCAGGATCACACAGCAATATACTAAAACGCGGGAATCTACCCTTCGGTATAGAAATAAACACAACTGACATAGTAAATCTAAAAGGAATAACCGACAACGTAATTAAATCCCTGGGAACCGCCTGTATAAAAGGGTTCGGAGAATTAATAAGATTTCACATCGTAGAGGAAAGTTTTAAACTCCCGTATGATGGAATATTAGGAATAAGCTTCTTAGTGCAGCAAAGATCCATAGCAGATTTCAAAAAAAATACATTGAAGATCGGAGAACACGACCTGCCGTTGGGTGGTAAAAATAGTTCTGAACAATCCCCAAGGATACTTAACACTAACTTTGCCGGAAACCACAATAAATTTCTATTTCTAAACTACGAAGGAACATTGATTTTAATTGACACCGGTTGTGAAGCTAGCGTCATTAAACCAAAAGTATTATCATCATTGGAAATTGTTGACACGACAAACGAGACTTATTTAAAGGGGATTGATGGATTACTAATGCCTACACTCGGTGCCGCTCCCCTTAATATATTAGGCGTAGAATCATCAATAACAGTAATACCGAATAACAGCGCCATACCATACGATGCGATATTAGGATCTGATTTTTTGTACAGCGCTAAAGCAGTTATTGACTTTGGAGAAAAAACCATTACGATCGAGAATAAAAGAACAGAATTAGAGTTTCTACGCGACGAAGAAGTACTAATGTATAACAATGAGGAATCAGAAACTGATACAATGCAAAACTGGGAGTTCGAGAATCTTAAATCCCTAATGCGATTCGACAATACTAATCTCCAAGAGTTCAACTGGAGTAAAGGAGATTATAAAAATCTTTTCTTGGCATCTGAACGGTACGATAATATACCTGTATCTTCGGACCGACTAACCAAGTTAATCGGACTTACGGAAATCAATAAGCTGCAAAAGGAAGAATACCAGCAAGCCGTGAAATTGTTGAAAAATAACCCGGATCGGTTTTATCTCGAGGGTGATGAACTTACTACAACTAATGTTGTAGCTCATAGGATCCCCACGACCGACGATATTCCGGTGAGCACGCGTCAATACAGATTGCCGCATGCTCTGAAAGACGAGGTGAACCGACAAGTGAATGAATTACTACAGAAGGGCGTAATCAGACACTCTAGAAGTAGCTATTCGTCAGCGCTTTGGGTCGTACCAAAAAAGCAATTAACTGATAATAAACCACGTTGGCGAGTTGTAGTAGATTTCCGTCCTCTGAACGAGAAAACAGTAGCAATGGCATACCCGCTACCTAATATTGTCGAAATACTCGACACCGTTGGTGCTGCTAAATACTACACTGTCATGGATTGCGTCTCCGGATTCCATCAAATACCGATGAGTCCGGAAGACATGCATAAAACTGCTTTTTCAACACCTGACGGGCATTTTGAATTCGTTCGCATGCCATTCGGTTTGAAGAACGCAGGCGTGGAATATCAGCGCGCGATGAACTTTACGCTCGAGGGCCTTATTGGCAAGGGCGTGTTTGTCTATATGGACGACATAGTAATCTATGCTAAAACTTTGGAAGAACACGAAAAATTGTTCATTGAAGTAATGGAAAGATTACGTAAAGCGAACTGGAAGCTCGAACCCGGAAAGTGCAAAATTCTACAACGAAAAGTAGCATATTTAGGACACGTTCTTAGCGAAGACGGGTTACACCCGACCCAAAGAACCTAGAAGCGGTAGAGCGATTCCCGCGTCCTAAGCACGTTAAAAATGTTCGACAATTTTTGGGTTTAGCCGGATACTACCGTAGATTTATTAAGGACTTTGCCAAAATTTCTAAACCCCTCACCAAGCTTCTGCAAAGCAATGAACCCTTTGTCTGGGGAGAAAACGCGGAAAATGCGTTTGCATGCCTAAAAAGCGCTCTATGCACAGCGCCTGTGTTGCGATTCCCTGATATGGATCAACCATTCATTATCACGACGGACGCGTCTGGTTATGCGATTGGGGGCATCCTATCACAAGAAAAACTCGGTAGGGATCAACCGATCGCCTATACGTCGCGAGTTCTGCGCGGACCCGAGTTGCGCTATGAGGTATACGAGAAAGAAGCGCTTGCTATGCTTCATTCCGTGCAGACCTTTAGGCCGTACGTATTCGGACGTACGTTTACCCTCGTGACTGACCACCAGCCGCTCGTGTGGTTCAAAACAGCTGGTTTGAACACGCATGTGATAAAGTGGAGGTTTAAGCTTTCAGAAGATGACTATAAAGTCGTTTACAACCCAGAAAAGACGAATGTACACGCTGATGTGTTGTCGCGTAACCCTGTTGAGAATATAAACGTAGTCACTCGAGGGCAAAGAAAAAGGCAACTTAATCTTGATAAACCGGTGGCGAGTCCTAAAAATCCGGATTCTCATTGTGTTGAGCCTCCCAAAGTTCCGAAGGCACGTACGAAGAATGCTAAGTTAAAAGGGATTAGAAGTACTGTCCCAAATCACCGAGTTACCAGATCTAAAGTCCGAAGAGAAAATGGTGAGGATAATACGCAGAACGTTTCTAATTTTTCAAGAGTTAAAGATTTTCCAAGTTTAAGTAAAGATGAAAGAAATCGTGCTAATTTTTCTAAGTCAGGAGTTGATATCATGGAGAATGGCGAGGATAAGACGCCGAATGTTTCTAATTTTTCAGAAGGAATTGAAGATTTTCCAAGTTCAAGCAAAGACGAGAGAAGTCGTACTAATTTTTCTAAGTCGGGAGTTGAGGGCATTACCAAAGAATCGAATAGGAAGATTTTAACGAAAAATGTTCGTCCGCAACGACGTAAAACTAGGAAACAAACCGAAGAACGCAACGAGAAGATGCAAGGAACTTCTATTTCTAGACAGGAGAATATAGATGCCCCAAATCTGCAACAGATAGAGATAGGGACTAATAATGATCAAACACGTATTCGTAGACGACGAAGACGACCGCGAGTTACAGAAATTCACGATCAAAGAAAACCAAACGATGTTATCAAGAGTAAAAATCCCAGATTAGCGAACACGCAGCAAAATAATGTAACGAATACTTTGCAGACAGGTAGTGAATCTACTAGCGAATCAGGCAGCGAATCATCATATGTACCGCAAAGGCCCAAACGGAAAGGTAGAAAACCTAAACAGAAATTACTTCCTCTAACATCCGAAAATAATAGTAATCAAAGTAGTAATGATTCGGATACCTCTAGCAACGAAAGCTCAGTAAAAACGGATCGAAGTAACGGTTCAGGTCACGAAAACGATAATGTTAAAGAGAGCACGGCTGACGATAGAAGGACAAATCCAAAGAGGGACAAAAATAACTTCGTGGAAACCAAAGAATTGATTCAGTTTCGCAATGATCATATTGTCTATTTCGTCAATAATAGAGGTGAAACTTGTGATGTAGCAGCACGGAAGCTCGCCGAATCAAATAAAATTCCGCAGCGGCAATACATAGAGGAAACTAGAATAAGCTCGTATAAACGAAGCAATCGCAAATTTCTAATTGCCCTAAGTATCAGAGGCGATAAGTCCGAGTCATTATCGAGAATAAAGGAAAACATTCAGAAAGTATGTAAAGAATTAAGAGCATTTAGTTTAGAAAAGAAAATTGAGGAATTCAGTATAGCTCACTCGCCAGACATAGAAGGGTTAGAATGGCGCGAGGTTATGAGTATATTCTTAAACGAATTTAAAGATACAGATATAAAGATAATAATTTGTAAAGGGAGTTTAAAATTTGTCCCACCTGATCGCCGTGATGAGATATTCTACGAGTATCATAACTCACCTCTCGGTGGTCATAGAGGCGTTTCGAAAACGTACAACCGTATTAGACAGGATTATTATTGGGATAATTTAAAGGCAGATGTAAAAGGCGCGTCCAGCAATGCATAGACTGCCAATTGAAGAAACTTGTACGTGTTAAAACAAGGCAACCCATGGTAATTACTGACACTCCAGGTACTACATTTGAGAAAATAGCCCTCGATATAGTGGGTCCATTACCTAAAACAAGAAGCGGAAACGAATATATCCTAACAATGCAGGATCAATTATCCAAGTATTGTATAGCTGTCCCGCTGCCCAACGCGGTAGCATCAACAATTGCCGATGCATTTATAAAGAGGTGTATTTGCATCTATGGAGCTCCGAAAGTAATACTTACGGATCAAGGTAGAAATTTTTTAAGTAGCCTCATGCAACGGATTGCAAAGAGATTCAGAATAAAAAAGGTCAGGACAACGGCTTTCCACCCTCAATCTAACGGGTCTTTAGAACGGTCCCATCACGCGTTAGGAGAATTTTTGAAACAATATACAGAGAAAGACTCCGAATGGGACGAATGGGTAGAAATAGCGATGCTGAATTATAATACGTGTGTACAAAAGAGTACGAAGCATACGCCGTTCGAAGTAGTCTTCGGCAGATTAGCTAGGCTCCCCTCCAACGATCCACTACGTGAAGCGGATCTGATCCCAACATACCAGGGTTACGTTAAGGAATTAGTGGTTAGGTTAACCGGGATAAAGAGATTAGTATACGATAACCTAATCCAGTCGAAAGAGAAATCAAAACTATTATACGACCGACATGTGAAAGAAGTAAAATTTAGAGTAGGTGATTATGTTTTCTTACTGAGTGGCCCGAAACCCGCGAAACTATCGAACCAGTATTCCGGTCCGTTTCGTGTATTAGAAATCATCGGGAAAAATAACGTAAAAATTCAGTAGAAAAAGGGCGGAAAAATTGTTCACGCGAACAGACTACGAATATCCTATATTGATAACGACGCGAGAAACATTAAAACTAAGCAATAAACCCGAGTATACGCATATCTGGCAATCTAACTAAAGAGTATGTAGATATATGAGTATATATATGTATATATAGGTATATATGTATATGTGGGCATATCTGTACATATTCGTCAAAAAAAAAAAAAAAAAAAATCGAAAAACATACAAAATACAAAAAAACGGATTACTAAACTAGAGCGTCAATATGTCAAATATTTTGCGTTACTTAACATTATATAATAAAGAGCATATTATGTAACAATCCGTCTGATAGATTTAAATATTCGATGCTAACTTGATTTGATACGTACTTATTGAAACCACTTGCGATTAATTGTTAAGCTATACAAGCATTTATGAAGAAGACCATGTATATGTTGGGGAACATTATAATTAGTTTCGTACTTCTTTTTTTTCACGTTCTTACCTAGTTTTTAACTGTGTACTTGTAAACCTAAAAATATATAATAACATGCAAGTTTAAAAAGGGAAGAAGACCAGAGATGAATTCGACTGACACAGCCAGCTATATTACTTCAAGAAAACAACGATGACCAACCAAGAGTGACATCTATAACGGAAAATACCAAGGGGACCTGAAGAAACGGAAGCCGATACTTTTACCAAAGGAACTCAGCGTGATGGTTGATTGGGTTTATTTCAATCCCCAACCAACCATTTAAGGTTGCAGGTGTTGCGTCCAGCGATTACGCCGAATATATATATATATATATATGTATATGGATATATGTACGTATATATATATATATATATATATATATATATATATATATATATATATGTATACGTATGTAGGTATATATATATGTATATATATGTTCAAGGACAAGGAGGGATCGGTCGAATTGCCTCGGCATGCCCACCCGTCGAGTTTTCGATGAATTTCAGGCCCGGGAAAGTGAGTAGGAATAAAGAAAGCAAAGGAGACAAGCGTTTGGCAACATCGCCTTCACGATAATATATATATATATATATATATATATATATATATATATATATATATATACAAAGGTAAGGCAAAGTTCGTAGATATTTTCGGAGTAGTGAGAATAAATACGTTTATATTTGTATATATAAACTCTGCGAACCTCAAAAAAAAACAAAAAAAA
>JACCIC010000388.1:0-83962 GCA_018907035.1 Sycobia sp. Sy_11 | reverse complement strand
CCCGCAAGACTAGCATCTTTAGCTTTAATCAGTTGCCAAGCTTTATTAGCAAGCTTTATGTCAGCCACTTTACGATTACTGTTTTTATTAGAGTACTCAATGTCATGTTCTTTACATGCCTTATCTAGTTCATTTATTCCCGGATCACCCCTTTTTAATCGCTTTGTTAATTTAGTTCCAGGGCCACAGTATTGATAACCAGGAAGATGCATTTCGATAGGTAAATTGTTGATTACTCTATCGAGCAATCCACGTCCTTCCTTTTTGAATGCTTCCGAGTTTTATGCTCAATCATCTTTGGCAGTCAAATTATAACTGATGATCGAAAATATAAAATCAACATTTATATATTTACTTCAGTTAATGATAAACTAGACTTTGTCATATCAACATGGATTTCACTGAGCAGAACGTGAAACTCCCTGTCGCTAACTTTGATTTTGGAAAGGAAAAAAGAAGGAAGCGACACGGAGAATTGCTACCAGATAGTATACGAGCAGTATTCTGCGGTCCATCAAACTGCGGAAAAACAAATAGCTTATTAGCTTTAATCACTCATCCCAATGGTCTTAGATTCGAGAATGTGTATGTTTATTCAAAATCCTTAAATCAACCAAAGTATCAATTTCTCAAAAAAGTCATAGAACCAGTCGAAGGCATCTCATATTTCCCGTTTAGTGAACATGAATCTGTAATATCACCGGATGAAGCATTGCCCAATTCAATTATGATTTTTGATGATGTAGCTTGTGAGAAGCAAGATAACGTCAGAGCATTTTTCTGTATGGGGAGACATAAAAGTGTAGACTGCTTCTACCTATGCCAGTCATATGCTCATATACCAAAACATCTTATTAGAGATAATATTAATATGCTAGTAATTTATCGACAAGATGATGTGAATTTAAAACATATTTATGATGACCATGTCAATACTGATCTGTCTTTCAACGAGTTTCGTAATTTTTGTTCTGAATGCTGGAAAAATGATAAATATGGATTTGCTGTTATTGATAAAGATAGAACGATGGATGCTGGTAGATACAGAAAAGGTTTTGACTGTTTTGCAATAAAAAGAAATTAAAAAAATCTTAATCACTCAGTTCAATTTTACACAGCAACACGACACCATGTCGGACATTGAGAAAGAAAAGAGTATTCTTAGCGAGTTGATGCAAGCTCGTAAAGCTATTAAAAGAAAATCTGCACTATTGAAACAGGAGAGAGAGAATCTCGAAAAAGTTGTAGGAGATACATTGAAACCTGTCATTACACCACTTGAAAAGCTTGTCGAATCCAATAGTGTACAGTCTTCTAATCTCATTTCGAATGATCAGAGCATTAGAAAACCAACTAGATCCCGAAAAAAGTTGAGTTTTATGATAGATAATAATATTCGCTCAGCTTCCATGAAAGATTATGATTCCGATGATGATTTTGCCTCATTAGATAACTCAATGATGAATTCGACATTCAAATCTATGCATGAAGACGATGTTAAATCGAATATTTTAGATCAAAGCCGCAGTAAATTTGATAACATATATGGAGTAAGAAATATTGGAGGTATATACATGCTTGGCGATTCTGAAATTATATTTGATGATAATAAAATAAAAGTGAAAGATTTAACTTATCCTAAAAGTAATGGACTAATGGAGCTACTTATTAAAAAAGAACCAGATGACACATTAATAAGTGCAGCAGATCGTGAAAATTATCGCAGTATTTTAGAAGCAACAAGTGCTCACCGGAAAAAACATAGTAAAGATGAATCTATACGCTCATCGAAGAGTAGAAAATATTTCAACATCATTGCACCAATGTTTCGCACCAGTCATACAAAAAAAAAAAAAAGGGGGGGAGGTCACCTACCTAAATATAAAATAGCAAAGAAAGATTCTTCAATAGAGTTAGTGTACTGGGATGATCCGAATGAGCTTGTTGAGAGACTAAGATTATTAATTGCCGAACAATCAGCTGGAAATAACAATCATATCAATGAAATCCATTCAATTATTGAAGAACTGCGTGAAATAGGATATATATATTAATACACATTCGTCTATTCTTCAATCAGTATCATCATGAGTCTCGACTTGTTTGGAAGAAATTTGAGAGACTCGAAAGGGAGTCGAGGTCCTCCAGGCGTTGGATACAATTTCACAACAGATGGCAATTTTGATATAGAAAATAAACGACTTTGTAATGTTGGTGAAGCTATTGAAAGTACTGATGCAGTTTGTGTAAAAACGATATATTCAATCTTGGAGAAGGAACTAAATACTGTATTTTCAAAAATTAATGAAATGATAAAATTAAACGAGAAACAACAGGAACAAAATGGTAAGATAATTGAAGGGAAATTCAAAGATCTTTATCAAAATAAATTGAAATTGGAAGAAAAAATAAATAATTTGGATAAAAATCTTATGAAAACCAATCAGGATAAAGCAGGACTGGAATCGAAACTGAAAACTCTTAGTGACTCACATACTCGTTTAAATGATACTATGACAAAATCGATTTCGAATTTGAATGCTATTATAATAGATATTAACAGGAAAACAAATGCACCGACAAGATCAGCAAAGGCAAAGTCAGCAGGAAATAAAACAAAAAGTGGTTGAAGAGCTACACAAACCTGCCCGTCGCAGATATAAGCGAAGAAAATATGATATACGTGGTATAGATGAAACTTGGCAAGCAGATCTTGTAGAAATGATACCCTACTCTAAGGAGAATAAAGGGTTTCGTTACTTACTCACTGTTATAGATTTATTTTCGAAGTATGCTTGGGCTAAACCAGTAAAGTCAAAGAATGGTAACGATGTTACTCTCGCTATGAATACGATATTGAAACATGGAAGAGTACCATCAAATCTACAAACTGATCAAGGAAAAGAATTTTACAATTCACACTTCCAAAACCTCATGAAAAAGTATAAGATAAATCTATACTCTTCACACAGTAATCTTCATGCAAGTATTTGTGAACGATTTAATAGAACCTTAAAAAATGCAATGTGGATACAATTCAGCAAACAAGGAAACTACAAATGGATAGGTATCCTACCAGATTTACTGAAAGCTTACAATTCAAGAAAACATCGAACAATAGGAATTGAGCCTGAAAATGTAAGCCAAGAAAACGAAAGGGAGGTGAAGAAGCGTTTTTCAATTGAGGTGATAGCAAGGAAAAAACCGAAATACAATGTCGGAGATAATGTACGAATAAGTAAAATAAAACATATTTTTGAAAAAGGCTATACACCTAATTGGTCTACTGAAATTTTTACAATATCAAAAATTGTAAAAACTGATCCAGTAACTTATCACGTTAAAGATTATTACGATAAGCCTGTATCTGGAGGTTTTTATGAAACTGAAATTCAAAAGACTAAGTTCCCTGAAATTTATCTAGTAGAAAAAGTGCTAAAACGGAGTGGTAACCGCGTATATGTTAAATGGTTAGGATTCAATAGTGAGCATAATAGTTGGATAAATAAAAAAGAAATTAAATGAAAGCAATATAAAAGTAAAATATATGGATATGTGGAAGGTCACTAGTTATTAAATATGAAAGACAGTGTATTATGATTATAATATTTATTTATGTAATTAAGTTATACATGTTTTAATTCTTTTTTACAAATAAATAATGATAAGAAATTAATCTATCTGTGTTTTATTAATATTTAAGAAGTCGAAGTGTTAAACTTAAAACAACTACCGCCTTGATACACTATAAATAAACAAAGCTTATTTGCTTTGTTAGCCATATTTATGAAAAATTCTTCTTCTTTTAATAATGCCGAAGATATCTTTTGCGGCAAAAATATTTGAAAGTTATCGTCCAGCTCCGCAACGACTTTGGTGCCATATCTTGTAGAGACTTGCTTAAGAGCAGTCACCATGTACTGCTGATTTTTCTCCAATTCTGTACATTTCTTCCGCGGCATGAACTCGCTCTCAGATATCTTGTTAAGAGTAGCTAAGTCCATTCTAAAGAAAAGAAAAAAATTTTTCTTTTTAATTCTAACATAGTAAAAAAAAATTAATTTTTTTTTTTTAAAAGAAAAAATTAACTACGAATCTTACCTTATTAGATTAGTCTTGTTTTCTTTGGAGATGGCAGATAATTCTCATACTCTTCAACTGCTCGAATGAGTTCCTCGTCATCCTCCATCTCTTCATATAGCTGATTCCCCACCATAATTTCTGCCTCTTCCATTGCCTCACGGAGTGCATCCCTTCCCTCAGCTTCAACTGAGCTTACCCCTTCCAAGACTTTCAAAATTTCTTCAGGATTCCATTCGTGCATTAGTTCGTCAGATATATTATACTCAATGCTTATTGGTTCACCTTGATTACTATAGAGCGTCACTGTTTCTCGCATAACTTGATTTTCATTAGTTACTTTATCCCTACTCTCTTGTTCTGCATGTACATCTGCCGTGACTCGAATCTCATTGCAGATTGTATTCTCCCTCTCTTCTTCTCCAGTAGCTACACCTACTTGAGCTCTTTTTCCATTGGACTCATCATATCCCCTCACATTATCCTTACCCTCCTCTTCGATTTGCTGACCTGTACTTCCCATTATTTCCCTCTCTACCTTACTTGCAGCTTTCAACATTTGCTCTTCTAGGATTTTATAGTGACCCCAAGGTAATGTGTCTGTAGTATTAGGCAATAAGTATCTTTTATCATCAAATGGACTTAGGGCAATTTTTTTCTGTTTTTCTGTATGCACTATGTGTAATTTTGAGCGAATGGTGCACTGCTCTCGTTGTATAATTACGAGGTCTTCCAGGCATCTTCTATAATCATCGAATGTAATTGATTTCTTCACTACACCCGATTTAATACCTTTAGCTTTTTTTACTGTTCCTCCTCCATCAACTAAAATACTGTACATTTTACTTCGTAAACCAATAAATTCCATCATGATCTTTCCATTACATTCATCTTTCATTAGTCCAGGAATTTTTTTATTTTCGCGTGGAATTCCATACTGATTATTTTCATCATAATCAGAAGTATCAAATCTATGAATATCTTCTTTCATTATTTGATACATATCAATGTCCTCTACTTCATATATCAAGCTATCAGTGTCAGTATACAAGAGCTTACACTTTTCGCCCACTCGCTGTTTCATGTAAGAGTAGTGAAAATCGTAGACTAATGTTTTTGATAAATCGAGGATACAAAGCCCAACGTATATAGGCTTTTTGATTGTTACACTTGTTTTTTTCAGCTGAATGGCAACTAAATTTTCATCAAAAATTGCACAGCTATGATAATTAGGTAGAGCTATGCGTGCTTCTGCTCCATATCGGCCAGTAAATTTATTTACTAACCGTACATCAACGCGAGATCGCTCTCGCTCAATACATTTTCCATAAACAGCATTAATTAACAGTTTATAAAAGAGTTTTTCAAACTCATTCTTTGCATGCTTTCGCTTTTCAGTATTTAGTACAACATATGATTTTAACCAAGGTTTCTGTTCAAAGCTCAAAATTCTATGTACTTTTTTCAATCGAAGACCATTGTCGAGCGCTTGCTTAAGGGCGCGATAATGAATTATATACCTTGTTTTATCGTTCAAAGTAGTTAGAAGTTTCTTTTGTTTTGAGCCAGGTGGTGTACGATGCTCGGCACAGAAAGGTAAATCACGATGAATATCATGTATTTCCTCAGGATACTCCAAATCTACTTCAGCAATATAACCTACGTCCGAATCTGATGGCGTATTGAAAAAGTCACGATTTGACTCATAATCAACCCATTTAAATTTTCCAACTGGTAAATGCTGCACCATCGCCCATCCATACAAATTATTTATATCATAATATAAAAGTGTCTTTGTCTTCTTTTTTTCATCATATGTCGGCCCCATGTATGGATTATTTGCCTTTGCATATCGATTGCAGCACTGACTTATTCCACCTCGAATGCCTGATTCAATAAATAATAACATGTCAATATCTGTTAGAAGCTCTAATTCTACCTTCGTCATTTTTAGAGCTGCTGCAAATGTTAATCCTGGAGTAGTGTAAAAATGTGCAGGACATAAGCCGTATGCTTTAATAGATGTGTCTCGAAAACTTTCAAAGACATCTGCTAAGAGTAGAACATCTGTTTTTAAATATAAGTCCGAATACTCTCCTAATGTTCTTATATTAAAACTTTCCCACACTTGAACAGCATGCTTATAGTCTTCCTCACTAATACCTGAATCTGTCAATTTATTATAAAATTCATTTTTCGACGGCAGTTTTGTAGTTATCAATTTATCAAGTCCATCTACAAAATCGTAAGGAAATATTCCTTTACGTCTAAGAAGATCAATATTTTCGTTTGAGTATCCATCTAATTGAAATTCCTGTATTGCTATTGGTACATTATCTAGATAAGACGCAAGTTTCTCTAAAGATGATGGCAAAAATCGCCAAGAATCTAAGAATCTAAAACTCACATCACAGTCATCCATATACTTTGTGAAGGAAATATATTTTTCCTTGTTATGAGGTATTAAGTTAACTCGACCTTTCATCAGTGTAGAAGTTCCAATTTCTTTTAAAATAAAGTGTGTATCATAATTGAGATTGTGAAAAATTACTGGAATAAATTTCGAGTCTTTATAGTTCAAATTGCAGGAATTATGGGCAGCACCTCTGAATCTAATGAGAAAAAAATTAATTTAGCAAAATAATTTCTTTTTCTTTATTATATTAAATTATCTTTTAAATTATTATATTAAATTTACCTTCCTGTTAAATGACAGTGATCTCGCACTACCAGTTGCTCATCCAAAAATGGTTTTCGACATATATGGCAAACGGTCGACCATTTAAAAGTCAACTCTTCATCATCTGTGAGTTTCATTGGTTTTGGATTTTTATAGAGATGATCAATCTGCTCACCAATTGATTTTAATTCACGCACAAACCAACTTGCGGGTGTCTCATCGTCTGCACTTTTCTGTCTATATGCTTTGTAAACGGATAATTTGTCATCAAAGCTACATTTTACATAAAATCCTATACTGTATGCCTGGTGGAGTTGAAAAGCATTTTCATTTTCTGTAGGTTTTAATAAGCATTCAAAATCAGCATAAACTACAAAAGGCACTTTTTCCCCTTTATTATAATCTTCAAATTTTAAAATATTATTCGATGAGTTTGGTAAATTTATTCGACAATCGTTAATATTTTTACAAACATTTTCATGATTTTCTAGCCTTTCTTCACTATAAAAATGTTGTAAACATCTTTCACAATGGTATAATTTTTGGTGAGTCTTGCTGACTTGTGAACCTACAAGTCTGGATATACTTTTAATCGCAACGTAATGGAATTTAGGCACACTTCCATTATCATCAGAAATATTATTTTCTTCATACTCATCGATGTAGAAATCTTGAATGAGAAGAAGATTTGCATGTTTCTCCTTCTTGTTTAATGAAATATGACAAGGTGATACTTCATATTTCGATCCATACTTTCTAAGCATATAAACATTTACTGAAATATTATTCCATTTTTCAAATTTGGAAACATCTTTTAGTTTTACAGGAAATTCTATATCACCAAAGTTCAACTCGTTTGCATATTTATCATAATTATGAACTCTTTGAGGATTTTTTTCATTTGGATGTAATGCTGAAAGAATAGCGTATTTAAAGCATTGATTATCAGTGTTATGGACATTGATACATGCTCTTTTTGATGCTATGAACTTTGGCAGAGGAATAAATGATCTTCCCTTGTGAGGTGAAAATTTTTTCATATTTATGCACAAACTTATAATACTTTTTAATGTCCATCCAGAATCTTTTTCCTGAAATTCTTCTAGATGAGTAAGAAGAGGGTCCTTAATATGTTCCTCATACCATTTGCCTAAATCAGTAGACATGTATACCGTAGCACTCATACTTGTGAAATATTTAATATCTGTTGTTTCCTCTCCATTTTTCTGCATGGAAAATTCTGACATAAAATCAGAATTTACTTTTATTGCACCATATTCTTGTAAGCATGCTTGTACTTTATCCTCAAAGAGCTTCTGTGCATCGAGCAAAAAACTTAAAATGTCCACATGTTTTAAATTAACCACAACACCTGTCCTTATTCGATTTTTAAAAGCTGATTGAACATCTCGCCATTCAACTTTAGCTGACTCGATAGGGATTAGACTACCTCCGATTGGTGCTGCACTATCAAGATAGAACCGAAATCCTGCTTGTAAACATGACAAATGAATAAGAGATGTTAAACATTTTTGATTTTCTGCTCGAGAGAGACCTTGTTTTTTTCCAAATTCTCTCAGCTCTAACAAAGCCTGTTCAGTTATTGTTGAATAATTCTCGAGTTCGATTACGTTCAATTCACTGACACGTTCGTAAATATCACGAAGTTGTTTCACTTGAAATTCGACAGACGAAAGATAAGCCATTTTACTTTTATTTTAACGTGAATTAATAACATATATTTTAAAAAATATTTAAAATATATCAGACTTCACTTAATATTGCGTCTTTATTCACTGTTACAATACAACACACTTGTATAACTGGCAATAGAAAAAATAAGAAAGATGAAACTGAACTTATTTAACTGTGGTGTAAAAACTGTGTTCCTCCAAGAAACTGTCTCGCTTTTAAAGGAAAATGAAAAATAAGGAGAAGGGGAAACAGAAGTGGAAGCACAATGTCAAGCCTACGATAGAAAACATTCAATAGCGTGTTAGAATGAGAAGAATATATGTAGACTAAAACCAATCAAAATATCATCCTTTCTCCTTGAACGTCCAATCATAAACGTGATTTCCTACGAGGGGGGGCGTGTAGAGTTTAGGAACATCTAAATATCTACCGTTACTTGCTTTCTCAACGTACAAATGCTTTTCTTCTCCCACGCCCAATCGTAAGTGACTTTCTCTAAGAATAGAGGGGATGAATTGACTTGTCACCAACCAAAAAAAATTCAATCTTCATCATCCAATCGAATCTATTTTATTTTTCTCAGCCAATTGTAGGACAGTTCTCATTTCACGAGGAGGGGGAGAACTATTATAAAAATGAATGCATAAGCATATAACTTGCATTCATAATCAATACTTCTAACTATCGGTAAATAGAAATAAACTGAGAATGGCTAGAGTGAGGGAATACGAAGTGATGTTTAGAAAAAATATTCTGAAGTGTCCAGAAGATAAAGTATTCTTCTGCGACATGCAGGGTTTTCAGACAAGAGGCCCGCAAACTTTCATTTTAAAGGAATTTAGTTTATTAGGTATGGAAAGAGGTGCACTACCTACAGTGTATATCTTTAAGCCACCATTTCCATGGAGTGACTTGACATGGAATGAAAAAAAAACAGTTCACTGGTTGCAGCGTGATTACCATGGGCTTGAATGGGATACTGGTGACATTCCATACCATAGGCTTCAAAGAACATTGGAGATATGCTGTACTGGAGTAAAAAAATTATATGTCAAGGGACGAGAGAAGAAGGAATGGTTGACAACCATTCTCCCAAATATGTAAGTAATTTGCATACTTATAATCATCTTTATATTTATTTCATGTATATATTTCAGAAAGTAATAAAAAATAAACTTTATGGAAAAGTATATTTTCATACAATGTTCATACATTGTTCATACTTTTTCATACTTTTTTCATACTTTTTCATACTTTTTTCATACTTTTTCATACTTTTTTATACTTTCTTATACTTTTTTTCTAATTCCAGAATTATATCTGATATGGAGGAGGAGCTACATTGTCCATCATTGCAAACATTGCAGAGTGAAGGTCAAAATGTGATTTGCCACAACCATCCATTATGCAGCCGAAGTATACCAATGTGTGCGATACGAAATGTCACTATAATGCGTACATGGTTGCAAAATTATTTGAGTGGAAAGTATGGACGAGATGAAATTGACTAAAAATAGCATTATTGTAAAATGAAATTTGTAAAAAAATTATATTAATAAATACTATATATCTTGAAAAAAATCAGATTTGTAATTTTTATTTCAATTATTAATATTATTGTATAATATAAATTTTTATATTATATTATTCCTATAATTTTTTTTTTTTTTTTTTTTTTTTTTTTTAGTTTTTAAATAATTTAAAAAAAAATATATTGAAGTAATTTAATAAAATAAAAAATAAATAGTAAATCAATGAAAACAATTTTAAAAATGAATGAAAAAAAATTTGATACTATCAATTTTTTAAAAATAAAAATAAATAAGTCAAAAAATAATGAAGTAATTTAATAAAATAAAATAACTAAATAGTAAATAAATGAAAAAATAATTTTTTAAATGAATGAAAAAATTTGATACTATCAATTTTTTAAAAATAAAAAAAAAAAATAAGTCAAAGAATAATGAAGTAATTTAATAAAATAAAAATAACTGAATAGTAAATAAATGAAAAAATAATTTTTTAAATGAATGAAAAAAATGTTTTAGATACTATTCTTGAATACAAAAACTGTTTCAATTTATTTTAATTAATGATTTTATTATTTTATTAATTATGATGAAATTATTTTTTTGTTGACAAGAGATAATGTAAATGTACTATTATATAATTATTATTGTTAATTAATTAAATTATTAATATACGTTCTTTATTCTATGAGGAAAGGTAGGATAAAAGGTAAAACATCATAATTTTGTTTTTTTTCCATTTCTTTATTTATTTTTATTTATTTTTTTTACAATACACTTTCTGTAATTTTTCATTCAATTTATTCATATATTGAATATATATTGAATATATATATATATATATATATATATATATATATATTGAATAATTTATATTCATATATTTTTATATATTACTATTATTATATATTATAAATGTACTATTATATAATTATTATTGTTAATTAATTAAATTATTATTAATGTACGTTCTTTATTCTATGAGGAAAGGTAGGATAAAAGGTAAAACATCATAATTTTGTTTTTTCACATTTCTTTATTTATTTTTTTTACAATACACTTTCTTTAATATTTTCATACATTTTTATTCATATATTGAATATATATATTGAATAATATATATTCATATCTTTTCATACATTACTATTATTATATATTATAAATCTACTATTATATAATTATTACTGTTAATTAATTTAATTATTATTAATGTACGTTCTTTATTCAATGAGGAAAGGTAGGATAAAAGGTAAAACGTCATAATTTTGTTTTTTCCATTTCTTTAGTTATTTTTATTTATTTTCTTTTACAATACACTTTCTTTAATATTTTCATACATTTTTTATTTTTATCTATACATATTACATATACATATTACATATAAATATACTTATTATTCAATATTATTCAATTTAATTGCATTTTTTTTTCTAATCTTACGTCTTGCACTATCCTTGGCTGCGCTGGGGGAAGTTCGGCGTTGATTTCCTCAACGCTCGAGCAGCTTGAATATCGCATACTTGCGATGGATGGGCTGCGGCTGTGATGCTGCGCCATCCTCGGCGTTCTAGGACGGCTTCGTGTTCTTCCCTTCCTCACCGAACGGCTCCTTGACCGTTTGCGATGCCCATCGCTTGCATTCTTCGTCCCTATAACAGATAAACAAAAAATCATACATATTAATATTAATTAAATATAAAATTAAATATATTTTAAAATTATATATATATAAATAAATATATTATTTAATATTTATATTTAAAATAGAAGAATATTATAACAAATTATTATTTTCCTTACCTCCATCTAGCTTTTCGAATAATTCCGCGAATTTGACCGCTTGACGGATGGCTTCCGTCATCTCTTGCGCTCTTCGATAGAGCGCTTTCCAGTCGGTTGCGGTGCCTGGGAATCGGCTCCTTGCCTCTTCTTCAAGGCAGGGCGTTACAGCCCTTGTCAGTGACGCTGCAACAATTGAAATGGGCGTCGTCGGCCGCGCATCCTCCTCCTCATGTTCTTCCTCCCCAAACAGGTCGATTGATTTCAAGTACTTCCCCCTGCTTCGGGGAGCCTTTTCCACAGCAGGCAGCCGCTTCCCGGTGCTGATGCTGTTGCTGTTGTTGTTGCCGTTGCTTCTGCTGCTGCCTGCCGTGCTCACAGCTACCTTCATTTTTCTAATTTTTAATATTATTAATCTTTGAAATTTGAAGGCAGATTGTGATGGAAAAACTGACTGCGATTCCGCTTTTATACAGTTTTCCAGTGCTGACCTTTTATGAGAAAACGTTTCTATTGGTTAAAAAAAAAAAAAAAGAAGAACCGCCTTCGTTTACTAACTTATGGGAAGGATGGTTCACCCCTTCTACTTTGATGCAAGAAAATTTTTCTCATTGGTGCTGGAGCACAAGTTTTCTCCTCCCTCCTTGATAATCCATCCCCCTCCCACCACTTACTTGTATGGTGATCGGTTAGATTTTTCTGATGGACCAAATGAAAATTGTAACCTCCTGCCTCTCAGCCACGGCAAAGCGTATATTATTCCTCATTGGTGGAGGAAGACAAATTTTCTCCTCCCTCTGAGACTCGGTGAAGCATACGTTACTCGTCATTGGTGGAAATTGTATCACTCCAAACGCAATAATGAGCTAAGCGTGCGCCTAGCAAAGACAAAATTTTTCCCCACAATCGCTCGCTATAATCTTTCTAATGACCTGTCTATCTCGTATGATCTATGATTTTAGGCGGTTTCACGTTCTTCTTTATTCGAGCGAGAAAGCGTAGCACTAATAAAGAAAAAATACCTCGCTTCCAGCATTTAATATGATTTCACCTGTTCCTTATAACAATACTCATCTATAACCATTAACGATAAGCGGATTAAACTATATGATCAGTCACCCTCGGTCAGTATATCGAGAGGCGCACGTGTTCGCCTCTCCTCCGACCTACTTTTCCATGTTCCTGCCAAGAAATAAACCATTTGAAAATAGAACGCCTATATGCTGGTTTCCCACAGTCACTCCTTTGGATTTCCAATCGCATTGATGTTGTATTCTACCGAAATCGTAAAGATTTAAAGCGAGGGAGTGACAAAGAAAAATAGAAACATGATCTTGCTTACAGTATATCGTATTGTCTCCCGTGTTAGCTATAACAATAGACATTTATAACCATCAACGGAAAGCGCATTACCCTAATTGATGAGTTAACCTCAGTCAGTTGGTCAAGAGGTGCACGTGCTCGCCTCTCGTCAGACCCGCTTTCACATGCTCCTTCCAAACAGTGTACCTTTTCGAAAATAGAACTATACGTTGGTTTCCCGCAGTCACTCCCTTCTTTTCAATCGCAAGGATATTATACTCGGTCGAAATCAACAAGATACAAATCTAGAGAGTTACAAAGAAAAAGAAAATCATCTTGGTTATAGTTATCCTAATTGATGAGTTCACCTCGGTCTTGCACGTGCATCTGCGGCAAGCGCATTAGAACAGGTAAGCGGATTATACTAATGAGGGTGCAGGGGGGAGGGGGGGGGCGTGAGCCCGGCAAAGAAAAATAAGTCGCTTTCAGTATTGGTGTACCTGTTTTCTATAACGATAGACATTCATAACCACCAACGCAAAGTGCATTATGACTTTAAGCAGATTATACTGATTGACAACGGTCTACCTCACTTGCACCAGTGTCTGCCTCTATTCCGACCCTTTCCCATGCTTTTCCGAGAAGTGGGCCTCTTTCAAAATAGATACTTGTACTCTGGTTTTCCATACTCACTCCCTTTTACAAACGCATAGATATTATCCTCGATCGAAACTAAGAGGATGCAAGGTGTGGGAGCGGCAAAGAAAAATAACTCGCTTTCAGTATACAGTATATGGGCAAGCATTTTCTGTAATAATAGATAGCCATCAACGGTGTTCGCTTTTCTCACACGCATATTAAATTTTCATCGTGAAGAAATAGCACTCGGCTCAAATGTAATGAATGGAAATGATGAAACGAGTCGTTCCCCATCTCTCTCTCTCATTATCTAATATAGCGAGAGCGGCATCGTTTTTGGGAGGTGACCTCATTCTCTATACATTACAATATGCAGGGGGGCTCAGCACAGTTTTCAAGGGGGGAGGTGTGCTTGAATGCCCACAGGGCCAAAGCACAGATTTCAGGGGGGGAGAGTGTGCCAGAATGCCCATGTGCTAGAATGCCCATAGCCTATCTACTGTGAACTATTCCACCCGCGCATATGGAAGAGAATCTGTGATACCTCTTCCAAAACGATAATTGTTACGAACAGAACCCGAACTAGCTGTAAGAATTTGTATTTAAACTAGAAAATACCTTCTTATAGTTTTTACAATTTAAGCTTAAACTTATTGAAATTTATGTCGTTATAAATAATTTATAGGTTTAGATTATAGGTAATAACACACTAAAGGGTCTTTATATTGTGTAAACTAATATGTGAAATAAGATATTTGATTTATAGCTCGTAAATTTATATCCGTAAATAGTTTAAGCAAATAGCGTAGGACATAAGCTATAGTTTTAAATTTTAAGATTTGTAATTTCTAGAATTGTTTAGTCTTTTATAATATATAATCCGTAATAGTTTTTAAGAAGTTTCGGATAATTTTACGTTGACATTATATGTTAATAGGTTTAATATTACTTAATGTAGGTCTATAGTGATAGATTTTATGTCAAGAAGTATTTTGTCTTGAATTTAAACAAACGATATAATTAAGAGTACAAATAAGATGATATTTATGGATTAGTTTTTAAAAGTAAATCTATAGGCGAACTCCTCGGACAAAAGGGCGTAATATGAAACTCATAAAAACTGTTTGTAATATATATGTAAGTACTTTCAAGATAACGAATGAATTTTGAATAAAATTCTCGACAGAAGATTTCTAAGAGTATCGACTGCTTTATATTTTGAAATGAAATTAAATTGAAAATTAATTAACTTTTGAAGTACAAAATTGTATATGACTAAGGTATACACTTGATCCGTACCATGACGGGTAAAACCGAAGATTTTTCTAAAAACTGGCGTTTATATGATTTACAAATAAGGTAGTCAGATATCGGCTAGAGAAAAGCTTGAGGATTTATGAAAAAGGTTTAATTGGTTATGCTTCCATAAAAGCAGTTGATCCGTGCTGTGACGGAAAATTCGGAAATTTTCTTTTGGAAAATCTACTCTACAGATTCATAAATAAGGTGACTGTATTTTAGATTTAAGAAACTCTCGAGAATTTTGAAAGAAGTATGGACGGTCTCGGATTACCGCCTCGGGTTTTCCAGCCGTCCGGCTACGCGAAGTGTTTAGGCTGCGATAGACGAGTGAGGCATATCGCCCGAAATTTGATCCGCCATTTGGGCGACTGCGAGTAGATATAAGGCGCTGCATGAGCGCACGAGCATTCTTTCTTATCTCTTTTGTATAGTAAGGTGACTGTCGTTTTATATATTTCTGCTTAAATTCTTATATTAAAATTCTATATTTAATATAAACTTTATGTACTATTATTACTTTTATAAACCTTTCAGCAGCAGTATAGTATAATAATGATGGTGCAAATAAACAATGCAAGCGATCTGATAGGCAGGTCACACAGAATCGCGGTAATGCTTACATGATCGAGAAACACAGGCCCAATATATTACGAGGCTGTCTTGCAGAAAGCCGGTAGTTCATTTATTAATTCGAAAAATTTTATTTTGAAGATTCGAAAGCCTCCATCCATGCCATTAGGACAAGTTCACGAGCAGCTCAAGTTCTTAAATCAATACCGTCAGTCCCTGCCCTATGGCCCTCCACATCATAGCTTCGAAATTGCGAAATTACACCTGAGGGAATATCTCGTCGAGTTTAAAGTCACATACGAACGCATATTCGCGTGCCGACTGGATGTAGACCAATCAAGATTATTTTGTGCATGTATTTGCATTCTCGAATTAACTCCGTAATTTTGGACTCGAGTGATATGGACATGCCATACATGTTCCAGGTGCGCGCGTGCCTCAACAGCATGAAATGTGTATACAGCAAGGAAGATTCGGATTCAGTCCGTGTTTGACTCGCCCTGTTTATCGTGTGAGAAGACCATCGGGAGTCCATAATAAACCATAAGTATGTGACGTACCTCATTAGGTGCTGTACTGCTTTGAGGCAGTGACGCTTATCATCAGGGACAAGAATGCTACGGAGCTCATGCGCTTTTACAGGGCAATAGATTTTCCTGCAAGCTTCTTGTTCAGAATCCAGTTTGAGATTATTCGCCTCGCAATCCAGTTTGTCGTGCGTTATACGGGAAACAACGCGCACCTTCGAATGTTGTAGGACGTGAAATGGTTCCGTTTTGGAGCAATGGGTCTCAAATCTACTCAAATATCCTAGAATGCATTATAAGGTAGTACGTTCCGTTCAGTCGTGCTCAATAATGCGTGCTAATTTTTATGACAGCCTATAGTAAATGTGTTAGGGGTAAAGGGCTTCAGCAAATTTTCAATTGTCTTCCACTGGCTTACTACTACATAGCACGGCATATGCATACACGGCAATACATACAAGGGTCCGATGAAACATTATAAACAAAAAGATCTGGCAACGTCCTATTTCGAAAACGAGCAAACTTGCCAATGCGGAGCATGGGCAAGGATGCGCCGTTTATTAGGATATTTTATGTTAGCTACTTAAAGGGTGCAGTTTTTGTCACTGTTATGAAGACTCTTCAAAATTCTAAATCAATTAGGTAGAAAAACATTAGTACACGCCCGGTTCTTGTGGCATTTGCATCGATAAATTTTCTTATTTTTTTCAATTGAGATATTCTTTTTACCGTTTAATTCTTGACAATCTAATTTTTTTGTTGTTCGTATGTACGTATAATTACCAACTATTAAAGTTGCTTTTTATTTTTAATTATTAATTTAAATACTAATGGTAAATTCACGAATAAAAAAAAAGAAGTATACAAGAAAAGGAAAGAAAAAACACTTGCCAGAATGAAATAGACGTATGCAGTCAGAACTAAATGCGTAAAACTTTGCATAAAAAATAATTCGTGTTTTGTCAATCCTATTTTGTAAAAAAAGTAATAATATTGTAGTTTAGATCTCTAACAATATATTTATATAAAAAATTTCGAAGTTGTTCAAAAAAATGCGATGCCCGGTTACTGTATGAGTGTGCGTGCGCGTAGTAGTGTATCAGTTACCACTGTAACATAATTATATAAGAATGCATTTTAATTTCAAATGCTTTAATAGAGATATATTTTTTGTAATTGAATTGCCTTTCGAACCTTAAGTCAAACATTATGATGTATTTTTTTGTGTAACTGTTATTTTCACTCATAAAACCCAAGTGACCGAAATCTTACCGAAAAAGGTTCCTTCTAGAAAAAGGCTACCTGATGACTGTATACATCGTTCGGCGTTGCCACGTAGTGAGTCTTCTCGATGGGCAATTTGTCGAAAATCATCAAATCTATACTTTTCAGATCAAGTTTATTAAAAAACTGTTCGGCCGATTTTCATTTTCTTTATACAAATATGTTGCTATTAACCTAGATTATAATATAGTAGTTTTTTTACTATGCAGAGAAAATCTTCAAATTTCTCATTCGACTTCAAAATTACATGTTAAAATCTTTATTTCATATTAATTTTTTTTTAATCGGTCAAATTCGCTGAAGTTTCGACAGCTGATAAATCATTATGTACTCAATGTACATACCAAATTTTAATAAAATTCCATCGAAAATCGATTTTGGGATACTACCTTAAGGACTTAAGCCACTTAAAACATGGAGTTCAAGGTCCGCCTGGAAGTTCTCGTTCTAATTGTGATTGTTGTAATCGTGGTAGTCATTCATCGGATAACAGGATCCTTCAAGGTGCACAACCTGGATCTAGGTCTCGATATATTTGAGCACTTCCTCGCGATGGAAAATTTAAACGTGCATGTTCGGACGTCGAAAAGGCCGTATTGTCTATTCCTATGTCTATAAGTTAAAATACCATAACGTAAAATTACGCAAAGTGTTTACTTGCACAAGCCTGAAACGTACATCGATTCCGAAAAAAATTTGAAATAGATTAAAATTGTTCACTTTTCTACAAAAATTGATACCGTCGTAATTTTTTAAATAACAAACAAATGTAACATTAATGTGTGCAAAAGCTACTTACGATTCAATTATTAATTGTTGCACAATCGTAACTTCAATATTTTCCATCGAAAACTTTAACTGGATTGTATACAAATGTTTATAGAAAGGTCAAATTAAATTTATTTTTGCAATTTAGGATGAATAAGTTAATGAAAATGACTATAGTTGGACTGAAAAGTTCTGAAAATAATAAGTAGCCACGGTATTAAAAGACAAAACATGAAATGGAGAGGACATTTTGTGGGCTAGATGTGAGAAACGCATTTAGGATTTTTAAAATTTATTTATTTGAAAATAAATTATATTAGATAAAAATGAAATTGTATAGATATTAATCTTAGTAATAGATTAGTAAATATATGTACTTTAAAACATATTTCATAATTAAAATATTATGGATAAAATTAAACAAAAAAGGTCAATTTCGTTGCAATAAAATTTATTATAAATCATGAATTCAGCACTATAATGGTAATGGAAAATTACAATATATAACAGAAAGAAATCGCGAATATTTTCTTATATAAGTTGTTCATAAAATATAAAATAAAAAAGAAGAAAACATAAAGTTTATGATTACCAGCAATAACGAATACTCATTGCATGCTGCAATTTACAACGAATCGTTTAAATAATTTTCAGAATTAGAGATAAGATTCAATTGTATTGCAACAACTGATGCAATATATTTATCAGTCTTGCGACATCGCAGAAGCAATGTATAATTACTTAATTTTTATCATAATTGTTTTGTTAAAGTACTTGGAATATTCACTACTGTAAATTTTAATAGCACAAAGTGAATTGGCTTTTTTTGAAAAATAACATTTTAATACTTTTTGCTCAACTAAAAACCAAGGAGCGACTTCAATTTGATTATAATTTCATAAATACTTTTTTCCATCTATCTTTTACCCATGCATACAGAAGATTGTTAATTTTTGCAACTGATTCAATTAAAAAATCGAACTATATAAAATGTTATAAAGAATCTTAAATCTGGTATAAATATTACAAGAATATTTTCAAGTACAATCATTATAAAATAAATGAAGTACATAGTTGCGCATTTTTACACATTTCTATTTCATTTTTGTTGGTATTTATTTGTTTATTTTTATTTTGTCAGAATCTATGTGAAGGCTTTAGATGGAATCTATGTAAAATACTATTTACTTTTTAAAAAATCATATCCAATCTCTAAGGTCGTCTGAACTAAAATAGTCTTGTTCTTAAAACTAATATTGTTTTGAAGAATGTCAGCGTATTTATATATTAATGTATTAAAACACTAACAATTCTTTGTTAAATTTAAATGAGCTCTTTTAAAAACTTTTCAAACATCGTCCATTGATAAGTACTTTTATTATGAAAGGCGGAAGTTGATTTAGGTCCCTACCAAGTCGATTACATAGAGACTTTCTGAATATAAACAAAAATATAAATATATTTAATTGCTTCATTTTAATTTCACGTCTTCCATTAGTCAAGATTTATTTATATTTCTATAGTCTAAATAATTTAATTTTAAAACTACTTTTGAATCAATGATCACATTAGCAAGTGTCATGATTAGGTAATTCTTATTTTAGAATGGAAAACAATAAAATTATATTTTTATTTTTATCAGCATTTTGTCATTTTCAAGTCGTTTATACAAACTTTTAGTATGTCGAAAATTTTATTTAAGTCACAGCATTTTTTATATTGTTGTTAATATTACTTTTAAAATAATAATAATAAAAACAGTAATAAAGTTGTAAAAAGGCGGGTCCGTTTCAACAATCAGACAATACTAGCACTAACTCTGAATGCAATAAGCCAAGGACTGAGTTGTCGAGATTGTGTCTTTGCACAATTAATACCATTCCATATGCTCATATATTGACTTCACTGTTTCAATCATTAAATTGTGACCACTGGATATGTCGCGGTTTTAATCCACACCGCGTTTAAAAGTCATCAATAACCTTAAATCTTATATCACATTATCACACATCATTTCTGCATCGGGGTATTTTACGTATTCATCGTCATTGTTGTCATCATTAACGTTAACGATCTTTATTATGTTTCCTTTTACGTCTAAGTTGTTTGGCGACATATGATTCATCCAACTGCTTATATTTCTTTTGCAAAGTCGTAGTCGGTTGTTGAATCCATAACTTACTGGCCCAGATCATAAAGACAGTACTACGCTCTCAACTTTCCTAGATAAAATCGTGCGCTAATCTGGCACAGCAATGAAAGATGAAAAAGTACGAGTGCGTGCATTTTACACTCGTTTTAATTCGCTGCTGCCTCTGATTTTATGCGGCTGAGTTGAAATTCTCATCGTGACTCGGTCTAACTGCGACGGGAGGTCCGACTGATATTCTTTTTTTTAAAGATTCAGAGAGGAATACACTCACTTTTAATCGAGCAAATCCTTCTCAATCTAAATGTGTTACTTTTCTCTTGGTGCCACCATCAGGAAGTATTAGACCCGACACCGCTGTTTTTTCCTTCAAATACTGATAGTGCCGCAATCTAGTCACTGCATAATCCTTAAATAGAGAATCAAATCTTGTTATTTATTAATTATTGATATTATTAAAAATCGATGTAAAAATATTATTATTAATTATTACATTCTTATTTATATAGCTTAAAAATTTGTGGTAATGGATGATAAAATTAAAATTGTACAATGTCAACTGTTTTGAATTAAATTAATAAATATTTTTATTGGTCTTACAGTCCTTATAATATAATATATTAACTAAAATAATGACAGTCAGACTGTCGTTATTTATTATCACTTCCGAAGAATCTGAAATAAAACTTATTACTAAATTTAATTAGATTAAAAATTAAAACTAATAAATTAAAATAATAATAAAATAAAATAAAATAATCTATTATTTTATAATAAACTATATAGTTTATTATTTTTATTATTTTTATTTTATTTTATTTTATATTTAATTTATTATCTAATTAAATTTAGTAATAGGTTTTATTTCAGATTCTTTGAGGATGATAATAAACAAGGACTGCCTGACTGTCATTATTTTAATTAATATATTATATTATAAGGACTATAACACCGATAAAAATATTTATTAATGTAATGGATGATAATATTAAAATAATTAAATATTTATACAGCTCTAGTATTATTAATTTTTTATTATTAAAACTTTTTTCAATAAGTTTTATCTTTTTTCAAACATATCGCTTACTTGTAAGAAATAAGTTGTTATACAAAGTATCAAATTGTTATTATTCATTCCATATTAATACTCAGATGCACAGTTGCGCACCGAAGGCAAATTAGAGTCATGCAGAGTAATTTGAGTAGACCCATACCCTATATATTTCAAGTTTCATAATATTCATTTTGATTTTCATATCTTAAACTTTCTATTTATGTGAGATTAAATGTGCAGTGTTATTTATATTTATGATAACCTCTGCTATTATTTAGTGACAAAAACCAAAATAATAAATACAAAATAAAAAGTATACTAAAAATGAGGATTTTGTCATTTTAGGATTTTTCAGAAATTCTTCTTTAACGTGATTTTTTACACATAATTTCTATATAGTTTCTACCAGAATAATATATCATGAAAAAAAGAGACAGATAAATATATGCATAGTATATCTATCATCTTCTGTATACTTACTAGTATAAATTGCATAGAGATATTAATAAATGCACTGGGCATTTATTAATTCAAAAAAGTACGGTTTTAATCTTTTACAATTTTCTATATTTTGATTTAAGTAATACAATATATATATATATATATATATATATATATATATATATATATATATATATATATATATATATAAGTGCGCGCGCGGGTATGTGTGTGTTAAAATATATAATAATTAATTTAATATATATATTGCCTAGCAAATTCATACTTGTTATTTTCTTAAACAATAATAAATTTAGAATAATCGATTAAATAATTGGAAAGAGGTGATATTTGTTCCAAATATCTCAATAGTAATATTATGATAACAATAGAGATTCTGTAAATGTATTTTTTTGTAAATGTATTTTAAGAAGGTTTTCAAATACGTTAATGATGAAATATGCAAAATGGGTTTGAAAGGATAAATTATTCTTGTAAAAAAAGTATTAAGGCGCCGAAAATATTAAGATCTTTTATGTAGAAAAGGGGAGTGTTAAAATGTTGTCAATGTATCTTATGCAATGTATTATTATTATTCTTATTATTGTTGTTCCAAATACTGAGGTCGTGTTCCTATTTTCTAACTCGACAGAACCAGAGTGTAGCTAGACATAATATAACCAGGTATATCTAACCTTCTGGGACTAAAAACAAAAATAATGGATATAGCTAATCGAATGATGTAAAAACTTCATAAAGTAATGGACATCTTTTAGTGGCCCTATGCTGTGCAAGCTGATCTGCTCTAAAGTGAACTATATCGATAAGGTATACATCCAGTGGAGGTATGAGTCTATATAGTGAAGGACCAGTAGTTTAGAAAGAAAAAGGCAACAATACAGCGAAGAAAGATATAATCTGATAAGATCCACGTGAACCTACCATACGCTCTTTGAGTTCGCAGTGCTTGCTATGGCTTATGCTATTCTTAATAACCAGTAATAAACTTCAAACAGAACAAACAAAGGTTATTTATCCATTATGTTTTCCATTTATCCTTTGGTTAATCACTGAGTTTAGTAGGTTTAACATAACATATAATTGTTGTTATTGTGATTATTAGATATCATTATCCTTATTACTATCGATATGGATTTTTCAAAATAAATAATATATTACGTAGCAGGTGAGCAAAATAGCTAGTTTCTTGCACATGTTTCTGTATATCACCCAAACCAAATGACATTAGTGAAGACATTTATCTAATCAACTGAAATTTAGAATGAAACTGATAAAAATGAAAGTAAAAATGAACTAAATTGATATATCAGTGGTCGACAATACAAGTTAACTGTACATAAATGAGCATTATGAGTATTATATATGTAATACATTTGAACTGCAGATGCAATTTAACAAATAATAATTTCTGTTGTGTTAAAATTAGGTTAAGGTTAATTTTGTTAATCATTTAGAATTAAATAAATTTCTTCAACTTACCCAATATCCAAATGGAATTTGAGAAAGTTTTGCATTGACAATACTCCACAATCCCCAAAATAAGTCACTAGCTAATGAAAAGAGTTTAATTTCGGCCATCATACGTTCCACCTCTGCTGCACCCTCTTTTCCAGCAGTCCTCAAATAACTTGTGATGAAATTGAGCTGTTAAGAAAATAGTGAATTTAGTTTATAATTTATTAAATTATTTAAAACTACTATAAATTTCGTCGTTTGAATTTAAAGCTCTAATTGAACAAAATGTAAGATTTTCAATATATGTGAATCCGTGATTTACAAACAAATAAGCTGCTGACCAAAAATGTGCAATTTGTCAAAAAATTTAATGTTACTCTATAATGAGTAGATCTTCATAAATTCAAAAATTCTCTAGAATGATAATTGATCATTTTTTCATGATTAGAAATAAATTAAGCATTATAAATTGGTTACACAGTTTATAGTTTTTAAATGAATAAGGATATAAAGTTAATATAATTTTTAAACTACACAATGAAAAACTGTTTATATAGTCAGCATTTTTTTCATGTGTTTTTGTTAACTTTGAATAAACAAATATTTTGGCATCATTTTTATCAATTGATTACTGACCAACATTAGTGAGATTCCAATGTTTTAAAAAAATACTTAAAGTTAATATTAATTAAAAAGAAAGTGCATGTATAATCAGCACAGTCTCAATTAATCAAGCAGATTTTATAGATTTGCAATAGCAGTAAATGTAAAGTTCCATAACTAGTTATAAGTAAACTAGAATAGTAAATGTAACAATATACTAGTATGTAAAATATTAAATAATAATATGTAATATTATAGAATTCAAATGTCTAATTATAATATATTACTTCAATGAAGTTGCAACGTCCTTTTCAAAATTGTAACTTTGAAGAATATTTCATACATTATCAAGTTTAATGCAATTTCAAGAACATACTGGAATACAAATGAAAAGATCAAATGAAGTAAAAGTTTTGATTAACCAAGACTATACTGGTTTGGAACGTTGCTTTTTCTGCAAATAATATTAAATACAGAAAAAATAGATAAAAAATAGTTTGATAGATTTTTCAATACAGAAAATATAGGTTTAAATAGTTCAAGAATTGAAACAAAAGTTTACAGATATTAGTGCTTCTTAATAAGACAAACAGAATGTGAACTTATTATAAAGTTTCTATTTTCATGGGAAATGGTGTTAGATTACCACAAACCCTTACGTTATTTTACTTTCTTGACGCGTGAAATTTGGGTATTAAAATATTATCGCCCGCTGGAAATAATCGAGCATGCCATCTGTGCTTAATAGGAACGCTGGACAGTCACATAAAGAAGCACACAGCATCTCTTTCAGGAACGCTCACTCAAAGAGCTTTTTAAATAAATTATCTATTATAATTCGTTAAAAAGATTTATATGTGTTCCTATAACAATTGTGCAAAATAGCCATAAATAAATGTATCAACAATAACATTCAATAACATGAGCAACAAAGTTCATTCATTTTAGTTGTTACATTTTTTTGATAGTTTTTACAGTGTTAATAATGAATATTGATAAAAATAATATAAAGTTAATAATTTATTTGTGTTAATAATGATGATCTATGAGAATTCGAAAAATCAAAGATTCTATATTCATTAGATGTATAATTTTAATTTCTTTTTCAATACAATATTTAACGTATATTAATAGATAAAAATATTGCAATTTAATTAATTTATGATCCAAAGAAAACACAAATATATATATAATTTTAAACATACATCAAATATTTTTTAAGGTATAAAATGGGAATTGTATTGTTGATATTCAAGCAAACACGATGTAAGCTGATTATTAATTGCAATCAGAGATTATAGTTATAGCACTATAGTTATAGGAACATATGCATATTAATATTTTCAACGTCTTATCCCTACTTCATCACTTTGATTATCGTTGTTAAAAATAGCTGGATTTAAATTGTTTATTGTTTCTTTTTATTTTACACGGTGTTACAGAATCGACTATTGAGAGTGCGTGGTTGAGGTACTCTATTATAATGTTGCAGAGGCGTGCAGATGCGCCGGTCTATGCGTGGCTCTCGTTGGCTCAGGTAGACAAAAAGGCAACCCCAACTTCTCGAGTGTGGGGGCACCTCGAGTCGCCATCGTGCAGATGTCCCTGGGCAGTCCTTGGATCATCTCATCTCACCCCTTTCATCATTGATCATGAGTTTCTGTCAGAGCACACTGGTGGGTTTCTCTCATATCGTGCCCCCTATATTGTGGGTGGCGTTTGCGTAGGCCATCATGGCCATGCCTCAGTACGATTTGCGGTCCTGTGAAACTAATAGATACACACGCAACACACGCCAAGGTGTCCTATCCCTACTCTCGCTTAATTTTCTCTTAACTTCGCCTAACTCTTAAGATTATAGGTTTATGTTTTGTTCTTTTCTTTGTTGATTTATTTATTTTTCTGCATCGATGGGTTCTAAGATTTTCATGATAAAAGGTAATTTTTTAAGACATAGAACATGGAAATTATTCATGCGCTCTTGTAGTTTGCATTGCAAACAAGCGTAATGATAAAGTTATTTGAATCGTTATAAAAATTCAATGGTTCTACTTTATTTAGCAAAATGAAAGTGTAATTACAGTTACTAATACTTGTGTAGAAAAAAATGGTAACAATTTATTCTTAATTGCGCATGAAAGCGTGATTTGTAAAGACTAATTTTAATTCTACTATTTATTTAAGGTAAGACAATTTGTACTGCAATTCTTAAGATTGCATGTACTAGCGATTTTACACTAATTTTATAGAATGTTATGAAATTTACTATGATCATTAATTGATTCTAGTATTTTAAAACTAACAAACAAAAACTGACAAAGCAAATCCTATGTATGTCGTACATCGTGTATCTTTGATTTTCTTTTATTGATTTTACACACACACACACACACACGCACGCACGCACACACACACACACACAATATATATATATATATATATATATATATATATATATATATATATGTGTGTGTGTGTGTGTGTGTGTGTGTGTGTGTGTGTGTGTGTGTGTGTGTGTGTGTGTGTGTGTGTGTGGTGCGTGCGAAAGAGAGAGAGAGAGAGAGAGAGAGAGAGAGAGAGAGAGAGTGTGTGTAAAATTGTAAGCTAATTTTTTACAATTATTTATAGTTTTTATAAATTACTTAGGCAGTTGACCATTTATTTGATTAGATCCTTTACAAATATTTATTTTAAAGGTAATTTTACAAAATTGCAAGATAATCATTTTAGATAAATAATAATTTTTATTGTATAAAAAATTATGATACACGATATATTACGATGAAAAGCATACTCTATATGTGATACTTCAGAAATCATCAATAACAAAGCTAATATTGTAACAAAAATTAATGTAAAAATAAATTATATCACATAAAAAGTGTGCCATTTAGAACCTAATGTATATTTGAACAGAATAAATATGTTGACTAATAAAATAATTTGAAAATTGCTCATTTTCTTGAAAGTTCAAGATGAGCAAAACAAAAAATTTCATTTAAATTGAATAAAATGCAAAGATTTTAAACTAAATATACATATAAAATAGGAAAAGTCAACTTAAAAAAAAAGACTACATAATTTGTAAATGTTATTTCTTACCCAAATTCCGTCCAGTTTCAAATTCTCCCAAGCCCCCCTCCCCCCAAGGCGCGTCTCTTACCTTTTGCTCTTTGGTTGGTCCAGAGCCTGAACGCTCGGTAAAGAAAGGATAGCTGGCAGCCGTGTAGTCGTACTGCCACTCAAGAAAATGATTAGCGATGTCAAAACCGCGATAATTGTATGAACAATATTCAAAATCAATAACCACCAATTCTTGTTTTTGTGAGTTTTGGCGCAACAGTATATTACCCTCTTGCATATCATTATGACAGAAGACTACTGGATGCTTCTGTTGCTTGACGATAGACCTAAAATTTAATTGTTTTAAATTCACTTAATATATAAAGAACATATGTCTATATTATAGAAACAATAATTAAAAAATTAATGATATTTTATTGTTAATAACAAACATATATGATATTTGAGAGATTTTTAAAAATAATTTATAAATAAATTTTTTAAAATAATAAAATTCTATGTAATACTAAATAAATTCATTAAATTTTGAAATATTAAGATAAAATTTACTATTGATAATATATTACGTTGTCTATTCAATTCCAATAAGTAGTTTTACCTGAACCACAATATCTCATTTTTGAGATCCATAGATTTCAGAAAAGTAACATTATCCAATTGCCTGCTATCAATGTCCTCACTATTTTCTAATATATCGGATGCTGTACTCAGCCATTTATCCATCGTATCCCACAGCCACGTAGGTTCCTTGCTGATAGGCACCTGCATTGAATGAATCTGAGCCATTTTCTCAGCAATCAGGGAACTCAGAGAAGAATCTGCGAGCTCCTTAGTAAGCAATGGTCGAGCTGGTATATATTCTTCAATTCTGCCACCTGGAAAGATACCGTGTAACTTCGGGCCGAGTCGCCTCTCTGAAAGAAGAGTGAAGATGACGGATTCAGTAATTAGACCCTCAAGTGCTCGTTCCCCGTGTACTTGTCCATAAAGCCGTAGTAGAACTTGTCGTGGTTCGCCCCGCACTGGCATGGCACCCTCTGGCAGCTGTACATTATACAACCAGTTGCTTAATCCGCCACTGAAAAAAAAAACAATTTAAATCTTCATTTGGGATGGATAAACTAATGCATGTTGTACATTACAAAATTAATTTGATTGATTATATTTGATTATATTTATTTAGATAATATGTTTTGTATTTTCTATAGAGGTTTAATTATAAATCTTTTAAATTAGTGGAATTAATTAAATGTTGTATGCATTCTAAAATATAATTTTAAATAATGTTTAATTTAAAAATAGAAATACATGAACATATTGTAATTTGATCTTAAATAAACGTATGAAAAATTAAATTAAGTTTTCATAAAATTCTTTTTCTGAAAATCTGTAACATTTTTTATAAAAATTGTACTCTTCGCGGTTCTTCATATTAATTAATTTAATCATTAATTTTATTCATTGGATGGTTTTCATCTTCTATTGGATACTCGAACAACTTGTTGACTCAAAAATAAAACTTTAAGTTACTGTAAATTTTTGTATATCCGTATTTACTATGTGCGTTTACTATAATAATTTCATAAAAAGTTCGATTATAGCATTACGGGTATGCCCCGACAGTAAAACAGTAAGTTGACGAGTATGTACATTTGGCAACAGCACAATTTCTATTTAATATATATAGATAAAGAGTTGATTTTCCATTGTGGACTAATATAGTCCGTTGAGGAACATGGAGTTGTGTTCCATGAATGACCTGGTATGACAATAACAGCTAATAACAGTAAGCTCGTAAGAACAGGTAAGAAGCTGATAAGAACAGCTGACCCATATAAATGTTATAGACAGGCCGTATATAGACGTAATGCTAATAAACTAAATTTTTATTAAATTATTATAGCAAACGCAGTAATAATTATTCTTACTTATGAATATACAAGATTCTACAGTAACTGAAAGTTTTATTTTTGATTCAACAAGTAGTTCGAACAATGACAAGAATCAAATAGAAGATGAAAACCATCTAATTAATGAAATTGATGATCACATCAGTCAAATAAAGAAATGCTAAGAATAAAATTTTTTATAGAAAATATTACTTACAGATATTCGGAAAAATAATTTTATGAAAACTCTTTAATTGCATACATTTATTTAAGATTAAATTACAATATTATCATGTACTTTTATTTTTAAATTAAACATCGAAATTAAATTCAAAATTATATTGTAGAATGCATACAACATTTGATTAATTCCACTAATTTAAAGGTTTTTTAATTAAACTTCTATATAAAATAAAAATTATATTATCTACATAACTATAATAAATATTTGAAAAAGTTTAATAGAACTGAAAATCCAACGTAAGTGTTATAAATGCACTATTTCTTCAATCGTTTTATTATCGCGATCACCGCGTGCTAACTGTTTTGTTGTCCGTTTACTGTTGTTGTCATACATAGAACACAGCTTCACCTGGCTCCACCTATATAGGTTCAGACAGGTATGTATTGGAAGTGACGGTTTGTATAGTTTAATATTCAATAGAAATAGGATCATTGACAGAACTGGCAACTTACTGTTTTACTTTCGAAGTATACCTTGCGTCTATACATACACGACGGCCCAGATCTATAGCGCGTAGTTGTTATAGGTCAGCTATTTTTACCATTGTTATCATCAGTCATCATACGCGGAATACAGCTCCAGTAATTCGCCAACAGTGTCAAAAACAGTTCCATGACGGACTAATAGGTCCACAACGGAAAATTCATCGCTTATATATTAAATAGAAAGTGTGCCATTGCCAAATGTACGTACTGGCAACTTACTGTTTTACTTTCGGAGCATACCCTATACCTATACACGGTTCGTATCTAAAGCGCTTAGCTGTTATTAGGTCAGCTATTTTTACCATTGTTATCATCACTTATCACACAGTTACAGAGGTTTACAGAGGAATACAGCTCCAGTAATTCACCAGTAGCGTCAAAAACAATTTCATGACGGACTATATAGGTTCACAACGAAAAATCCATCGTTTATATATTAAATAGAAACTGTGCCATTGCCAAATGTACGTACTGGCAACTTACTGTTTTACTTTCGAAGCATAACCTGTTTTTTACCACCATCACTGTGTCCGATGCAATTTTTGGTATTTGCGAAAATACTATCTTTACCGACTAACAAATAAATATAATCAATAAAAAACTAAATAATAAATAAATAAACTAACAGTAAATAAAATAACTAAACAACTAAATAATCTCCAATGTTAGAAATTGACTCAGTTGTTGCATGGGCAGATCTACAGAAGAATAGTGGCGACAATTTTTTAACTTGACTGTGTGGGTCACAATTTCAAACGCATTATCTAGCTGAAATTTAATATTAGACATTGATACAAATATTGTTATTTGTTATAATTTTTAATTTATAAATAAGATACGAAAATTCTGAAGATGAAAGAATGATTTTGGTGGGTATCCATCTTTATTTCTATATATGATAATGAAGCCGACATAATTTCTAACATTACTGTTTTCTAAAATATATAAGAAAAAATTCGTATCTATGTATATATTCTTCATGTACAAAGTTTTTTTAATTCGTACAATTCTACAGGGCTCTACAAAAATATGAAAATAGTAAAATCTATTTTGAGAAATACATTTTAAGAGGATATCTAAAGGATAAAAGATTTGATGACGATTTTTAGCAATATAACAATTTAAACATTTGAACATTAAAAAACGATTACTTTGTGAGTCACTCGTCAGGATAAACATTATCGTTTACTTGATAGATCTGAAACTAATAAAAATTATGACTGTACGTTGTAAAATTCGGCTTCATGCGATGAATATAGACACGTGTAGACAAGGACAGGATGATCTGATCATATTTTTTAACCTTTTCTACACGTGTTTCTCGATGTCGTGTCTAATATGTCTACAGTCACAATTTTTATTTTTTCCACAATTATCAGATAAATTGTGATTGTATATCGTGATAGGAAATTAGCCAAGTAATAATCATTTTTCGTCATTGTACTGTACAGATTAGTATATTGTCAAAAATGTTGTGAAGATCAGATTTTATTCCTACATCTCCTTAAAAAAATTGTTTAACAACAATTATTATTTTTCCCTGGTTAAATAATAGTCAGCTTATCGATTCGAAGAATAATTTATTTAGTGTTAATCAATAGTGTTTACGGTAATTTAGTTTAATCAATAGCGAGCTTTAGGTTCGAACACGCATACATAAAAATATGAAAATTTTGGTAAAGCTTAGTAATGTGAGTGCTGTATTCAATGAACACATAAAATCAGAAAGTGCTGGCAGCATAAAAAAGTAGTTTTCATATTATTTATTTATTTTAGATTATAAACTAATTGTCATTGAGGTTGCAGAGCTTGTTGAAAGTAAAAAAAGTTCTTACAATGCTTACTGTGTAGTTAATGATTTTTAAATTCGTTTTAAAGTAAATCAAGTAACAAAATGTCAGTAAGTTTTTACAGGCTATGGAGTGCAGGCCATTGAAAAACTGGGAGAGTAGAGACGGAAAAAACATGCGCGGTGCAGATAGCATCATAAAAGAGTTGTGGCCAGTGCATCATAGCGCTGGATAACTTATGTGTAAATATTATACGCGCGCGCGCGCTTTGTACGCTAAATAGTTCATTTAAGAGTGCTCCTCACGATTGCCGGAAGTCCGAATCGATCGATGCGCCTCATAGAGAAAAATTTTGCGTCAAATTAGAGAACTAAAATCAATGGTCTGCACTACCGACATTTAAGGAACGTATCCACAATGAAAATTGTATGAATAGCCCCCTTTCTTACACACACACACGCACACACACACACGCACATATATATATATATATATACATACACACACTACGGCTATGTAGCGCTCGATGTTATACACGAAAGAACGTTTCTTATCAAAGCTTCTTATTTCAGTATCATATTTCATTGCCTTGCTCTGTCGCGAGTAGTTGCGAGTAAAATGTAGCATCTGAAAGTTCGATAATATGTTGCCAGTACATACATTTGACAATATTGAAATGCATTTTTGTCTTTTATAATAACTTCTCTAATAACAAATATTAATATTCAAGGCAATACATATTACTAATATAGTAAAGATAATTAAAAATTATTCTTTAATAAATAAATAAATAAATAAATAAATAAATAAATATATATATATATATATATATATATATATATATATATATTTATATATATTCTACACTAGCTCATTAATTTCTACAAAATTCCGTAAGAACATTTAGAATTTAGAATGTCTATTCGGAGCTTATAAAATTTGAATATAAACCAGTAATCTTATCGCAGTAAAAAAAAAAACATTTTTCTTATTTATCACTTAGGATCGGGAAATACAATTTCCATAAAAAAATGTGCAATAAATAAAATATGTGTAATACTAAAAGTAGAAAAATTGTACAAACATTAGTGAAATCTACAATATTTATTTCATATATTCTGTTGAAAACAAAAGATACGAATCCTTCATGTTTCGTGATTAAATTATACGTGCAACAAGTTTTCTGTGTGGCATTTATAATGAACGGCTGAGTATATATCTGTATTATTATTTTAAAAGTTTTATTTTTATAATAATAATCAATAAAATTATTCCAAAATTCAGTTGTTTATATATTCCTTCAAAAAATAGAATTGTAATACCCGAAACGAATTGATAGAGAAAGTTAAAAGACAGTATAACATTGAAGCTTATAGGATTAACAATTATTATTACCAATGATTCAGAAGGAAGCTTAGCTATATCACGAATAATATATAGTACATTTGTGGCTAAGGCTTTAGACTGCGAATCAGAGCGTAATCTTCGGATTGACTCTTTGAGAATCGATTAAGTAAAAAATAGTTTTCAACGTATTCTTCAAAGAAATCAAAATCATGAAATTGTACAATTATATATATATATATATATATATATATATATATATATATATATATATATATATATATATTATTCAAAATTAATAGAGGTTAAAAAAATGAATTTGCCAATCATATCGCAATGTTAATTATTTAGAGTTTTTTATAATCAAAACTCAATCAAAATTAATTTAAACTGAATGGAATGAATGTTAAAAATACTGATTAGAAATCCACATTTTTGTATAAATCAATATATTAAAGGAGAATAAATTTATGTATTTAAATTATATCTTATTAAATTAAATAAATAATTTTTTATTCGGATTATTTTTCTTTTATAAAATTTTAATTTAATACTACTGCCATATCATCTTGATTCAATATTCTACGAGTTAATTTAATTTAATTTAATATTTATTAATTTAATAATATTTATTAATGGAATGCATTATGTTTTCAATAATTGTAATAAATAAAATATCCTCTAAAATATGAAAACTTGATATTTATATTATTGCCTTATTTTTAATACTTCTAAAGATATTTTGCTGATTATAATTGTTATTTCTTTGCTAATTTTTGTACAAACATCGTTGCACACCTATAAATCGAATGCCATTGACAATGCCGAATAAATGCAATTCATATATTTATGCAGTATAGATGAGGGGCTACTCCGATTGAGAGTCAAGTTCTCCAAAAGTTCTCTTTCGGCTCTCGCCGAGCTCTCTTGCTTCTCTTCTGTAATACAACGCCAAGTGAACAGTACATTAAAATTCATCTATAACATTGTGTGGGCGATAAGAACGAGAGTCAAAAAGAACTGGAGAGAGCTAAAGAAAACCAGAGAACGTCCAATCTCATTATATATTTTTAGGTAATTTTACTTTGTCATAATAATTAATTTTTTTTAATTTAAATTCTATATTATCGTGGAAAATAATCTTCACATTAAAAAATGAAAAGAGTAACTTTCGATTTAGAATTTAATTATTCATAATAATTACATATTTGAGACACTAAAAATTTATGCGCTTTTTGGCTCTCACTGAGCTTTCCCCGCCTCTCTTCTACTTTCAAAGTGGTTCTCTTATTCCCTTTACAAATAAGTATTACGTTGTTTATAGATGATAACAAGCGAACAAAAATAACTTTTTTGATTTTCTATTTCTTTAACCATTTCCTAGTCATTTTTTATGCTATAATGGACAGTTCAATTACAATGTATGCTTCACTATAAAAATGTCACATTTTTTGTTTAAAAACAGATTTTTCGAGTTTCTTCATAAAATGTTAAATAGCTGTTTGAATAAGTTTTTCATCACAGACTAAGCAATAAACAATAGTCATTAAATCTTTCTACCACTTGCATAATAATAATAGGTTCAAACAAGACAATGTGGTGCATTTATCTATTCATATTTATCTATTCATTTATATTATAATTTTCATTGTTATCATCTATAAACAACGAACACCTTATTTGTAAAGGGAAGAAGAGAACTACTTTGAAAGTAGAAAAGAGACGGGGAAAGCTCTGTGAGAGCCAAAAAGCACATAACTTTTTGATGTCTCAAATATGTAATGATTATGAAAAATTAAATTCTAAATCAAAAGTTACTCTTTTCATTTTTTAATGTGAAGATTATTTTCCAAGGTAATATAGAATTTAAATTAAAAAAATTAAATTTTTATGAAAACAAGACAATGTTGTGCATTTATCTATTCATATTTATCTATTCATTTATATTATAATTTTCATTGTTATCATCTATAAACAACGTAATACTTATTTGTAAAGGGAATAAGAGAACCACTTTGAAAGTAGAAGAGAGGCGGGGAAAGCTCAGTGAGAGCCAAAAAGCGCATAAATGTTTGGTGTCTCAAATATGTAATTATTATGAATAATTAAATTCTAAATCGAAAGTTACTCTTTTCATTTTTTAATGTGAAGATTATTTTCCAAGATAATATAGAATTTAAATAAAAAAAATTTAATTATTATGAAAAAGTAAAATTACCTAAAAATATATAATGAGATTGGACGTTCTCTGGTTTTCTTTAGCTCTCTCCAGTTCTTTTTGACTCTCGTTCTTATCGCCCACACAATGTTATAGATGAATTTTAATGTACTGTTCACTTGGCGTTGTATTACAGAAGAGAAGCAAGAGAGCTCGGCGAGAGCCGAAAGAGAACTTTTGGAAAACTTGACTCTCAATCGGAGTAGCCCCTCATCTATACTGCATAAATATATGAATTGCATTTATTCGGCATTGTCAATGGCATTCGATTTATAGGTGTGCAACGATGTTTGTACAAAAATTAGCAAAGAAATAACAATTATAATCAGCAAAATATCTTTAGAAGTATTAAAAATAAGGCAATAATATAAATATCAAGTTTTGATATTTTAAAGGATATTTTATTTATTACAATTATTGAAAACATAATGCATTCCATTAATAAATATTATTAAATTAATAAATATTAAATTAAATTAAATTAACTCGTAGAATATTGAATCAAGATGATATGGCAGTAGTATTAAATTAAAATTTTACAAAAGAAAAATAATTCCGATAAAAAATTATTTACTCAATTTCATAAGATTTAATTTAAAATTTAAAAAAAAATTTAAAATAATAATACAGATATATACTTAGCCGTTCATTATAAATGCCACACAGAAAACTTGTTGCACGTATAATTTAATCACGAAACATGAAGGATTCGTATCTTTTGTTTTCAACAGAATATATGAAATAAATATTGTAGATTTTACTAATGTTTGTACAATTTTTCTACTTTTAGTATTACACATATTTTATTGATTGCACATTTTTTTATGGAAATTGTATTTCCCGATCCTAAGTGATAAATAAAAAAAATGTTTTTTTTTACTGCGATAAGATTACTGGTTTATATTCAAATTTTATAAGCTCCGAATAGATATTCTAAATTCTAAATGTTCTTACAGAATTTTGTAGAAATTAATGAGCTAGTGATCTCCTTACTTTATTAAGCTATATTTTAATTAAAAATATATATTTATTATTATTTTTTAGAGTTTTACATATATTTGTATAAAGTATACTATGCTGTTATTCCTAAGGATGCACATAAAATGCACTTAGCCATTTGTTTCAATGGTACATTGTTTTAAATTGCGTTGTATAATTTATTTTGTGCTACTCTGTTTCGGAAGATTTTACAACAATATTTTGTGTAAATATTATTGTGGTATATGAATATTTATGCTTGATCTATGAAAAGATTAACAATATAATTATATAGATTTTTTGTATGTTTTTTTGTCTTTATATAAAATATTTTTCTAAATTTAGTAAAATAGTAAGTTTGTATAAAAAACATGTAAGATTTATAAATTGTAAATTTCTGAATATGCTATGAATATATGTTATTATGTTTCCCTTTGTCACAATTAGTACATTTTCAATTTAACTATAGAATATTTTTGGGCTAATATATTAGGAATTTATATGAAATCTTTATAAAATTCGTGAGAAGTTGCATTTAAACTTATTACCATGCTAAGAACAGATGAAACTCGCCTAATTGCAATCTGTGTGTGTGTATGTGTATGTGTCTTTTTGCTTCTATTATTTTCATTATTATTATAATTATTATCATACTGAGTAGATTTGTTCCGTTTATATTTGTAATCACTACTTCTAAGCGATATTCAAGTTTCGGAGATGTTTAACTGATGTATGGAGTAATTACATTTTTTTTTTAAATTAATTTATATTTAACATTAGATAAATAGCTAAAAGCGTTATGGTTTGTTGAATTTATTAAAAAGACTACTGTTCAATCATTTTTTTAAATTATCTTATACAATTAGTATAAAGGGTAATACAATTATATTATTTTTATTCTTCTTGGAATTAGCTTTACTTACAATACTTTACTTTATTGATTGATTCAAAATATATTTATTATTAAAAAGTTTTTGGAAGTCATTTTAATATAAAAATTGGCTAACTAAATTTACATGTATGTAATGAAATTCTTTATCAGAGAAATTTATTACTGTTCCAACAAGGTAGTTCAAACTAAATAACGAAACCTCGCTCAGATTGTAATATAATATAATATATTAGACAGTAGAAAGCACTAGCTACTTTTAATTACATTCATTTCAATAACGCTATTGTTTATAAATAACTGAAAAGATAACTGCATATCAAAAAGTTATAATAACAGCACAATAAATTTTGAAATAATTATAAATTTTTCCTGCTGATAAAGGAATATTATAAGATGGTATATCGGAATATAAATAATTGTATATGTATAATTAATGTTATAGGTATATTACGACATTGTTTAAATTTTTTCAATAAAATTAATTAATAAATGAACAATTTTTTAAAAAAATTGAATTATATATTAGATAAAATTTGAATAAAAGTAGCTACCAACGGAAAATATTATCGAAAAGCAGTGTACCACAGAAAACTGAAAAGTGCACACCGCAGAAAAGTGCACCACAGAAAAGTGCACCACTCAAAACTGACAGAATTTGAGTATAGCTACAGGAGGGACTTATTTTGATAGCACGAAAGCATATAATATGTTGAATGAATTTTGACAATTCATACTGTAGTATTAATATTGAGTCTAGAATCGTTATTCCTATTGAAATCATGTATTCTAAATTCGTTTGAAGGAGGTAATTAAAAAAAAATATGCACTCGCGCATGTGCGTGCGCGCGCGTGTGTGTGCGCGCGCGCGTGTTTGTGTATATGTATGTATGTATATATATATATATATATATATATATATATATATATATATATATATATATATATATATATATATGAAGACAAAGTGTGTTTTTCTTGGACACATTCAACAAAAAAAATTTCTGAACCTGTTGATTTAAAATTTGAAATATGTATTCTATATGATCTTATGAATATCTTGTATTGAATAATCCTACTTCATTGAAATAATTTTGCATGCATATATAAAAGGGAAATATGGTAAGTTGGTCCAGTTGGTTGACAGTATAAACCGAGTTTCTATCTCATTCTTTCTCTCTCTCTCTCTCTCTCTCTCTCTCTCTCTCTCTCTTCTCGATATAAGGTAGCTATATATCATATGCCAATTATGATTAAACGGATCTTTTTTTAAAAACTTTAGAAAACAAGCGCGCGCGCGTGTGTGTGTTAGTAATATGCATCAGTTAAAACAGTTACTCTATGAACATTAATATTTATTATCAGAAAATTTACTAAAAATGACGAAAATGCCGTATGCCCGTACCGGTAATGTATGCTTGATCTTTCAGCTACATTCTACGGGCAACTACTCGCAACAGGGCAAGGCAATGAAATTCGATCCTGTAATAAGAAACCAAGATAACGAACGCACTTTCGTCCAAAACATCGAGCGCTAATAGATGTAGTATGCATATACGATCGTCTGAAAATGTAGAATAATATAGCTTTTTTCTAAAACTTATGCAAAAACATATAAAGTAAATGAGTATACATACATATATTTATTCATAATAGTTTTTAATTCTATATATACATGAAATAGTTAAAATAATAGTAAAAATTTAAAGCACGGGGCCCCCTTTACTTGATTGAATTCGTACGATATTGAGCGTGGTTTGCTGCTCCATCTCTTTCAAAACGCAGCAACTATATTTCTGTCTGTTTTGCCAACAACTATAGTTATTTATTGGATTTATGGTTACATTGTAAAAGCAATTTACTTTTTCTGTTTTCTCAAAATATGTGGCATGTAGAGCGATAAAACAAATGTTATTTGGTTCATTGTTTTATTCTACAAGTGGGAAAACTCGAATTAGATACTCAACAAGTACATAGAATTCACAATAAATGTTTTCTTTGTAAGATCTGAAACGCACTAGACTGTGTGCAGCAGACGATTCGTAAGACAAAACTTTCTGAACTGTTTTTTCCTAATTTAGAAAAATAGATTAATTCATATCTCTCTTTTCCCATTTGTAGAATAATCTGAAGAATTTTTTAAAATGTTTTTTCTCTCTAAATAATGCGAAATGACGACAAAAACTGAAAAAGTAAATTTGTTTCCGTTTTAGTAGTTCATCGTAGCGCTGCGAACGCCGTGAGGAGCACTCTTAAACTCTAGAGCGCAAAGTGAAGTTGTTAATGCAGTGAACTATATTTGACTCGTGTGATAGTTATCAGCACTAGCACTCGGCTCGGGCATCATCTTTTAGACTCGTCATGAATCTATGTTTATAAATAAATACAAGTTTTATCTTAATGTAAATGCAAGTTTCCTTTTACTCACTCAATGTAAAAAAATAGTATATATAACATGTGCTCATAGAGTTTTGTTTTGTATTAATAATTTTTTTTAGAAGCTGCGTGGTAGCACATAATTCCCTTTTTAGATCAATTAAATCTTTCTTCTTAAAATTTCTGTTTCAAATTTGTTTTTTTTTTTTTTATATATTCTAATAATCTTTTAGAGCATGTTTTTCAAAATAATAGTACTGATAACTAATAGTACGTATAGTATCTACAAATCTGCAGTAATCAATAGAATCTAAAAACCTTAGTTAATATACTTTTGACAATAGATACAATAAATAAATATACTTAAGTCACATTAAAAAATTTTGTTATAAGAAAACAAAGTTAAGTTTACCTTATTCTTTTAAGTACAATATTTTCTGCAGTTACGTGCTTCCAAACACCATGCAAATAGTCACGACAAATACGTGCAGCAGTAGCCTTCATTTCCGGGTTCTGCTCAGACATCTGAAATGATAAAAATATTTCAATTTAATTATAAACTTTCAACTAATGTACCAATATTTAATATTCAGTCTAAAAGTCTTATAATCGTATGATGTGTTCTGATAATACCAAAATAACAAGTGAATATAAAAAATTACAGTGAAAGTATCAAAATTATTGTTTTTTAATGTCGTACACAAAACTAGTTATTTCATGATTGTTTTAAATGTGCAAAATATCCTATAATTTAGTTCTCAAATTAAATACGTTGTGTACGCTGAAAAAAATATTTTCAGATATCAAGTAAATATTAACTTGTTTTGTACCAAGTAAATCATTTTCATAAATTAAGAAAATATTCACTAGATTTAAGAGTACGTGGTTTGATTCAAGTGAATTCTTCTTGCATTAAGTAAATACTTCCTTCATTTAAGAAGTTGCTTTCTCAATTTAAGAAAATAATTGACTTGGTACAAAACAAGAAAATCTTTACTTGATAACAGATACTTTTTTCTCAGTGTACTAATTATAATTTTACTGAGCTTTTCTCAGACTATAAAAAAAATAAAGTACGATACATATTCACGAAATGCCTGACCATTGTACAGGAGTTTTTTTATAACACCCTTTTTTGGCTCGGGTATCAAAGCAGATTCAAGCAGGAGTCACTTTCTTTGCACACTAATATCGGAAGATATTATTTGCATCAAAATAATTTAAATCTAGTTATATAAATAAAATAAAAAAGTAATTAGTAGATACTACAATACTGGACGATTATTTATCTAGATTAGAAGAGATAACTCTGATTCCATCCATAAAAAAGGACCTGCAAGATTTTAGAATTTAAAAAAAGCGTATTTCGTTAGTGTCAAGATTATTTACAGTAAGAAATTTTTTCACTCTTTATTTAGTAGTAGAATTTAAGAGTTGCAAATGCAGGTTTTCTCATAACGTTACCGCCATTTGAACTTAATTAATCCTTTGAGAAGCATCGTTGAATAAGAATACGAAGTTATAAAACTGAATTTTACATTTTCTATATGGAAAATTCAAACTGATAGACAAAAAGATTACAATTTGCCAATAACAGTACCAATTTTACAAATTCATTATTATCCGTAATCTTTTATTTTAATTAAGTTATTTACATGTTTCAAGTGATAAATTTATATACATATGCCTTTTATACCGTTTATAATAAAATATCAATGAAAGCGAAAATTAAATATATTGTTAAAAACATAATTATACTAAGATAGTAAGACTGTTTACTATTTTTTGAAAATATAATACAAATACTTGATTATAAAATATTTCTTAGCTATATTACAAATTTCAAAACATTAAAATTTTTAGCGTTCACAGTTTACGTAGGATAATAGAATTTAACCAACGGCTTCAATTATAAACACTGGATTATGAAAATTAAAAATAATTAGCAAAAAATTAGAAACTGTCAATTAAGTGGCGAGTATTAAAGTTGTCTGCTGTCAAAGAATAATTGATACTGTAAATCTTGCGGATTCATATAGTATTAAACATCATTCCAGATAATAATTATAATTTTCTCGATATCAAATCCACATAAATTTGATGTTATAATTCTACGTTAAATGTTCTTCGCTAGGTTACCAGAAGCACGTAGAAATAATTAGCGATAAAGTATTACCATGAAAACAATAAAACCACTTTACAATGAAGCTTGACGTCATTGTTTAAGCATTAAAATTGCAGATAAGATACTACAAAGACAGTATTCAGAAATTGCATAATATTTACTTTTTGGAATAGAAAACACTCCCTGTATTATTACTACATTATCCATCGAATACTACAATATTACTGAATATTATATATCGAATTATTTAACTTTTTTTAATTTAAATGTCTTAAGCGCATTTAATAAATGCAAATTTCTAATATTATAAATGTTGTATACGTAATCACAGGTATTTGTATAAATTTGATTGATTTCACTCTTGTCACTAATTAATTAATCATCTAAAGTAAAAATATTTTTGACTTAAAGCAATTATCGAATTTTCTAATTAGTATAAAATGTAATAAAAAGTTATTGTTTAAAAAGTAAAACATTAAATAAAATTCTCCTTCAATCTTTAAATCGTGTACTACTAATAGAGGTTCCTGTCATAGGAATCAGCAATACCTCTTTCTCTTATTTTAGCGACTTTTACGACCATAATTTCATCAAAATCCAATGTGAAAATTCTAATAGTTCGTACATAGATTTTAATGGAAGAATAGAAAACTGATGATGAAAACTAGGTTACAATATAATTATTTAAGTATATTTCTGATTGCAACCTGAACTTCAACGGAAAGCAAATATAGAAATCAAGATTTTGTTATAAGATCAATAAGGTGTTTCATATAGGCATTCTTCTCAGTTAATGCCATCTCTATATTATTATATATTGCTCGGATGTTCATTGATTTCATTATTGGCAAAACTTGTGAAAGGAAGAATCAAACGTTTATCTATGATAATTACAACTGGTTAATCAATAGAAATATTATATTTACACTAAGAAACATATATTGAAACTTTCTACATTTTTAAATCTAAAATGTAACTTCAATTTTGAACTTAATTTTGTCTATAAGCTTCTGATTTGACTGCGGTAAAAAAACCCTCTTCAAAACTATATACAAATTTACATACAAAGATTCTAATTATTAATATTTTAGACAATGTTTAAGAGCTATAAAGTAGATTCAATATTTTTTTTATTAATTTTTAATTAATTTATTATGTTATTAAACATGTTGAAATTGCAAAAATAGAAATGTTGAAAACTACATATATAATTTGAATTAAATAATAAATCAATTCTTGAAATAAACCTATAATTTAATTTTGCATTGTGTGGAATAAAATGATCGATTTAAGCTCATATTTAGACTTGGAAGATATTGTAGTTTTAATGATCATGCGAGAAATTCTGATTCATAGCCAACATATCGATCTGCGCGTGCGGAAAACCATCAAGGTCAAGAGCAGTACACGCATTTGGCATTCTGCATTGTCACGTTTTGCACAATATTTTTCACAAAACATAAAATGCATAACAAGAGATAATTGTACAATTTTTTTTTGAAAATCATTGATTTATAATTATGCTTATATTTAATAGCACAAAACCGTAAATAAATATGTACTGTAATAATGAAAAATATCACAAAATTGCATTAAATACATCGCGGCAGTAACAAAGGGTACTAAAAAATACTAAGTTTTATTGGATAAGAAAATATAAACATAATGTATATTGAATATTACAATAAAAATAAAAATATAAGTATATTTAATTATAAGTAAGTGATTCTAAAAAATCTTATAAATATATGATTTGAAATAATTTGAAAAATCTAGAATTGTTGATAATGTTCTGAAAAAAGAAAATATAATTTAATTTCACAAAAATGTTAACGTTATGCGAACATTAATGTGTTTATTGCATAAAACATATTTATATATTTCCAGACTAAAAAAACTGACAAAAGCTTTAGAAAATTATTTAACACGGTGTGTTGTGAACAAAATAAAAAACTGTTAAAGAACTATAGATTGATTGAAATTTCATTGAACTCATATGTATTTTTCATTAGATCAATATTTTCAGTTAGATAAAATATTATCAAAAAAAATTACATACTTTACTTTACGTTGAACCTTCGCAATATGTTTTTCTGCTTAAAATAGAGTATTCTATAAATAAAGTTTAGAAAATAACTCGTTAGCTTTTCTATATTCTAAATAAACATCTTATTAACATGCAAAAAACTATAACAGTATGCACCCCGCGCATATTTTAGAGATACCTTTATGTTTTCTAATTCGTCTTCTCTCATTGAATTAATTATTTATTATCAAACAATGAATACAAATAACATAAATGAAGAAATTACCAATTTTTTATACTAAGCAAGTATTTTCTATCTGCCAATCCGCATTAGATCAATCCTGGTCATAATCCTGAAGGTGCAGACGACGACTGGCAGCGACAACACTTGGACAGAGACAAGAGGGAAGGGCAGATTGGAGTTTGCGCACTCCAGAACCCGATCAATATGTTTTCACTACTATACATGTCGAACTAAGTTTCACGTGCGCACGGGTAACACTTTGATTAACTTATAGGTATATAGTTGAATATTTATGTTTCGATAACATTAATGTATTTGTGTAAGAAATTCATATAAGACAAATATTTCCCATAATTAATCGTTTCAAGTGGTTCATCGACTATCTTCATAGTGTATATTATGACTAAATGACAAATATTTGTTGTTTATTATGTCTTGATAGATATTTTACACTGTTATAAAAACTGAAATTATAGAAGGTCATCGAAATGAATGTAGCAATTACCTTGTGATATTATGAAGATACGTTTTTTGTGTGATTCATAAGAAATATTTTTGACATACTTAACTAATCAGATGTTATTCAATCTTATTTTTAGTATATAAAATCGATGTGTAATAAATTGTAGAATATTATTACAAATATGGTTTTCTCAAGATTTTAAACTTTTAACAAACAATAAGTTATTCTCCTTTTTAATTTACAAATAATACGTTTTCTAAAATAGAAAATAGTTAAATGACAATTATATGCTCAAGCATTAGATATTTTAGAAATTATTTTTACTGAAATTAAATTATATTTAAGATATGCCTGTAAATTACTTCCTATCTCTTATATTAATTTGATTAGTTACTGATAAGATATACTAATAGAGTAGATAAAAGGGTGAACATTAATTTAATATTATATTAATTTAATGTCGTGGAAATTTTTTTTTATCTCAAATATGATTTAGTACAATTTTGCAAACTCCGTATCTGCAATGTTTATATGTATAAGCACGCTTTATATATACGTAAGAGCATGTTTAAAATGTTGATTACATTCTTTGCAATGGAATTATGACTCATGATTTTATTTGATTCTCATGAATTTAATCATTGAATTTTACATGTTTGTAGCAGAAAAATATTTTTTATTTATTTATTGATTTGAATTTAATGATAATTGAAACTATGTTCTATATCATAAAACAATGTTAGTAAAATTTAACATGTTTTATTTTTAGAGATAACTAAATATACCTTGCTCAATTCAGACCAAATTTTCCACCAATATATGATCACCACCGCTTATATACAAGTATTCCAAAATTACAATTAGTGAAAGAACATTCACAAATAATCTGGCAGTTTTTCAGGTTATTTGATATCTTAGTTCCTTCATGGCTTGGCCGTAACATTTTCCCAAATTCGCTCTTTGCCCCTTAGAAAAGCTAAATTTATTTATTATTAAATATTTATTTATTATTATTAGAAAAACTATATTATGTATTATATGTTAAAATATATAAATATATTTTATAAAGTTTTTTTAGATTATTTTAGCCTTCTATAAATCATAAAGCAAAAAAATACTTGAAACTAAATATTGGAGAGTATCGTAAAAGGATGTAAACATATGTGTCCACTGGCTCTTATTACGATCTGCGTCTTTGTTGCCCTGCGTGGCAAATGATTTATGAGTTTATTGTTTAGATGCCTGATATTTTTATATAGCTTTTAAGCTTCTCACAAGAGTTTGCAAAGTTTTATTTATCGAGTACTGTAGTGAGTCTTGCGTTGTCCTTTCGTTTGAACAGACGTCTTTTCTTTCCTCGTTTGAAATAAAGTTCATGTTAAAAGATTATTTCGTGTGTCTTTATTTTAACATTCCACCTGCTATATTTAATAAAAATTCAATAAGTTTCTAATGCATTTGTAAGCATAAATGGTGAAACTATTAGCGGTCGCCCAAATCATTATAATTGAAATCGATGAATTATCTTTTCATTGATACTCAATATCAAGAGAACGATTTTCAACATCTACTTCTTATAATCACATTGTTACAAGTTGCCAATAATTATCTTCACAGAATAATTCTAGTTTTATGCAAAAACCTTTCCAATACAAAGTTTTCACAATTTTAAATAAAATTAATAGTACTTCTCAAAAACCACGTGCCTTTTAGCTTCAACCATCCGCTTCTAAATATAGTTTTATATGCATATAGCTGTTCATTACTATACACCCTACACAAAAAATAGATCACATGATATTGAATTTTTATTAAATATAGTAGGTGGAATGTTAAAATAAAGATACACGAAATAATCTTTTAACATGAACTTTATTTCAAACGAGGAAAGTAAAGACGTCCGTTCAAACGAAAGGACAACGCAAGACTTACTACAGTACTCGAAATTATATAAAAATATCAGGCATCTAAACAATAAACTCATAAATCATTTGCCACGCAGGGCAACAAAGACGCAGATCGTAATAAGAGCCAGTGGACACATATGTTTACATCCTTTTATGATACTCTCCAATATTTAGTTTCAAGTATTTTTTGCTTTATTATTTATAGAAGGCTAAAATAATCTAACACATGATTTCCGAGTGTTCCGAATGAATTGTAATGGCAATCTATTATTATAGTAAACAGATTGAGAATGCGTCAAATTGTGATCTTTTTACATTTCACAAAACATTTACGCCTAATTCAGAAATATTATTTCTTTATCCATGCTGGACGTTTTAATCTCATATAATTATCTTTTGAAGTATTAACATTGATAGTTCTTAGCTCAATATTATTTATTCCCAATAAGAAATCCAATTTTATTGACTTTTAACCAAATTTCTGCTACATATAATAAAACATAATTATTTGATATAAATATAATGAATGAATGATTATTTTATCATATAAAATAGTTTTTCTAAAGATAATACTACATTGTAAATAATATCTGAAAAGTAGTTCAATATTTTATAAAATATTTTTTAAAATAGAATTTTTGTAGCCTATCATATAATGTTCCGTTTAAATTGAAATATTATCCAATTCGACTTTGTAATTTATGTATATGAATTTGGTTTCAATAGAATATTCAGTAAAACACACACCTAAGTACATTGTAAGTTAAGAGAGTATGCATGTAAGTAAACAGAGAAAACTTTGAAGCCAATGGTGAGATATTTTTTTTTCATATTTTTATTTGAAATTTTAGTTGTTGTTCATTAACATCTTAAAACGAAAAATAAAAAATATTTTTTATATTCTATAATAATTTTTTTAGAAGAATCTAAGATAACTCTTCTCTTATTCTTATTTTGTACGCGGTCTTATATGAACATACTAAATCTTAAATATATAAATGATAATTTTCTCTTATAAAAATAGCAATGTCTTGTCCATCTACTTAATTGAAAAGTTATATATTTTTTAATGTAATATCACATAAAAACAAAACAAAAAAACACAAGTAACAACAAATTTTGTTATTACTCAAATGTACTTTAATAATTGCTTAAGCTAACAATAATTAAATAAAAAAAACTAAAATTTATATCTATAATTAACATGAACTTTGTTATTTTAATTGAAAGAAAATCAAAGACGTTTCTGAAAACAAATATAAAAGCCGAACCACTTTGATTTTTAAGGAGTTTTATATTCCTTCTATTTCCGTGGTAAGTAATTTTATAAAAAAATATAATTATAAATGAATTAGCAATTTTAAGCTTAAAACGTAAAAAATAATTTAAATGTATATTATGATAATATAGGCATTGATTTGATTCGCACAGTAATCAGCTGACTGCACATGCCCCACTTCCTATTTTGCTTTTCGGACAACCTTCGGTTATACAAGAGTTTATTTTTTTAAATAAAATTATTTTTAGATTTTCATGTAATGCAGTAATTTGAAAACTATCATCTAAAATAAGAAGATTCGTTTTTGTTGCTTCATAAAAGTTACTTCTGTCCTATATTCTTTTTGATCTTTCATAAGAACTCGTATACGAGTCATGCAAAAGTCTCGTGTTCAAACTCTATTTGGAACATATCGCACGTAAAGTGAATAAAAGAATTATTGTCGGATTCAGTGTATCTTAATTAATAAAAATAGGTATTTTACTACCTGTTCAACACTGGTGCAAGGAATCTCCTTACAACATCCATTTTTTGATCAATTGAATTGTGTTCAGCTCCTTAAAAAATTTAGCATAAAGTCACTTAAAAGTAATAATTTATAAGTAATTTATAAATCAAAAAGCATACCTATTTATTTATTTAAAGTCAAGTTTTTAATTTTTTATAGATAAATAGACGAAAAGACGAGCAAAATCGCGTATTATAGATATTAAAAATAAAACAATCCTCAACAGATGCAGCTGAGATTTTTTAAATATGTTGAAAATCTCAAATTTGCTATGCAAATAGGTCACATGACAATGAGAGACAAAATCAAATTGGTAATACATACTTCTTTAAACCACTGTTATTTTTTATCTAGTTTTCATTGGTATTATACGCTAGAGCCAAAGGACTCTTTTGGTATAACATTCATCAGTTCAAAATTCTCTAATCACTAATAGGTATAATTTTGTTTGGTCATCAAAGTAGATTGGCAGCAGAAAAAAAGCAAATGTAAATGAAAAATTGAAGTTTTACGTAATAACAAACAAGATACTATATTCAACACTTCTATAGAAAGAATTTTATTAAATCAAATGGTTTTACTCATCGATTAACAAGTTTATACCATCCGACCACATTAAATAGTTACATGTAAAAAGGTAAATATAAAAAAAAACTCGCAATAAACGTATAAAGTTAATACGATATTTGAAAATATCTGAAAACAACCAAAATTTAGTGTCGCAAACAATCAGTTCAATTTCTATGCATCGGTGTGTGGCGTATGCAGCTAGTCAGTGCAAGCAAAAACTATAGCAATACCTAGATAAATTAATCGGGTAATAAATATACATAATAAATTAATAATGGATGAATAAGAAGTATCTATGATAATTATGTTGAAATTGTTATTAGGAGTGTGAATAAGTCTTTCCCGTTTTTTGTAAGAGATGGCGCCACCAATACTGTGCGAGTATTCAATGGTTACATATGTCATAATCAAAGCTTATTCATATGTCAACAATTCCATACTAACACATTAGTTAAAATTTTTTCGCATCATAAATTTTTGATATCGTGAAAATGTCGAAATTTGAGCCGAGTCGACGTCATTTGCGGGAAGTTTCACTTTATTGGTTCAATTTGAAGAAATCTGCTGCCGAGACGCATCGATTGCTTCAGGAGGCTTATGGAGAAGGTTGTGTCGATGATTCAAGTGTTCGCGGATGGTTTCGACGCTTCAAAAGCGGTGATTTCGACGTGGAAGACAAGGAGCGTTCCGGGCGGCCGCAAATCTTTGAAGATCGAGAATTGGCGACTTTGCTTGATGAAGATTCTTGTCAAACGCAAGAAGAACTTGCTGAAGCATTGGGAGTTGACCGAATAACCATTTCCAAGCGTTTGAAAGCCATGGGAATGATCCAAAAGCAAGGAAATTGGGTGCCGTACGAACTGAAGCTGAGAGACGTCGAACGGCGTTTTTTCACTTGCGAACAGCTGCTTTAGCGACATAAAAGAAAGGGTTTTCTGCATCGTATCGTGACTGGCGATGAAAAGTGGATACTTTACGATAATCCGAAGCGAAGAAAATCATGGGGACTACCCGGCCATGCATCATCATCGACGGCCAAGCCAAATATTCATGGCGCCAAGCTCATGCTCTGTATATGGTGGGACCAGCTAGGTGTGGTTTACTATGAGCTTCTGAAACCGAATGAAAGGATCACAGGCGAGGTCTATCGACGACAATTGATGCGTTTGAGCCGCGCACTGCGAGAAAAACGGCCACAATACTCCGACAGGCACGACAAAGTTATTTTGCAACATGACAATGCTCGTCCACATTTTGCACCGCCGGTGAAAACATACTTAGAAACGCTCAAATGGGAAGTCCTACCCCACCCGCCGTATAGTCCAGACGTTGCTCCGTCTGATTACCATCTCTTCAGATCGATGACGCATGGCCTGGCTGACCAGCACTTCCATTCCTACGAGGAAGCCAAAAAATGGGTGGATGACTGGATAGAGGCCAAACCGGTCGAATTTTTTCGCAACGGGATTCGTATGTTGCCAGAAAGATGGAAAAAAGTTGTAGCTAGCGATGGCCAATACTTTCAATAATTCATTTGTAACCATTTTTTCACAATAAAGGCTCAAAATTTGAAGAAAAACGGGAAAGACTTATTCACATACCTGATAATATTTATTTGTTATTAATATTTCAATTGATCTTGTTGTTCTTCGTTATTATATCACTCTAACCTCGAAATCATTCCTTTAACTAGTTTAAAAATAAACTGTCATTTACACGTACCAAAATCTGTTATCGAACAACTTTTATCAATTCTTTTAAAGGATATAATAAATAAATTTAAATAATAAATTAGTCATTTCGCATATGATATATATTAAATAACTTCAACTAGTAATCTATTGTGAAAATTACGTTTGATAATATTCTGTCTGTTTCTCCCGAACAACCTTGAACTGTTCTCCTTATGATCGCAATAACCCGCATAAAGCATATATTAATATGCCGTTAATTCTCGATTGTACAAACTATATAAATTATTGTTTCCAAGATTTCCAGCGCCTCACCCACACACTTGTAACTGTTAATAAAATAAGAGAAACGAAGTAAATGAACTATTCTCAAAACTTGAAAATTTAAATCCGCATCTTCAATAGTTACACAAATATCGCGACGAATTCCGTATTCAAGACTGCCTCGCGGGCAGTCGACCCTTTTTGCGAGCTGCGTTTAGTTATACAAGCATCCGTCTGAAAATAGAATTGTCTCGGTTCTTTCTTTACGAGTGAACGAAAATCTCTGATTACCAGCATAAGCGCCACATACATTCAGTGACGCATTCAAGGTGATCATCGCTCCTTACCTAATGCCAATATAACGCTCAATTGTTTAAAGCAAAATTTTGTTATTGCACTAATTTACATTATCTTGAATATTACATATACTTGAATTAGTGTTTGCTTATTATGATAATTAATATTAAGAATTATGTTTATTGGAAGGAAGAGTATACCTTATTGTGATAACTATAAAATTTATAGGAATTACAATTTTGACTGATAATAGATATTTACTTATGAAAATCCTTAAATATCAATTATGGATTTCATCACAAACCACCTCTTAGGTGCTGAAAAGAAGTCAATACATTTTCTTCGTTTTTCAATATAATTAAGGATTTTATTATTTTATGGATCTATTTTTGTTTCCAGCAACTACATTTGAGAAATCCCAAAAACCAATGGATGGATGAAATCTGGTCCATACACAATAAATGTAAACGGGAGCAATAACATCTTACATAACTTTACAGTTTTATTTATAATTACTAATTTAAAAATAATTAATTCATTCCTTGTTAATAATGATTATATAAGTTAATACATATACTGAATTCTGGATTTTACTGTGACCCATTCCAAAGCATTTGAAAAACATAAACGACTTTTTACGTATTTGCATTGCTTTTTAGTTCAGTTCAAATTTTCGAAATTTATTATTAATATTTTTCTTTATAATGATTACATAAGTTAATATCTAAATTATCGTTTGATAACCGATTAAAGAGATTAAAGAGGTTAAAAAAAGATAAACGTGTCTTACTTATTTTTATAAATTCAACGATAAATTACTTTCACAGTGATTTATTCAGTTTTTGTGGGCATTATACTCGTATTAATACTTTATTATCTATTCCTGAATTTCACTATTCAGAATTCCACTTCTAAGGGGGCTTTATAATCTTAAATCTTAATAGTACATTTCTTACCGGGTACGTAAAGAAAGAAGCCTTTTTGTACTAGGTAGGGATTATACTTTTCCTTATGAGAGCCGGAATCAAACGGCGAAGGTGCGATTTATAGGTTAGAATAAGGAAAAAAATACCTGAGGCCTAATTACAGTTAAATCATCGACTGACAGCCCTCTATAAATAAATAATTTGCCGTTCTATTGATTTCCCATAAAGAGCATTTTATTTTCGTTTTTGTATTAAATTAAACTTGTACGTTATTCTTCAAAAACAATTAGAACTAAAGGTAAATTATACCACTTTTTTCAAATCAAAATGTCTGAAATAAAATTCAAGATTTTATATTGAAGACACCACAAAGAGTGTTAAATAATATTGCATTAGTAGAAAATAGAAAATGTTTTTAAATATATTTAATTATATATGTATATTTGTCTAAAACTTATTGTTTTGTATAAGATAGGTTAAAGAAAAATCACAAGATTGAATTTGTTATCGAGGAATCAATTTTTTAGAAGACTAACCATATTTTTTTATATAAATTTCTTTATTTGATTGAAAGTGATTGAAAACTCTAATTAATCAGTATCTTAAACCCGTTTAAAAGCTTTAAAAGAAAACACACACACACACACACACACACACACACACACACACACACACACACACACACACACACACACTAATAAGACCAGAGAGCATCCTATCAATAATGCTGGAATCTTCTGAAAACTGGAAGGTAGTAGCCAGTTTCGCAAAAGAGGTGATGACCAAACTTAGATATGCCGATAGAACTAGGCGAATGGCCCAGGATGAACCAGGCTAACTAATTCTATTTTAAGATACAGAGGACGAACACCGAACTCCTGATCACCTGTGTGGATGGGGGATGTAGGATAGTGTCATATGAAGAGGAGTCGTATAGGCTAACTAACAGCCCCGCCGAAGTAATATTCCCGGATAGTTCCGGCGGGATGCTGGTTTCGAGAGGCCACTAGTGCAGAGCTTGCTCTGCCTACGCCTAATAAAAAAACACACACACACACACACGCGCGCGCGCACACACACATCTCCTTTTCCGTAATATCATCCTCATAAAAAAGTGTAATATATTGGCGAAGAGAATAATTAAAGAAAATTACACTAACTCATACCATTTAATTGCTAAATAAAAAAGTATGATATATTTTCTAAAATGTACTTTATATCTTTATGCTTACTTATGTGAGTTTTCAGGATACAATAGTATACGCAAGTTTTCGAAGAAAACATAATCGGAAACTGAAAAATCCTTTTCATATTCTTAAATGTCAAATATTTTATATCCATTATGTTTTCATATAAATTATCTTTTCAAAATAAAAACCGAAACTAGAACTCAAGGAACATGCTGGAGTTGCATAATTTGTATCCCATATCTGAAAAAATTGGTCCACTACTGTAACATCAATTATTAATTGTAATATAGCAAGAAACATTATTTTGGGTTGAAGGTATAATACGAATTTTTCGTCAATAAACCTTTTTTCTTCACAATCGGATAGTACTTAAATTCCATAGTAAAAGTTGTGAATTTATCGTAAAAAAGTAAGTTTATGAAACAAATTTAAATATATATTTAAATATACGTTTTTTAAACCAATGTCTGATTTAAAGAAATTGTAAATTTTTTAAATGTACGCTTAATAACTGGTTTCGAAAATCTAACGATAAGAGATTCTCTTTTCGTATTCATAAATGAGTGTCAGACTAAAGCGTAACATATTTTGTAAATGACAAAGCGTCGCACGAATATCAAATGTAGCCATGTGACACTGTGTGTTAATTCGATTATTCGCATTAAATTTCCTTATCAATGCATAGTTCTACCGATAGTTATAAATCTTCAAAATTGTTTTTACAAGCATTTTGCGCAACTGCGCACTGCTGTAAGCGTATAAAAATGGATAACACACACACGCACACGCACACGCACACACACACACACGCGCGCACACACAGATCGCTTCAAGAATATTGCAGGCTAAAATGTTTTTATTTATCAATTTTTTAATTTTTTGGGTGAATTTTCCGAAACAACAAATCAATAAAAATTCTGAAAATTTAATATAGGTAGGTATTTTGAGATGTTAATTACGAAAACCTCAAAATATTTGTTGTGCCAAAAAACAATAATAAAACCTTAGATCTAGTATTCTATTCATTATTTAAGAAATATAATGGAAGACTAGCACTAATATTATTTACAGATAGCACATATACAAAACCAGATCGATGTTTCTCCAACGCCTATTTTTTGCATTAAACGATAGATGAGGATGTGTATGTAGAATAAAACCCTAAATTGTCGGAGTTGTACCCCATCGGCGACGTATTTATTTATTGCAAAATAGCAAAAATAAAAGCTCTTTTATTAGTTTTATTAGCTCTTTTATCTCAACTAACAGACAAGAAACAGCGTAAATATGCATAAATAATAAAAATTGGTTATCAGAAAAGAGGAAAACTAACATTGAATTACGTTAATATTATAAGATAAAGACAAAAATTGAAATAAAAGTAATTTTAAATTATTAAATAAGCCAATATAAAATTGAAAAGAATTAATTAATGTTATTATACATTGGATATAATAGAATTACCGTATTAGAACCAAGAGCATTATGAAGGTTAGAAAAAGTAAAGTTAAATTTAAAAAAAAATAGTCAAAATAGTTGCTTTTATAGTAAAGATATTCTATTTTACATCTAAGATCGAGAGCGACGTAGCTGGAGCTGTCTGTGACGCAGTGCGCGAATATGCGCATGCTCAGTAGGCGGCGTCGCGATGTCTGCGCGAGAAGAGATAAGCTGCCGCCAGCCGTCGCTGATGCCACGCATAAAAACTTTTTATAAATGTTACATTTAAACATAATTACTAATAATTTAGAATGTATTAATAAATGTAAAGATAGATTAACCTTTATACTTGTATCTTGCCAAATTTCAAATTAAAATGTTAATTAAATGACAAGTAATAATTAATAGTTTCAACAAAAATTTTTTCAACTTCTATTGGTCGTATGAAAATGTGCAAAGGCTCAAAATTTTTCTTTTTTTAAGCGTAATAAAATGCATTTTGTTTCAATATTCTAGCGTTAAAAACTTTCAATATATCGACCCTAGCAACGGCGTTTTTCACTTTAAACAATATAAAAATTTAATTTAAAAATCTGGTCTTTTCAGCTTTGATTACTATTAATATCCTCTAATGATTGCATTTTACTGCATTAAAAAATTCCCAGCCGTTGGCGAACCTCGCAATGGTTAAGTTGCAATATAAATAATTTTGCAACTGGTCGCCATTTTGAAAGTACACTTTGTAATTTGAAACATAGTATAAGTAGATGAAAAAACATCTATTTGTGTCATTATTATTGAATTTCAATTGTTTAAACAATTTGTATAGCTCATTGAATATCGAAAATTCTTCCATTGTCATTGTTTATTTAACAATAGAAAATTCGACTTTTTAAGTTTTTCATGTACGCACTTTTGTTCAGAATTATCTTCTGCACAACTTTTATACGAAACATTTTTCGATTAGAGCAATATTATTTCAATTTTAACTATTAAGAAAAAGTAAAAAAAGAGCTTTTTGCTATTTTGCAATAAATAAATACGTCGCCGATGGGGTACAACCCCGATCGAAATCGAAATCCTCATCTATCGTTTAATGTAAAAAAATAGGCGTTTGAGAAATTGTTGGTAAATCGGCCATTTTGAACCTAATTCGCCTGGACTAACCAGATTATACAAGGTAAACGATGTGTAAGTAAAATCATCTTTAGTTTATAACGTCTATTACAACATTTAAAGCTAACTTGGTTGGTTTTTAAACCGCGAGATTGATTTGTTTTTCTCGTTGACTGCGGGATAAACTACCTCAAGAAACAGATTAACTTATACATCCGTATTGAAATGTACTATATTAATTTTACTTGCACATTGTTTTGGTTTCGATCTTGTTCTGGCGACTATTCACTTTGTAAAATATTATAATATTAAAATGAAATTATTAGAATGCGCGTCAGAAAATAATTTAAAGAAAATGTATTTATAATAAAATGGATTACAAATATAATACGTATTAATTTTATTGAAGATCTTTAACGCGTCTATTTAAAAAAGCTTTTTGATCGTTTTCTATTACACTTACAATGTGTTCTTATTTAAATATCATTTTTATTTTTATATTTTCTTTTATATTTAATTTATACTATTAAATAAATATAAATATTAATTTTTAGCGCAATGATTAGTTTTTAATTTCTGTGCTAAAACCTGCATATTTCATTACGAGGTCAACTTTCTTCTGAAGAAACCAGTAAAATAACACAGTTTGACATTGCACAGGTGAAAATCTAAAGACGTGTAACACAAAAACAATTGCTTGAGTTTAAAACGTTCCAATGTTTATATCAATAAGTAAGATTAGTAAAACTTACATCGATACATTTTTTAAATAATTTAATAATCGAGTCGAAGATTCGAAGAGAAATAAAATAAAATATAATAAAATAAATAAAAGATTGATAATAATTGCAGTTTAAAGTCGTAAAATAATAATTTCCTTTTAACTATAACTATATCGAATCATAAATTTAATTTCCTTTACAATGCGATTCACAATATAGAAATAAAAATAAACAAAAACTAAAAATAAAAGTAAATAACGAAAACAGTCAACATGTCCCTAGTTCTACTTTTTACGAGACTTGCTGTTCTAAAATAAGCAAAACGGGAATATTTTTTGCCTTAAACTATATTTCCTTAGAAAACTCTCCAATTACGCCATTCCGTAATCAAGGAAAAATAGCTCTTGGCTACAACAACATCGAAAAATGCGTAATTAACTTTCGGAGCAACTACGTCTGTGCTCGGCGCCATGTCATTTCCGTTTCGAGAACCTTCGCGGACGATATTCTTGGCTAATGTCGTTCAAGAAAAAAGTACACTTCAAAAAGGCCTAATGACTTTGTTACTTTAAACAATATAGCATTTAATTGCATTTGTAATACATTTGACTAGTAAATATTCTCCAAAATGTGGAAAATAAAATAGATGTAGTTTGTCATTATCTAAAATGTACTGCAAAATATTTTGTAAAAGGATCTGTAAAATTTAATGAGCACAATCAATTCTTTTAGTATTTTTCGAAAACTTTTCTGCTATGCTTCGAAAAATCTATTTATAACAATAAATTGTTTTCTAGGTATATTGTAAATTTGCAAAGAATACTTGTGTAAGATTTTCAAGTTAAAGATTTTCTAGTCTAAGTAGAATATTTTCAACTCAAAGATTTTCTAGTCTATAAGATTACTAAGAGTTCTAGGATGCTTCTATTACCTAAAGACTTACTCCTCTCCCTTACCCACTCTCCTCATAATTAGTCACCTTCCCAGCCTGACTCTTTATACTTAAGTAAAAGTAGTAGTCTTTTTTCTAGCAATTCTTTTATATGGTAATAATAATTTTTTTGCAAACTGAAGGTAAAATAGACTAAAATATTATTGAGAATTCTTTATTGTCTCAAGTATATGCAAACTGATTTTAATTATCATAAATTACAATTACATTAAATAACGCTTATATCACCTATAAGGAGAGTATAAATAAATTTTATTATTCAGGAGTGAAAGAATTTTTATTGTTTTATATATTTGCAGTAATTTACGCATAACTTTTTTTGCAACACTTAAATCATTCACACTTTTGAACCTTTCTTTATTCAAATATATTACACAAAAATATATGTATTATAAACTTTTCATTATCATTTAATTCTTTTTAACTATTATTAAAATTGTTCAATAATCTTTTATCATTTTTTATCATAAAAATGTTAGTATTATCATTTACTACGATCTAGAAATTTATTACTCAATTATAAGATATCAAAATAGATGTATTAAAGTTAAATCAGTCGATAATTTACATTGATACCGGTTATCGTTATAAAATAGAAATTCGAGCAATTGCCAAGCAAATAATTATCAGACAGTATTATGAATTATGAATCATTAAGTTCGTGCTTATAAACAAACGCTACTGTTCCAATATACGATCTAAACAAAAATTTGTTGTTTGATTTGTTGAGATAAAAGAAAAAGGCTCTGTTATAAGTGCATGATTGTCATCGAATCATGCGCATGAATTTGCGCATTCGCCAGCGAAAAAATTTGTATGTGTGTGTGTGTGTGTGTGGGAGTGATGTTTGTAGAATACAATGCAGCGCCATTTTAAAACTTCATCGCATGCGTATAGATATTTATAATAAATTGCTCAAGGCTGTCGATAGTGTCGCTCCCTACCTCTTTACCGTACTCCTCCCGTGAATCTATCACACTTGTGTGTGTTCAAATACCAAATATAATCGCTGCGCAAGCGCAACAGTACGTGCGGAGTATATTATATATATATATATATATATATATATATATATATATATATATATATATATATATATTACTTTACGTAAGATTGTATACGTGTACAGCAGATTACGCATAGTTACAATTAAAAAAAAAGGAAGTAGGAAAGTACGTACCTTGTTTCTGACAACCATAGTGAAACAGAACTGTCGACTGAAGTTAAAGATTGAAAAGAAAGGCTGACGAGTCTAATGACAGTAGTCGCAGCTGAGCAGCGTCTGGAGAATTGAAAATTTGCAGTATTTATACTCGCAATATCGTACCGACTAGTGTCCAAGCGTGTCAAGAGACGCAAGGTCGACGAAACTCTCGCAGTATACAAAATGAATACGAAATACAAATACGATAGCACTGACGGCCAAGTTATTCGTGTCTGCACCTAATAATTCCTTAGGCACGTGCCTCGAACAAGTGCGTTTAAATAAATATCGTTATAGTAAAACTTGAAAGTTTTAGAATGCGTTAGACGCTAAGCGATTTGTGTAAACTAGATTTTCGTCACCAAAAAGCCGGACGACGACGTCAGCGACACTAAATCTAAATATAAATATATTCCGTAAAAAATATCCAGAGCAGAGCTGCTCTGTAGAGGGGGATAGTCGCGAGAACGAAACGAGAAAGTGGGATTCGGAAATGCGATGATCGCGTTAGATGTCTATGCCGTAGATATGACTATAGCATATATGCGTAAGTACTATAAGAGAAAGAATTCGCGACGAGCGAGAGGGAACGTCGCACTGTTCACAGGTGGATTTGTTAAAGAGCGTACTTGATGCTACCGCGACGTCAGCAAGAATGAGAATGGCCTGCGGATGTTAGGTATAAGTTGTCTTTGCGCGGTCGGCGTGTATTTGCCTTCGCATGCCGACATAGGTTCAGTTTCTTCGTCTTTTTCCTCTCTCTCTCTCTCTCTCTCTCTTTCTCTCTCTCTCTCTCTCTCTCTCTCTTCCCCTCTCTCTTCTCCTTAGTCATCCATGTCCCCCACTCTTCCCGTCTACTGAGCTCGAATATCTCTAACTCGTACGGTCGCACGGGAGAAGAGAGGGATGGAGCGATGCGGTGATATGAGTTGGTGTGAGTTATAATTTACATATATTCGCACACAGTTGTAAAGCCGCGTGCAGGCTTATGGCCAAAATACGGCTTCTCATCTCAGGGTTACAGCAGGTTATACAAGTTACACTTACAGTATACTCACAGATCATAATCACCAATAACAGCCTGTAGGTATCAATAGGGTCTGTATCTGTAGGTACTCAATGTAGGTATATGCATATGCTTCATATCTTTGTTTACTATCTGTTACTATCAGCTAAAACAATATTAACAATCCTATCACAATCTTAACATTCGTCTAGCTTCGTCAAGAAATCCATTACTATTATAAGGATGCAGCCAATTATTACTCTATGTATAATAAAACCAAGAAATAATGCAATGATATAATTTATATAGGTTTATTTTACACATTGCTATATGTATTACAGTCCAAATTGTGTGTGCGTTTGCGTGCGTGCAATAGAAACATTTTTGACGAGTATTTTATTCTACTTAATATTGATAAGTATTTCGTTTACGATAATATAAATATCAAAACTGAAATCTTTATAATTATGTTTTTTTGACTATTAATTACAAATATCGTAGTAACTGGCGGAAATTGAATGTTGATTGTGAAATCTATAAAAATAAAGAAGGATGGTTTTGGAAATTTATTTTCGAAAATACGAAAAATTTTAAAAAATATTTCAAACAAAAGTTTTAATTCTTATTAAAAACATCTTTTTTGGTTTATATATTTTTCAGATGGCAATAATATTTCTGACAAAAAAAAATCGACATTTCCGCTTCAGAATTCTCTCACGCATCCGCAGTGCATGATCACATAGTGAAAAATCAGAAAATCGTTATATGCATACTTACATTTTGTTAATATTTATTTTTTTGTTCGAGTTTAATTCGATAAATGACCATTTTTATGGACTTTGCCATGAAAATTAAATTCGCGCTAAAGACCATTATGATATTTGTAATCAGCACTCATAAAATATATGTATATACAAATTTTTCATCAATCATAGTGTGTGCTTTAGCGAAGTCTCTAATAAATTTACCCGCTAACCCTAAAGTATCTCTCAAATAAACCATCTAAACTGTTTTTTTTTATTTTCATAATGATTTCATTAAACAGTGAGCTAATGACAGTAATATTTATTAAATAACTGTTTAAATATATATAAAAACGCGTTACATGACTTTTATAAAGATGTGCACAAAATAGAGAAGGTTGGTATAATCTCAAACCTATATATATGAAATACACATATATCGGACTGCAATTTAATTTTTATTATTTCATACATCATTTTGTTTATATTAAAAAGATTAAGTTACAAATATAATTTTAAAATTATACAAATAATTGTTAATGAAGTACACTGTACACTGCAAGAAAATTTAAATCAGATGCGAAAATCTGTTTTAAATAACATCAATAAGTTAAAAAATTAATATGACTTGTAGAGACCAGCAGTCGTCATCACTTCACATTCCTTAGTATTTTGTTGATTTGCACCAAACCTTAATCTTATACACATACATATATATTATTAAACTTACACTCATATATTAAGTGATCGATATGCGTGGATTGTCAGACAAATAATTAAAATAATAATCTTTAAAAATCTTTGTTTTATCATGAAATTATATCGGAACCATCCTAGGTAACGTACAAAAATGTTAAAAATTAGGCATTTAAAATTGACAGCTGAATAAGAAAAACGAGACATAGAACATCGTTGGGTACAAACGTATTCAAATATCATACATTCACATTCTCCGAGTGTACTTTCTTTTTTTTTTAAATAAAATAGCAATTAAAGAGTCTACTTTTTCTTTAAAACTTACTAATTTTGTTCTTAAAAACATTTTAAAATTTGAACATTTTTTAAAATTTATATTTATATAGCGATATTTTCAAATTTGAACATTTTTTAAACCATTGAAAAAGCACCATTGAAAATCAGAAACAGTGGGTCCCTATTTTTTCATTACCAGTTGCAGCATTATAAGCTAATTTAGTTTATCATTTCGCAGAGCATTTTTTATTTGACTTAAAAAATTATTTGAATTTGGTACCTATATCGGAACCTATATTAATGCAGGAAATAATAATAGTTGAGATGTTAAGGTATTTTTGTAGTAATATATCTAAACGAGTATATTTACCCTAGTTTAAAAATATTAAGTTTATTATACCCAAAATGTACATATAATTATATTTTTTAGTCTTACTTATTGAATCATCCGCCTTTGAGAAATCTTCACTTCAGAGATTTAGAGATACGTAATCCCTTGGAATTTCAATCATTTCTTGTTTCGGCGCTGTATAGAATGGTTGCAAACTAATGCTTAGTTAGTAGCTGTTTTTATACATTGTTCTGTATATTTATATTTTACCTTAAATAAAGTTATGTTCACCATTTACCTGCTGTGTTTACTTCATCAGGTTATAGGCCCAGGTCTCGTTTAACAGCGCCAGTGAAGTAACTTTGTTAAAATTAAAATATAGATTTTGCCAAGCTGGCATAGCAACAGAGTAAGTGTCGCGTCGAATAAATTCGTTTTTGTGAAAAGTGTCGTGTGTTAGTTCGAGTTGTTTATTTTTATTGTGAGTGAGAAATAGCTTATTCTTTTGATCATGGCTGATAGAGAAATCCTCGAGCTTACAAAGCTAAATGAAAATAATTACAGCATATGGAAATTCAGGATCGAATTTACGCTGTACGCGAAAGGCCTTGTAGGATACATTGACGGAAGTGAAGTCGAGCCTAATGAAATTTCCAGAGAAGCCGAATGGAGAACCTGGAAACGACTGTCATCGCAAGCTGCTGTGCTTTTGCTGAGTTCTGTGGATAGAATGCTGCATCCGAATTTGTAGAATTGTAAGAATCCGAAAGAAATTGGGGACAAACTTCAAGCGTTATATGGATCAACGAGCCATAATGCAAGAGATAGCGCATTACAGCAGTTTTTTGATTTTCGAATCAAGAAAGGAAAATCTATTACTTGACAGTTGGAGCAGTTTGAGGGTATTTGCAGGAAGCTCGCAGATGTCGGAGAAACTCAAACGGATGCAGCAATGGTCACCCGACTGTTACACGGATTGCCTCCGATTTCACCGTTTCGTATGGCATGGGAGTGTACACCGCTAGCAGAGCAAACTAAAAATAATCTTGTAGCACGATTATTGAAAGAGGACAATGAGAGGACAATGTCAATACGGCCTGTTACGTGTTAAATCGTGTAGCAATGCAAGGCCGCGATACTACACCATATGAGGAATAGTTTAATCGCAAGCCAGAACTAAGCCATTTGCATATACTTGGAGTAGTTGCATATTTAAATATACCAAAGGAGAAGCGCAGAAAGTTTCAGCCGAGAAGTAAGCCACTTATTTTTGTTGGCTATGAAGGAGAATCCAAAAATTACAGGCTTTGGGACAGCAAGCTACGTAAAGTTCACATGAGCAGTGACGTTGACTTTGGCGAGAAAAGTAATGGAAACGAAAAAGATGAAACTGGAAACTACCGCTTGCAACTAAAATTCAATCTAACAGATGATTCGTTAGAAAATGTAGTGACTAAGGAACGTCAAATAAATAATCAACAAACTGTTGATAACGCTGAGTTTGATCAACACATTATTGATGAAGTGTGAGAAAATATGCAAATAAACGACGTTCCAGAAGCAGTTCCAGAGGGGCCTATATGTAGACGCTTACGCGAGAAAGCTCAATTGAATGTAATCGACCGTTTTGGTGTTCCAATTGCATATGTCGCAGATACTGTGCCTTTTACATACGCAGAGGCGATGCGTAGTTCAGATGCAGCACACTGGAAGGAAGCCATGAGAGACGAAGTTAATGCTTCGTGACAATAAGACGTGGACAATAGTGGAACTACCATAAGGCAAACGTGCCATCGGATGCAAGTGGGTTTACGCCATCAAGAGAAATGCAAGCAACAACAGCATTCGATTCAAAGCGCGCCTTGTTGCCAAAGGCTATGCTCAGCGGGAATGCATAGATTTTAATAATACTTTTGCTCCTGTTGTGCGCTACGAGTCGATCCGCATACTGTTAGCTGTGGCGGCAAAAGAGGATCTCGAGATAGTGCAGTTTGACGTGCAGACGGCTTTTCTTTACGGCGATCTGCAAGAGGAGATATATCTGCAACAACCAGAAGGCTACACTAATCAGGAGAATAAAGGTCTTGTATGCAGGCTACAAAGAAGTTTATATGGCCTGAAGTAGTCCCCACGGTGTTGGAATGAGAAATTTGTGGGATTTTTTAGAAACTTCAACTTCAAGAGCAGTTTTTTTTATGTTATTTAACGTCGCTCTATTTATGCTTCCAAATATCTGTGCTAATCAGCGACGGAGGTCTACGATGTGTTTGTAAACAAAGCACATGTAAATTATTAAGCGGGGCCTGTGTCAATCGGCCGAGACCGGGATTAAACTCGGGTCACCAAGTTACTAATCCTTCGCTCTAGCGATCGAGCCATCGTGGGCCTCAATTCAAGAGCAGTGATAGTGATCAATGTGTATTTATCGGTAAAGTGAAAAGTTTTATAGTGTATTTAGCGCTTTATGTCGATGACGGCTTAATGATCTGTAAAAGCCAAGATGTTGAATGTGTGATTAATTATTGAAAAAGTAATTTCCGAATAACCGTGAACGAAGCGAATGATTTTGTCGGAATGGAGATCAAGCGTGATCGAAATAAGCGAACGATAATGATTAATGAATCAAAATATATTGAAACAGTTATAAATAAATTTAGTATGGGCGAAGCATTTTCAATCAGTGTCCCCGCGGAACCGGGTTTAGTTTTGTGTAAAGAAACAAAAGCCTCGATAGAAAACGAGCTTATACCGTACCGTGAAGCGGTCGGCTCACTCTTATTTGCCGCTCGAGTGTGCCGACCAGATATTGAATACGCGATAAATTACGCCAGTCAATTTCTAAATTGTTTTAGTCAGGAACACTGGAAAGCCGTAAAGAGAATTATTCGGTATTTAATAGGCACCCGAAATTTTGGTATAGTTTTCGGTAACAGTGGGAGTACAAAAATTTGTGGTTATACCGACGCTGACTATGCCGATTGCTTAGAAACGCGAAGATCACGAAGCGGCTTCATATTTTTATTAAACGGCGGTCCGATATGCTGGTCTAGTAAACGTCAAAATGTAGTGTCCTTATCAACAGCTGAGGCTGAATATATTGCATTAACGGAGGGAACAAAAGAAACAATCTGGTTGCGCCAGATGTTAAGTGAATTAAAAATTCCTTGCGATACAATTTCTATATTTGTAGACAATCAGTCGGCAATCAAATTAGCAAATAATTCTGAATTCCATAAACGGTCCAAGCATATTGACGTTAGATTTAATTTTGTTCGCGAAGTTATTAGTCGTAAAGAAATCGAGATTCAGTATGTAAAATCTAATCTATAATTAGCCGACATCTTTACGAAACCGTTAACAAAACAACAGTTTTGTTTTTTGCGCGAACAATTAAGTATTTTAAATATTTCAAATTAAGTGGGAGTGTTGAATTTCGGAGTGAATTATAAAATATGTAATTTGAAATGCAGACGAAACCCTAGATGTAATTAACGTAAGCGTGTTCGAGTCTGTACAGTTGAGTGTTAGCGTTGTGTGGTAGGTAAGAAGAGCGGCTTACAGTATACTTGTAGATAGCGGTACTTTTGTCAAGTTCGTTCTCGCAATAATAAAGATGCGTCTCCGAGGTATTGTAATACTCTCAGCGGAGAACAGAATCACTTCTTGTTTCGACGCTATATAGAATGGTCACAAACTAATGCTTAGTTAGTAGCTGTTTTTATACATTGTTCTGTATATTTATATTTTACCTTAAATAAAGTTATATTCACTATTTATCTGCTGTGTTTACTTCATCATAATGAGATTGTATTGTGCGCGGGAAGGGGTATATTGTGCAGAATGAAAGAATTCCCAAAAATTTTTAAAAGGATTTGAAAAAAAGGTAACAAAGTTTTCAAATGTATTCAGCATGAAAAAAATTTGACAGATTCACATGCCCGTTTTCGTTCCAACCAGAAAAGAATTCGAGTATATATAGTAGTTCAAAATTAGCTCTAATCTGTGTGCCACTGTGGGCTATATCTTTTTTCTGTGCGAACATACCATAATTTAATCAACGAACACTAAAGAACCGCAAGATGCAAACAGGCGAAAATGTGGGATGATCCGAGTAATAGCATAATGAAATTGAAGCGAATTAGAGCGCATAGCTCAGTCGAAGTTACGCGCAATAATAGGTTATCTATACAATATATATACATGTATAACTCACCTTCCCCTCTACCACAACGACCCTTCGTTTAATTGCATCGGCCGTTGCTGGCGTTTCTTCAACATCGTCAGATTTACGCTGCCCTCATATTTAAGAAATTTTTAAAGTTCTTTTTTCCTATTTAGAGTGATTTTAACCCATTGTAAGTAACAAAAGATTGTTAAGCTAAATTAAAGTTTCCAAAGATGTTTTAATAACTGTTCTAGCATATGCCTCGCCCAGCTAATAATTAGTCGTTTGTCTAATAATTATCTTTAATTGATTTATTATATACAAGGTCAAACAATTAAGTAATGTGATCGATTTTATTTCTCGGCCTGTGGTAACATTTCGAATCTGTAACTCCACCACCGTAATAGTACAACTCTACTTTCTCGATTGAGGCCTTGGCGACCCTTGTAGGATCATTTCTTCGCCAGCTGTTTAGTGTTTTGTAACAATGCGCGAGTAGTGCATATCACGAAAATTGAACAGAGAAATTTAGAGCAACGGTGTGCGATAAAGTTTTGTGCGAGACTCGGCGAAACCGCGAAAGAACCTTATGAAAAAGTGTTTAAAGTGTTTGATAGTGATGCCCTGAGTCCTAGTCAGGTGCTTCGATAACATGCCGATTTGAAAAAAGGCTGTGAGAGCGTCAAAGACGAGACGCGAAGCGGAATGCCAATTCAAGTGTGAAGCGACGCGAATGCGCAGTACATCCATGCTCTTGTTCGTCAAGAGCGGCCACTAACAATTCAAATATTGGCTGCCGAGTTGAATATTAACCGGGAAGCAGTTATAAAGATTTTAACCGTAGATTTCGCCATGAAAAAGCTGTGCGCGAAGATGGTACCGAAGAACCTTTCAGATGAACAAAAAGCCCACCGAATCAACATCGCTCAAGATTGTCTCGAGCAGGTTGAAAGTGATCCTACTCTTCTCGGTCAATTATTACTGGTGATGAAAGTTGGTTCTTTCAATATGACCCCGAAACTAAACGACAAAGCCAACAGTGGCTGTCCCCTGGAGCGCCAAGGCCTAAGAAGGCAAGAATGAGCAAGTCTAAAGTGAAAACCACGCTAATTTGCTTCTTTGACAGCCAAGGGATGCTTCACAAAGAGTTTGTATTACCTGTACAAACCGTAGATCAAGTATTCTACCGCTATGTGCTCAAAAAATTACGAAAAACGGTACTCAGAGTGCTTCCAGAGATCGCGAAGATTTGGGTTCGCAAAGTTCGCAAAGTAAGAAATTCGTCAAAGTTAGAAATTTTGACTCCGTTAAAGACATCCAAGAATCTGTGACGAGGGTACTCGGAGAGGTCCTACAAGAAGTGTTCCAGGATTGTTACAAAAACTGGAAAACTCGCTTGAATAAATGTATAGATTTGGGGGGGGGGATACTTTGAAGGGGATCGTAGCGATGTATCTTATTTTTTAAATATACTTGATTTTTACATTTTGTCGCATTGCTTAATTGACTGACCTCATATAAACCGGCTTTTGCGCAAACATTAGTAAAAGTTATACTATTAGCCATAGCGGTGCTTTATCTCTTCAAAAATTGGTAGAGTTATCGCATAAAGACTGAAATTTTCGCCGTAAAATGCATTTATTTTGGAACCTAATATAATTAAAATTTTAAGATATGCAGATGTTTATAGCGTAGCTAATTCAATGGTCTGCAATTGTTTATTGTACTAGAAATAGCATTAAATCATAGAGGTAATAGTTTATTCAATACAAGAAATATAAACTAAAGAGTGAAATTTTACTGTACATTAATTGTAGATAAACTATAGAAACAAATTTATGGTTTCTATTTTTTCACACTCCCCCCCCCCCCCTGAAATCTGTGCTTTGGCCCTGTGGGCATTCAAGCACACCTCCCCCCCCTTGACAACTGTGTTGAGCCCCCTGCATATTGTAATGTATAGAGAATGAGGTCACCTCCCAAAACGATGCCGCTTTCGCTATATTAGATAATGAGAGGGAGATGGGGAACGACTCGTTTCATCATTTCCATTCATTACATTTGAGCCGAGTGATGTTTCTTCACGATGAAAATTTAATATGCGTGTGAGAAAAGCGAACACCGTTGATGGGTATCTATTATTATAGAAAATGCGTGCCCATATACTGTATACTGAAAGCGAGTTATTTTTCTTTGCCACTCCCACACCTTGCATCCTCTTAGTTTCGATCGAGGATAATATCTATGCGTTTGTAAAAGGGAGTGAGTATGGAAAACCAGAGTACAAGTATCTATTTTGAAAGAGCCCCACTTCTCTGAAAAGCATGGGAAAGGGTTCGAATAGAGGCGAACACTAGTGCAACTGAGGTAGACCGTTGTCAATCAGTATAATCTGCTTAAAGTCATAATGCACTTTGCGTTGGTGGTTATGAATGTCTATCGTTATAGAAAACAGGTGCACCAATACTGAAAGCGACTTATTTTTCTTTGCCGGGCTCACGTCCCCCCTGCACCCTCATTAGTATAATCCGCTTACCTGTTCTAATGCGCTTGCCGCTGATGCACGTGCAAGACCGAGGTGAACTCATCAATTCGGATAACTATAACCAAAATGATTTTCTTTTTCTTTGTAACTCTCAAGATTTGTATCTTGTTGATTTCGGCCGAGTATAATATCCTTGCGATTGAAAAGAAGGGAGTGACTGCGGGAAACCAACGTATAGTTCTATTTTCGAATAGGTACACTGCTTGGAAGGAGCATGTGAAAGCGGGTCTGACGAGAGGCGAGCACGTGCACCTCTTGACCGACTGACTGAGGTTAACTCATCAATTAGGATAATGCGCTTTCCGTTGATGGTTATAAATGTCTATTGTTATAGCAAACACGGGAGACAATACGATATACTGTAAGCAAGATCATGTTTCTATTTTTCTTTGCCACTCTCTCTCTCTCTTTAAATCTTTACGATTTCGGTAGAATACAACATCAATCCGATTGGAAATCCAAGGGAGTGACTGTGGGAAACCAGCATATAGGCGTTCTATTTTCAAATGGTTTATTTCTTGGCAGGAACATGGAAAAGTAGGTCGGAGGAGAGGCGAACACGTGCGCCTCTCGATATACTGACCGAGGGTGACTGATCATATAGTTTAATCCGCTTATCGTTAATGGTTATAGATGAGTATTGTTATAAGGAACAGGTGAGATCATATTAAATGCTGGAAGCGAGGTATTTTTTCTTTATTAGTGCTACGCTTTCTCGCTCGAATAAAGAAGAACGTGAAACCGTCTAAAATCATAGATCATACGAGATAGACAGGTCATTAGAAACATTATAGCGAGCGATTGTGGGGAAAAATTTTGTCTTTGCTAGGCGCACGCTTAGCTCATTATTGCGTATGGAGTGATACAATTTCCACCAATGACGAATAACGTATGCTTCACCGAGTCTCAGAGGGAGGAGAAAATTTGTGTTCCTCCACCAATGAGGAATAATATACGCTTTGCCGTGGCTGAGAGGCAGGAGGTTAAAATTTTCATTTGGTCCATCAGAAAAGTATAACCGATCACCATACAAGTAAGTGGTGGGAGGGGGATGGATTATCAAGGAGGGAGGGGAAAACTTGTGCTCCAGAACCAATGAGGAAAATTTTCGTGCATCAAAGTAGAAGGGGTGAACCATCCTTCCCATAAGATAGTAAAAGAAGGCGGTTCTTCTTTTTTATTTTTTTTTAACCAATAGAAACGTTTTCTCATAAAAGGTCAGCACTGGAAAACTGTATAAAAGCGGAATCGCAGTCAGTTTTTCCATCACAATCTGCCTTCAAATTTCAAAGATTAATAATATTAAAAATTGGAAAAATGAAGGTAGCTGTGAGCACGGCAGGCAGCAGCAGAAGCAACGGCAACAACAACAGCAACAGCATCAGCACCGGGAAGCGGCTGCCTGCTGTGGAAAAGGCTCCCCGAAGCAGGGGGAAGTACTTGAAATCAATCGACCTGTTTGGGGAGGAAGAACATGAGGAGGAGGATGCGCGGCCGACGACGCCAATTTCAATTGTCGCAGCGTCACTGACAAGGGCTGTAACGCCCTGCCTTGAAGAAGAGGCAAGGAGCAGCTTTCCAGGCACCGCAACCGACTGGAAAGCGCTCTATCGAAGAGCGCAGGAGATGACGGAAGCCATCCGTCAAGCGGTCAAATTCGCGGAATTTTTCGAAAAGCTAGATGGAGGTAAGGAAAATAATAATTTGTTTTAATATTCTTCTATTTTAAATATATTTATTTATATATAATTTATACAATATATTATATAATATAAATATTAAATAATATATTTATTTATATATATCATTTTAAAATATATTTAATTTTATATTTAATTAATATTAATATGTATGATTTTTTGTTTATCTGTTATAGGGACGAAGAATGGAAGCGATGGGCATCGCAAACGGTCAAGGAGCCGTTCGGTGAGGAAGGGAAGAACACGAAGCCGCCCTAGAACGCCGAGGATGACGCAGCATCACAGCCGCAGCCCATCCATCGCAAGTATGCGATATTCAAGCTGCTCGAGCGTTGAGGAAATCAACGCCGAACTTCCCTCAGCGCAGCCAAGGATAGTGCAAGATGTAAGATTAGAAAAAAAAATGCAATTAAATTGAATAATATTGAATAATAAGTATATTTATATGTAATATGTATATGTAATATGTATAGATAAAAATAAAAAAATGTATGAAAATATTAAAGAATGTGTATTGTAAAAGACAATAAATAAAAATAACTAAAGAAATGGAAAAAACAAAATTATGACGTTTTACCTTTTATCCTACCTTTCCTCATTGAATAAAGAACGTACATTAATAATAATTAAATTAATTAACAGTAATAATTATATAATAGTAGATTTATAATATATAATAATAGTAATGTATGAAAATATATGAAAATATATTATTCAATATATATATTCAATATATGAATAAAAATGTATGAAAATATTAAAGAAAGTGTATTGTAAAAAAAAATAAATAAAGAAATGTGAAAAAACAAAATTATGATGTTTTACCTTTTATCCTACCTTTCCTCATAGAATAAAGAACGTACATTAATAATAATTTAATTAATTAACTATAATAATTATATAATAGTACATTTATAATATATAATAATAGTAATGTATAAAAATATATGAATATAAATTATTCAATATATATATATATTCAATATATATTCAATATATGAATAAATTGAATGAAAAATTACAGAAAGTGTATTGTAAAAAAAAATAAATAAAAATAAATAAAGAAATGGAAAAAAACAAAATTATGATGTTTTACCTTTTATCCTACCTTTCCTCATAGAATAAAGAACGTATATTAATAATTTAATTAATTAACAATAATAATTATATAATAGTACATTTACATTATCTCTTGTCAACAAAAAAAAATAATTTCATTATAATTAATAAAATAATAATATCATTAATTAAAATAAATTGAAACAGTTTTTGTATTCAAGAATAGTATATAAAACATTTTTTTTTATTTTTAAAAAATTGATAGCATCAAATTTTTTTCATTCATTTAAAAAATTATTTTTTCATTTATTTACTATTTAGTTATTTTTATTTTATTAAATTACTTCATTATTCTTTGACTTATTTTTTTTTTATTTTTAAAAAATTGATAATATCAAATTTTTTTCATTCATTTAAAAAATTATTTTTTCATTTATTTACTATTTAGTTATTTTATTTTATTAAATTACTTCATTATTTTTTTGACTTATTTCTTTTTATTTTTAAAAAATTGATAGTATCAAATTTTTTTTCATTCATTTTTAAAATTGTTTTCATTGATTTACTATTTATTTTTTATTTTATTAAATTACTTCAATATATTTTTTTAAATTATTTAAAAACTAAAAAAAAAAAAATATAGGAATAATATAATATAAAAATTTATATTATACAATAATATTAATAATTGAAATAAAAATTACAAATCTGATTTTTTTCAAGATATATAGTATTTATTAATATAATTTTTTTACAAATTTCATTTTACAATAATGCTATTTTTAGTCAATTTCATCTCGTCCATACTTTCCACTCAAATAATTTTGCAACCATGTACGCATTATTGTGACATTCCGTATCGCACACATTGGTATACTTCGGCTGCATAATGGATGGTTGTGGCAAATCACATTTTGACCTTCACTCTGCAATGTTTGCAATGATGGACAATGTAGCTCCTCCTCCATATCAGATATAATTCTGGAATTAGAAAAAAAGTATAAGAAAGTATGAAAAAGTATGAAAAGTATGAAAAAAGTATGAAAAAGTACGAACAATGTATGGACATTGTATGAAAATATACTTTTCCATAAAGTTTATTTTTTATTACTTTCTGAAATATATACATGAAATAAATATAAAGATGATTATAAGTATGCAAATTACTTACATATTTGGGAGAATGGTTGTCAACCATTCCTTCTCTCGTCCCTTCACATATAATTTTTTTACTCCAGTACAGCATATCTCCAATGTTCTTTGAAGCCTATGGTACGGAATGTCACCAGTATCCCATTCAAGCCCATGGTAATCACGCTGCAACCAGTGAACTGTTTTTTTTTCATTCCATGTCAAGTCACTCCATGGAAATGGTGGCTTAAAGATATATACTGTAGGTAGTGCACCACTTTCCATACCTAATAAACTAAATTCCTTTAAAATGAAAGTTTGCAGGCCTCTTGTCTGAAAACCCTGCATGTCGCAGAAGAATACTTTATCTTCGGGACACTTCAGAATATTTTTTCTAAACATCACTTCGTATTCCCTCACTCTAGCCATTTTCAGTTTATTTCTATTTACCGATAGTTAGAAGTGTTGATTATGAATGTAAGTTCTATGCTTATGCATTCATTTTTATAATAGTTCTCCCCCTCCTCGTGAAATGAGAACTGTCCTACAATTGGCTGAGAAAAATAAAATAGATTCGATTGGATGATGAAGATTGAATTTTTTTGGTTGGTTACAAGTCAATTCATCCCCTCTATTCTTAGAGAAAGTTCTTACGATTGGGCCTGGGAGAAGAAAAGTATTTGTACGTTGAGAAAGGAAGTAACGGTAGATATTTAGATGGTCCTAAACTCTACACGCCCCCCTCGTAGGAAATCACGTTTATGATTGGACGTTCAAGGAGAAAGGATGATATTTTGATTGGTTTTAGTCTACATATATTCTTCTCATTCTAACACGCTATTGAATGTTTTCTATCGCAGGCTTGACATTGTGCTTCCACTTCTGTTTCCCCTTCTCCTTATTTTTCATTTTCCTTTAAAAGCGAGACAGTTTCTTGGAGGAACACAGTTTTTACACCACAGTTAAATAAGTTCAGTTTCATTTTTCTTATTTTTTCTATTGCCAGTTATACAAGTGTATTGTATTGTAACAGTGAATAAAGACGCAATATTAAGTGAAGTCTGATATATTTTAAATATTTTTTAAAATATATTTTATTAATTCACGTTAAAATAAAAGTAAAATGGCTTATCTTTCGTATGTCGAATTTCAAGTGAAACAACTTCGTGATATTTACGAACGTGTCAGTGAATTGAACGTAATCGAACTCGAGAATTATTCAACAATAACAGAACAGGCTTTGTTAGAGCTGAGAGAATTTGGAAAAAAACAAGGTCTCTCTCGAGCAGAAAATCAAAAATGTTTAACATCTTTTATTCATTTGTCATGTTTACAAGCAGGATTTCGGTTCTATCTTGATAGTGCAGCACCAATTGGAGGTAGTCTAATCCCTATCGAGTCAGCTAAAGTTGAATGGCGAGATGTTCAATCAGCTTTTAAAAATCGAATAAGGACAGGTGTTGTGGTTAATTTAAAACATGTGGACATTTTAAGTTTTTTGCTCGATGTACAAAAGCTCTTTGAGGATAAAGTACAAGCATGCTTACAAGAATATGGTGCAATAAAAGTAAATTCTGATTTTATGTCAGAATTTTCCATGTAGAAAAATGGAGAGGAAACAACAGATATTAAATATTTCACAAGTATGAGTGCTACAGTATACATGTCTACTGATTTAGGCAAATGGTATGAGGAACATATTAAGGACCCTCTTCTTACTCATCTAGAAGAATTTCAGGAAAAAGATTCTAGATGGACATTAAAAAGTATTATAAGTTTGTGCATAAATATGAAAAAATTTTCACCTCACAAGGGAAGATCATTTATTCCTCTGCCAAAGTTCATAGCATCAAAAAGAGCATGTATCAATGTCCATAAAACTGATAATCAATGCTTTAAATACACTATTCTTTCATCATTACATCCAAATGAAAAAAATCCTCAAAGAGTTCATAATTATGATAAATATGCAAACGAGTTGAACTTTGGTGATATAGAATTTCCTGTAAAACTAAAAGATGTTTCCAAATTTGAAAAATGGAATAATATTTCAGTAAATGTTTATATGCTTAGAAAGTATGGATCGAAATATGAAGTATCATCTTGTCATATTTCATTAAACAAGAAGGAGAAACATGCAAATCTTCTTCTCATTCAAGATTTCTACATCGATGTGTATGAAGAAAATAATATTTGTGATGATAATGGAAGTGTGCCTCAATTCCATTATGTTGCGATTAAAAGTATATCCAGACTTGTAAGTTCACAAGTCAGCAAGACTCACCAAAAATTATACCATTGTGAAAGATGTTTACAACATTTTTATAGTGAAGAAAGGCTAGAAAATCATGAAAATGTTTGTAAAAATATTAACGATTGTCGAATAAATTTACCAAACTCATCGAATAATATTTTAAAATTTGAAGATTATAATAAAGGGGAAAAAGTGCCTTTTGTAGTTTACGCTGATTTTGAATGCTTATTAAAACCTACAGAAAATAAAAATGCTTTTCAACTCCACCAGGCATACAGTATAGGATTTTATGTAAAATGTAGCTTTGATGACAAATTATCCGTTTACAAAGCATATAGACAGAAAAGTGCAGACGATGAGACACCCGCTAGTTGGTTTGTGCGTGAATTAAAATCAATTGGTGAGCAGATTGATCATCTCTATAAAAATCCAAAACCAATGAAACTCACAGATGATGAAGAGTTGACTTTTAAATTGTCGACCGTTTGCCATATATGTCGAAAACCATTTTTGGATGAGCAACTGGTAGTGCGAGATCACTATTATTTAACAGGAAGGTAAATTTAATATAATAATTTAAAAGATAATTTAATATAATAAAGAAAAACAAATTATTTTACTAAATTAATTTTTTTCTCATTAGATTCAGAGGTGCTGCCATAATTCCTGCAATTTGAACTATAAAGACTCGAAATTTATTCCAGTAATTTTTCACAATCTCAATTATGATACACACTTTATTTTAAAAGAAATTGGAACTTCTACACTGATGAAAGGTCGAGTTAACTTAATACCTCATAACAAGGAAAAATATATTTCCTTCACAAAGTATATGGATGACTGTGATGTGAGTTTTAGATTCTTAGATTCTTGGCGATTTTTGCCATTATCTTTAGAGAAACTTGCGTCTTATCTAGATAATGTACCAATAGCAATACAAGAATTTCAATTAGATGGATACTCAAACGAAAATATTGATCTTCTTAGACGTAAAGGAATATTTCCTTACGATTTTGTAGATGGACTTGATAAATTAATAACTACAAAACTGCCGTCGAAAAATGATTTTTATAATAAATTGACAGATTCAGGTATTAGTGAGGAAGACTATAAGCACGCTGTTCAAGTGTGGGAAAGTTTTATCATAATATAAGAACATTAGGAGAGTATTCGGACTTATATTTAAAAACAGATGTTCTACTCTTAGCAGATGTCTTTGAAAGTTTTCGAGACACATCTATTAAAGCATACGGCTTATGTCCTGCACATTTTTACACTACTCCAGGATTAACATTTGCAGCAGCTCTAAAAATGACGAAGGTAGAATTAGAGCTTCTAACAGATATTGACATGTTATTATTTATTGAATCAGGCATTCGAGGTGGAATAAGTCAGTGCTGCAATCGATATGCAAAGGCAAATAATCCATACATGGGATCGACATATGATGAAAAAAAAGAAGACAAAGACACTTTTATATTATGATATAAATAATTTGTATGGATGGGCGATGGTACAGCATTTACCAGTTGGAAAATTTAAATGGGTTGATTATGAATCAAATCGTGACTTTTTCAATACACCATCAGATTCGGACGTAGGTTATATTGCTGAAGTAGATTTGGAGTATCCAGAGGAAATACATGATATTCATCGTGATTTACCTTTCTGTGCCGAGCATCATACACCACCTGGCTCAAAACAAAAGAAACTTCTAACTACTTTGAACGATAAAACAAGGTATATAATTCATTATCGCGCCCTTAAGCAAGCGCTCGACAATGGTCTTCGATTGAAAAAAGTACATAGAATTTTGAGCTTTGAACAGAAACCTTGGTTAAAATCATATGTTGTACTAAATAGTGAAAAGCGAAAGCATGCAAAGAATGAGTTTGAAAAACTCTTTTATAAACTGTTAATTAATGTTGTTTATGGAAAATGTATTGAGCGAGAGCGATCTCGCGTTGATGTACGGTTAGTAAATAAATTTACTGGCCGATATGGAGCAGAAGCACGCATAGCTCTACCTAATTATCATAGCTGTGCAATTTTTGTTGAAAATTTAGTTGCCATTCAGCTGAAAAAAAAAGTGTAACAATCAAAAAGCCTATATACGTTGGGCTTTGTATCCTCGATTTATCAAAAACATTAGTCTACGATTTTCACTACTCTTACATGAAACAGCGAGTGGGCGAAAAGTGTAAACTCTTGTATACTGACACTAATAGCTTGATATATGAAGTAGAGGACATTGATATGTATCAAATAATGAAAGAAGATATTTATAGATTTGATACTTCTGATTATGATGAAAATAATCAGTATGGAATTCCACGTGAAAATAAAAAAATTCCTGGACTCATGAAAGATGAATGTAATGGAAAGATCATGATGGAATTTATTGGTTTACGAAGTAAAATGTACAGTATTTTAGTTGATGGAGGAGGAATAGTAAAAAAAGCTAAAGGTAATAAAATAGTGAAGAAATCAATTACATTCGATGATTATAGAAGATGCCTGGAAGACCTCGTAATTATACACCGAGAGCAGTGCACCATTCGCTCAAAATTACACATAGTGCATACAGAAAAACAGAAAAAAATTGCCCTAAGTATATTTGATGATAAAAGATACTTATTGCCTAATACTACAGACACATTACCTTGGAGTCACTATAAAATCCTAGAGGAGCAAATGTCGGAAGCTGCAAGTAAGGTAGAGAGGGAAATAATGGGAAGTACAGGTCAGCAAATCGAAGAGGAGGGGAAGGATAATGTGAGGGGATACGATGAGTCCAATGGAAAAAGAGCTCAAGTAGGTGTAGCTACTGGAGAAGAAGAGAGGGAGAATACAATCGGCAATGAGATTCGAGTCACGGCAGATGTACATGCAGAACAAGAGAGTAGGGATAAAGTAACTAATGAAAATCAAGTTATGCGAGAAATAGTGACGCTCTATAGTAATCAAGGTGAACCAATAAGCATTGAGTATAATATATCTGACGAACTAATGCACGAATGGATTCCTGAAGAAATTTTGAAAGTTTTGGAAGGGGTAAGCTCAGTTGAAGCCGAGAGAAGGGATGCACTCCGTGAGGCAATGGAAGAGGCAGAAACTATGGTGGGGAATCAGCTATATGAAGAGATGAAGGATGACGAGGAACTCATTCGAGCAGTTGAAGAGTTTGAGAATTATCTGCCATCTCCAAAGAAAACAAGACTAATCTAATAAGGTAAGATTTGTAGTTAATTTTCTCTTTAAAAAAAATTAATTTTTTTTTTTACTATGTTAGAATTAAACAGAAAAAATTTTTTCTTTTCTTTAGAATGGACTTAACTACTCTTAACAAGATATCTGAGAGCGAGTTCATGCCGCGGAAGAAATGTACAGAATTGGAGAAAAATCAGCAGTACATGGTGACTGCTCTTAAGCAAGTCTCTACAAGATATGGCACCGAAGTCGTTGCGGAGCTGGACGATAACTTTCAAATATTTTTGCCGCAAAAGATATTTTCGGCATTATTAAAAGAAGAAGAATTTTTTATAAATATGGCTAACAAAGCAAATAAGCTTTGTTTATTTATAGTGTATCAAGGCGGTAGTTGTTTTAAGTTTAACACTTCTACTTCTTAAATATTAATAAAACACACATAGATTAATTTCTTATCATTATTTATTTGTAAAAAAAAGAATCAAAACATGTCTAACTTAATTACATAAATAAATATTATAATCATAATACACTGTCTTTCATATTTAATAACTAGTGACCTTCCACATATCCATATATTTTACTTTTATATTGCTTTCATTTAATTTCTTTTTTATGTATCCAACTATTATGCTCACTATTGAATCCTAACCATTTAACATATACGCGGTTACCACTCCGTTTTAGCACTTTTTCTACTAGATAAATTTCAGGGTACTTAGTCTTTTGAATTTCAGTTTCATAAAAACCTCCAGATACAGGCTTATCGTAATAATCTTTAACGTGATAAGTTACTGGATCAGTTTTTACAATTCTTGATATTGTAAAAATTTCAGTAGACCAATTAGGTGTATAGCCTTTTTCAAAAATATGTTTTATTTTACTTATTCGTACATTATCTCCGACATTGTATTTCGGTTTTTTCCTTGCTATCATCTCAATTGAAAAACGCTTCTTTACCTCCCTTTCGTCTTCTTGGCTTACATTTTCAGGCTCAATTCCTATTGTTCGATGTTTTCTTGAATTGTAAGCTTTCAGTAAATCTGGTAGGATACCTATCCATTTGTAGTTTCCTTGTTTGCTGAATTGTATCCACATTGCATTTTTTAAGGTTCTATTAAATCGTTCACAAATACTTGCATGAAGATTACTGTGTGAAGAGTATAGATTTATCTTATACTTTTTCATGAGGTTTTGGAAGTGTGAATTGTAAAATTCTTTTCCTTGATCAGTTTGTAGATTTGATGGTACTCTTCCATGTTTCAATATCGTATTCATAGCGAGAGTAACATCGTTACCATTCTTTGACTTTACTGGTTTAGCTCAAGCATACTTCGAAAATAAATCTATAACAGTGAGTAAATAACGAAACCCTTTATTCTCCTTAGAGTAGGGTATCATTTCTACAAGATCTGCTTGCCAAGTTTCATCTATACCACGTATATCATATTTTCTTCGCTTATATCTGCGACGGGCAGGTTTGTGTAGCTCTTCAACCACTTTTTGTTTTATTTCATGCTGAGTTTGCCTTTGCTGATCTTGTCGGTACATTTGTTTTCCTGTTAATATCTATTATAATAGCATTCCAATTCGAAACCGATTTTGTCATAGTATCATTTAAACGAGTATGTGAGTCACTAAGAGTTTTCAATTTCGATTCCAGTTCTGATTTATCCTGATTGGTTTTCATAAGATTTTTATCGAAATTATTCCTTCTTTCTTCCAATTTAAATCGATTTTCATTATGTGTATAATATTTTTGATAAAGATCTTTGAATTTCTCTTCTGTTATCAAGCCATTTTGTTCATGATATTTCTCATTTTCTTTTAGAATTTCATTAATTTTGGAAAATACAGTATTTAGTTCCTTCTGCAAGATTACATATAACGTTTTTACTCAAACTGCATCAGTACTTTCAATAGCTTCACCAACATTACAAAGACGTTTATTTTCTATATCAAAATTGCCATCTGTTGTGAAATTGTATCCAACGCCTGGAGGACCTCGACTCCCTTTCGAGTCTCTCAAATTTCTTCCAAACAAGTCGAGACTCATGATGATACTGATTGAAGAATAGACGAATGTGTATTAATATATATATCCTATTTCACGCAGTTCTTCCATAATTGAATGGATTTCATTGATATGATTGTTATTTCCAGCTGATTGTTCGGCAATTAGTAATCTTAGTCTCTCAACAAGCTCATTCGGATCATCCCAGTACACTAACTCTATTGAAGAATCTTTCTTTGCTATTTTATATTTAGGTAGGTAACCTCCCCTCTTTTTTTTGTATGACTGGTGCGAAACATTGGTGCAATGATGTTGAAATATTTTCTACTCTTCGATGAGCGTATAGATTCATCTTTACTATGTTTTTTCCGGTGAGCACTTGTTGCTTCTAGAATACTGCGATAATTTTCATGATCTGCTGCACTTATTAATGTGTCATCTGGTTCTTTTTAATAAGTAGCTCCACTAGTCCATTACTTTTAGGATAAGTTAAATCTGTCACTTTTATTTTATTATCATCAAATATAATTTCAGAATCGCCAAGCATGTATATACCTCCAATATTTCTTACTCCATATATGTTATCAAATTTACTGCGGCTTTCATCTAAAATATTTCGATTTAACATTGTCTTCATGCATAGATTTGAATGTCGAATTCATCATTGAGTTATCTAATGAGGCAAAATCATCATCGGAATCATAATCTTTCATGGAAGCTGAGCGAATATTATTATCTATCAGAAAAACTCAACTTTTTTCGGGATCTAGTTGGTTTTCTAATGCTCTGATCATTCGAAATGAGATTAGAAGACTGTACACTATTTGATTCGACAAGCTTTTCAAGTGGTGTAATGACAGGTTTCAATGTATCTCCTACAACTTTTTCGAGATTCTCTCTCTCCTGTGTCAATAGTGCAGATTTTCTTTTAATAGCTTTACGAGCTTGCATCAACTCGCTAAGAATACTCTTTTCTTTCTCAATGTCCGACATGGTGTCGTGTTGCTGTGTAAAAATGAACCTGAGTGATTAAGATTTTTTTAATTTCTTTTTATTGCAAAACAGTCAAAACCTTTTCTGTATCTACCAGCATCCATCGTTCTATCTTTATCAATAACAGCAAATCCATATTTATCATTTTTCCAGCATTCAGAACAAAAATTACGAAACTCGTTGAAAGACAGATCAGTATTGACATGGTCATCATAAATATGTTTTAAATTCACATCATCTTGTCGATAAATTACTAACATATTAATATTATCTCTAATAAAATGTTTTGATATATGAGCATATGACTGGCATAGGTAGAAGCAGTCTACACTTTTATGTCTCCCCATACAGAAAAATGCTCTGACGTTATCTTGCTTCTCACAAGCTACATCATCAAAAATCATAATTGAATTGGGCAATGCTTCATCCGGTGATATTACAGATTCATGTTCACTAAACGGCAAATATGAGATGCCTTCGACTGGTTCTATGACTTTTTTGAGAAATTGATACTTTGGTTGATTTAACGATTTTGAATAAACATACACATTCTCGAATCTAAGACCATTGGGATGAGTGATTAAAGCTAATAAGCTATTTGTTTTTCCGCAGTTTGATGGACCGCAAAATACTGCTCGTATACTATCTGGTAGCAATTCTCCGTGTCGCTTCCTTCTTTTTTCCTTTCCAAAATCAAAGTTAGCTGACAGGGAGTTTCACGTTCTGCTCAGTGAAATCCATGTTGATATGACAAAGTCTAGTTTATCATTAACTGAAGTAAATATATAAATGTTGACTTTATATTTTCGATCATCAGTTATAATTTTACTGCCAAAGATGATTAAGCATAAAACTCGGAAGCATTCAAAAAAGGAAGGACGTGGATTGCTCGATAGAGTAATCAACAATTTACCTATCGAAATGCATCTTCCTGATTATCAATACTGTGGCCCCGGAACTAAATTACAAAGCGATTCAAAAGGGGTGATCCGGGAATAAATGAATCTAGATAAGGCATGTAAAGAACATGACATTGAGTACTCTAATGAAAACAGTAATCGTAAAGTGGCTGACATAAAGCTTGCTAATAAAGCTTGGCAACAGATTAAAGCTAAAGATGCTAGTCTTGCGGAGAAAGCGTCAGCTCTAGCGGTTGCCAGTGCTATGAAATTAAAGGCAAAAACTGGAATGGGGCTGAAATTCAACAAATTGGTGACAGCAGCGAAAAAATCATTGAAATCAGGTAAACATTCACGCAAAGTCATACAGTCCGCCTTAAAAGGTGCTCGTCAAGCTCTTTAAGAATAGTGGTTGTAAGAAGAAAGTTCTCATTCCACGTGTGATACCCCTTCCGTCTAAAATTGGCGGAGTTCTTCCTTTCCTTATTCCACTGTTCGCAGGACTAAGTGCAACTGGTGCTTTAGCCGGAGGTGCTGCTGGAATAGCTAAAGCAGTAAATGATGCTAAAGCTGCGCAGAAAGATTATCAAGAAAGTAAGCGACATAATAAGACGATGGAAGCTATTGCTTTAGGTAAAGGTCTCTATGTGAAGCCATATAAACGTGGAATTGGATTATTTCTCAAACCGCATGTCGGACACGGTCTAATTGAAAGAAAAAAAAAACTGCAATTTAATTTTGCCAAATCGTCCACTAACAAACTATGATCTTATAAAATATGCACATATATTACAAATTCCATACTTTCGAGGTGTTTTCATGAGAAATAGCCTTCCTCGTAATGGACCATGGAATAATGAAACTGCCATTGTTAATCTCGATGATTCGCAAAATAAAGGTACCCATTGGGTCAGTTATCGAAAGAGAGGATCTGACGTTACCTACTTTGATAGCTTTGGTGACCTCAAACCTCCCATAGATCTTATGAAATATTTCAATGTGAAAGAAGTGAAATACAACTATACAAGATATCAGAATTTCGACTCATTCATTTGCGGTCATCTTTGTCTTCGTTTTTTAACTGAAAGTCTATAAAAAGAATTTGTCAGATAAAATTTGATCATTTTCGCTCAATCAGTCATGGAAGATAGTTTCACTTTGACTCTTTCAGGAAAATCTTCTGTCTTAGAAGCCCAATACTTTCCATCCATTGAATTACCAAAGCATAAAAATTATGTTTTAGGTTTAGTCGAACTTTTAACCTTTAATTCAATTCCAAATATTGACAATACAAATAATCAACTTCATTTAAAAGGAGAAATTATTACTATCCCCATTGGTAGTTACGAGATTGATGATATAAATCAATTTTTATCTAATACATTGAAATCAAAAGGAATTGAATTTTCCTTGAAAGCTAACAATAATACATTTAAAAGTGAAATTAAGTGCAGTGTTTCGTTAGACCTTAGACCTGAAAAATCAATCGGTCGAGTGTTGGGTTTTACTCCTCGTACTCTCAAAGAAAATATAGAACACCGTTCTAATTTACCAGTGAAAATATTGAAAATCAACGCACTCAGAGTCGAGTGTAACATTACTGCAGGAGCTTTCATTAACAACCAAAAAGTTCATACTATTCATGAATTCTTTCCCAGTGTTTCCTCCAGGATATAACATCATAGAAATTCCATCACATGTTATATATCTACCACTTAATTGTCGATCAGGACGGCAATCTAGTTAATTTTCGAGAAGAGGAAATCACTGTTAGACTTCATATCAAATCTATATAATGGGGATTGTTTATAATTCTAGCACACATATAAGTACTCCATCATGGCAATCGACAATCAGTCGATTGAAGAGTTTGAAACCGTTAACACTGAAGAACATTCAGTTCCTACAAAGTCTAGGTCTAAAAGTTCGTGGAAAAAAATTAGCTGTATAATTTTCTGCTGCTTTCTGAAAAATGGACGAAATACTAAAAATTCAATCAAGTGTAGCATTCGATGAGTCAATTGCTCATTATGAAATTCACGCACATCAACCATACACATCACTAAACTTTGATCATAATGATGAAATACACATTTCCATCCAACACCAAGATCTGTATCTTCTGCCATCACGTAGTTCTATCCATATCTATGGAAAATTACAAAACACTGCTTGGAAATGCACCAACTAAATCTAGATTCGTCAGCAATGGTATTTGTCATCTTTTTGATGAAATTCGCTACGAAATTAATGGCGTTGAGATAGACAAAAGTAAAAATGTTGGATTGAGTAGTGTCATGAAAGGATGGGCTTCATTCAATACCAACGAGACGCTCATGCTTGAAAATGCAGGCGGGATTGGCAACGAAGAAACAACGAGAACATTGATAGATAGGCATGGAAACTTCAACGTTTCTATTCCTCTAAGTATGATTTTGGGCTTCGCAGAAGAGTTAAGAAAAATTGTAATTAACATGAAACATGAACTCATTCTGGTAAGATCAAGATCTGACCTGAATGACATAATCCAGGAAGGTAGTATAGTTGGTAATAATACTACATATGAGAATATAACATAAAAATAACAAAAATAGACTGGTTAATTGCCTTATGTCATTTGCTTCTGATAAACCAAAAAATCCAACTTTTAAATTTCATGGCAAAGATAATCCCATCCCAATGTGTTATCGTTCATGGGAACTATTTGAATATCCTGTTCTGCCAAGCGCCAATAAGCATGTGTGGACAGTCAAAACCTCCAATCAATTGGAGAAACCACGTTATGTGATTCTCGGCTTACAGACAAAGAAAAAATTTCAAGCATCCGCAAACGCCAGTCGT
>JACCIC010000387.1:0-86827 GCA_018907035.1 Sycobia sp. Sy_11 | reverse complement strand
ACGGACAGTGAGAGCACTAGCGCCTACGCGCTACCGTCGCGAGCCAGCGACGCCAATCAGCGGCTACGAGCCGCAGCCACGCGCGACCGCGCGAGCCATCAGCGAGAAGAGAGAGAGCGCGCGCCCGGTCGCCCTGACACCAGCGAGCACCAGCGACCACCAGCGAGCATCGGCGAGCTTTCGGCCAGCGACAGTATCGTCGGCGTCGGCGGCAAGTAGCCTTCTACTTTTGTTGTAATTATTCATGCGTGCATATAGCTAGGCTCCTGGCCCACCGCCGCGCCCTCTTAATATTAATTGTTAGGTGTATATCGCGCGTAGCCACGTAAATGCTATCGTTGTTTCATCTTGTAATTTATGCGGTAGTAAATGATTTCGCGTGGAAATTGCATGTAACCTATAGTGTGTAATCTTCTAATGTACCGTCGTTCCCACGTGTGTTATATCGAAAGCGTCCCGTTCCGTTTCCCCCGTCCCTGAGTAGTTTGTACGATTACGTAGTTTTATAAATAGTTAACGTAGCGTCGCGGAACCCGCAATCAGTACATAGCGTATGTACTACTTTATTGTTGTAAATAGTCTTTTTGTATAAATAAATGTTAATATTGTCATAATCCGATAAAGCCACTCGCGTAGTTCATTTCTCGTTCCCCGCCCCTTTTTCCAGCGGAGTGCACAACCAGCAGCGTGGAAGAGTCCACACACACATGCATACGAATAGTAAGTAATAACCCGATTTTGGGGTTACAAATGGCGCCCAGAGCGTGGAGCCCGCGACGAGAATAGTCAAGAATTCCTGTAGAAGATCTAAATCGTGCACCCGCTCATTGTCCCGATCCCCTTTAGCTTAGCCATACAAAGCGAATAGTACGCAATACACGTACACGTGCACACGCGGAAATGCGACGACTGCATCAAGGAGTGTGCGCAGAAGAATGCGCAATGGCATAAGCTTGTCAAAAATATACTGACAAGTTTTTGATAATTAAAAGCTTTTTCCCTTTCTCCCTTTTCGTCACATCTATGTACTAAAGTATTAATTAATAATTCACAATTAATTAATTTATCGGATTAAAGTTAATTCACATAAACCCCTTTTCGTTACCCCTTGTATATATATTGTATAGAAGCAAGCAAGGTGTTATATAGCAAATAGTTTCTCTCAATTTTACATTCACAGAAATGTTGCACGTACGTATTGATATTGTATCTTACATGAATATATATATGTATTTATAATAATGGAAATATAAGTAACAGTATAATTATAATTTTACTTATAATTTCATGTATATATATTAGCAATATGGGCTATTTGTTGTCCTGAAATGTAAACACACAAAAGAGAACAACTTTCTCTTTTTCTTGGGAAATACGCTGGTATTTCAAAATTGAAATAACAGCACAGTAAAGGATAAATTTAGTAATTACATAAATAAAAGTAGAAGGTCGAGGTCAAATACCTCTTAAACTTAGTGTGTTTACATATAAGATAAATAGCCTTTTCTGAAAATCATTACATACATTACCAGTTATTCGAATATAAATTATTTCTATATAATTCATATATTATTTACATATTATTTTAAATTACTGATAGTATATTTAAATTTATACGAATATTTCTCATATGCTCCATATATATATTTTATATACATTTAACTGATTTTTGATGTTCTGTCTGTCCTTTCTCGTCACTCACGTCCCTAAATATTTATTAACTTATTATATTAAATATGTATCGTTTCCTCTCTTATTATGTGTAAAAGCATATGAATACAGTATCGTCCCTGCCCCTTTCGCACCTTTGTATAATACTACATATAACCCTCAGAAGAACGTAAAAGATGGTTTTATTTTAAATATCTACTTTCACAAATAATTCATCAGGATATTCAGAAGAAACATATATATATATATATATATATATATATATATATATATATATATCAATCGGGAAATTAGAAGAGATCAACGAAATCATCAGCATTACAAAACTTCATAACTGAAAAGCGTATACAACAATAAGTATACTACACTCAGTGTATACAGGACACCTTTCCCCCTTGTTATAGATATCGCTTCCATTTTTCTTAACCATTGCTACAGCCAAAGTATAAAATACTTTCTAAAATATACATACTCTCTAAAGAAAAAAAAGAGAAGAAGAAGTTGGCTCAGATAGCAGAAGAGCTTCTCTCTCTTTCTATTTGACAGGTAACCTATACGCTTGCCATATAGGTACTCAGGAAGAATTTTGAAAGAGAATAATTTGCAGGAAGGAATTGAAATTTCTCAACTTTATAAAGTGGACATGGTTAAGGATATTCACCACAATGGTGAAAAATAAATTTTAAATAATTTTATAGAAAATGAAGGCTTTCTAGCAAATAATAGCTCATGATAGCTTGTCTGTGGCCAAGTACAGTAAGAATCTTGTTCAACAAAAAAAAACAAGAGCAAATACCGCCAACTTCTTTTCATCTTTTGAAAACTCCCATTTAATTATTTAAGTAATTGATGAGTATGTATATTTAAACTATTTATTTCAACAAATAGCTGCTGGGAGCAGTATAACAAAACACACGCTTAAGCACAAGAACATTTTGATAGTGTACGTGTTCTTTCTATTTTCAACTACTATACATTAAACTGTAAATATAGAATAATAATAAATAACATTAAATAACAACAAGAATAAGCAGTTAGATGAGTCTTTAGTGATATCGACACCATTATATTATAACAGCTTTGTAATAGAATACAAGGTAATATAACCAGTATATAATAATCCAATTAGGGATTATTACTATAAATATTATAAATCATAATAATACAATTACTATAAATTATATTAATATTTACTAAAATAATATTAATGATTATAATGTAATGATAAGACAATAATAAGGCAGGGAACCACATAGCAAGATATATATATATATAATAGGATTAATATATATGAAATAACCAAAAATTAAAAAGAACCAGTGATTGTATACAATTGACAGACAAGTGATTGTATATACTAGAGTGAATGGTTACATAAAAACTAAACGTGTAAGCAGAACAGAGTGACTTCAAAATAATAATAATAATAATAACTAAATAAACTTAAATAAAACAAAAAAAAGAGAGAAAATCTATTGCCTATATTGTTATATTTGTAGCATGTTATTAACATGGAGCATGCTATTAACATTTTAATTGTTAATAAATAAACCAATGGGAAGAAATTATAGAAGAGATTTTAGATGTATTTTCCTTTACTAGTTAACTCAGCGTTACAAAAACAAATTTTTTTATCTCTTTATATTTCTTTTCAATAAGATATATGTGGATTTATTACTGTCATTCAGGAGTACTGTACTCTAAAATATGTGTAGCAGAGAACAACCGCAGTAACGGATAAAAATAATAACCATAGTAATACAACAATAATTCAACTTAAAATAAAATAGTGATGCAACAATAATAATAGTAATAATAACAATAATAATAATAACACCAATAACAGTCAACAATAAGTACATTTTCACATGAACATTCTTCAATTATCAACAAATTTGGAATTATTGCTTCACTATCAAAATAAACCAGTTTTAAAATTTTTTCTTACTCATTAAACATTTTTTTTTCTGCTTCACTTTTAGAAAAATTTTATATACTATATAATAATTGTCAACAACTTAACTATTAAAATTATATAATAATTATTTTACAATAATTAATCGCAATCAATTTCATAAATAACCGCATCTGAAAAAAAACAAAATGCACAGCATAATAGTATTTACTTTTATTAGCTATTTGCAGGAGAAATTACATCCAATTCTTACAATTTTACTACGATAAATACTTGGCCCGTTACTACGTATAACAGCTCATTCTTTTACAAGTATAGACGAGTACCAAATCGACAGGAAGAAGAAAAATTTTCTACGGTTTTGTTGGAAATAACAATTTCCAGAAAGAAAAGAAAAATACTATTTTATCTCCTTCTAGGAAAATACGCTTTTTGGTTTTACCCCAAACACATATAAACAAGAACACGTCGAATAGCTGTTCTTACATTTTTACTATACATATACTGTTGTCGTTTTTTTATTTACTTTCGTATCGTTGTATCGTACCCTTTTTGAGAACCTGACTAAGGAATAATGGAGCTCCCTCAAGAAATTAGAAGTGATATAGATGAGGAGAGAGCAAGGCTTAGCAGCGTCTATGACAAACTGCAAAAAGACGCGCTGCTCACAGAAGCCGAACAAAAGTAAATACGAATAGACGAGGACCCAACCATACTAAAAGACAGACCACTGCGCTTCGAAATGCGGCGGCGCTTTGGACCATAAGCAGCAGAATGGTACGCCACAGATAACGAAGCAAGAGAGACAAACCGAGAGATGACGGAATTATCGAAAGTCTTGAGTTCCACCGCACTTGACCACATACAGAATGAAGCAGATAATATCGATACTGCTGAAAAAATAAACCCTACAGAACCCCATATCGCCACCATGGCACCGAGCTGGCCGAATACCGCTCCATACATGGGATACCCGCATGGGCCATGGCCATCACCACCGTTGCACAGCACGAACACCACTGGAGATAACCATCTCCCAGCTGCTGCCAGCAGCTGGCAACATCTGCCTGGAGGATGGCCATATGTTCATCCGGAACTGTTGCAGCAGTACGCCACGATGCCACACATGGGTATGCCCGGCCCAACAGCTGGAGCGCAGCCCACGCGTAATGCAGCACCAAGAACATCGAATTACACCAACACAAGCCGACCCTTCGAGAACACCTATCTGAAGGAAACGCGGACTGGACAATTGCTGCGCCAGTGGAAGGTGCAGTTCATGGGAGCCCCTCGCGAAGACGTGGAGGAGTTCATTGATAGGATGGAAGAGACGATGAACAGTCTTGACATCCCGGCGTCTGACATCTTGAAACTGATTCCAGGGATACTGTGCGGCTCAGTCCGCATCTGGGCCAGACCCCTATACAAACAATGGCGGACCCTGGAAGAATTCAAGGCAGCGCTGCGCCGTCAATTTCGGCCTATCGACTACACTCTACGCCTCGAAGAGGAATTGCGTGACAGAACGCAAGGCTCGAAAGAGTCCATCGGCTCATATCTCAGAGGCATACGCGTCCTGCTGACCAAAATGTCACCTGCACTAACACTAGAAGCGCAGCTTGACAGAATATACAGAAACCTGCATCCATCATATATGGAAAAGATCAATAGAAACGAGTTCCAGTCCATCGACGAGCTGCAATTGCTGGGTCAGCAAATCGAGCTGAAGAGCGAGCTCACGAAGCGGTACAAAGAACCGCCAGCACAAGATGAATGCATGGTGAGCACTGCGGCCTGCTCTCCGTCAGAAAGGGCAAATCGACGATCGAGACCAGCGGCAATCGATGATGAGAAAACAACTGCCCCGAAGAAAACGGTCACGATAAGTGAGCCATCCGCCGCAGCCGACACCAGGGGCGACATCGTACGATCGCCCTCTCACAACTCACGGAGAGATACCAGAAGAGACAGGCCGTCTCCCATAGTCAACAGGGAAGCAACGGCAAAACGAACTGAAAAGAGAAGGCGACAAAGAAGTTCATCGCCACGGTATCGGTCACCGTCCCCCTACCATAGAAAACCACCCCCCTCACCTAGATATCCCTCACCTGTATCGGCATCATGTCCCAGCAACCCTTCTCCATCCCCGCTATACCGACACAGATACCCCTCTCGAAGTCCACCACGTAGCCAAGACCGTGAATCATGGAGAAGGAGAACACCTGACCGTCAGTACTGATCACCTAACAGAGACGATCACAGGTACCATTCGTACAGATCGCCTGATAGAAGAAATCGGGAATATCGTTCCCTAGCACGAGAGAACGAACGACGTTCTAGAAATGGACCGCAGCGGGAGGATGACAGGCCCTGCTGGACCTGTAAGAAACCAGGGCATTGGGCAGACAGATGCCCTGATAGACGAAAAGTCTATTGTTACAATTGTGGCGAGAACAATGTAACGACACTGAACTGTCCCCGCTGCAGCCCACGAAAAAGCTCGGGAAACGAGTAATGGACGAGGATACTGGAGTCGAACTCGATAATCGCAGCAACACGACTCCACACATCACTGACGATGAATACGACTGCCCCAGAGACAGGGACGTGACTAACACATATCCCAACATCAAGGCATCTGAGGAAGAAAATAGATTCTTCCTCAACTTTGAGCTGATGGGGAAAATATTCCCAGCGCTGATCGACCCTGGCGCTCGGAAATCCTACGTAGGCCCTGGTCCATGCAAACTGGTAAAATCAGCCATAATACCAGTGCGTTCATATATGTAAATGCCGGACGGCAAAGTATGTCCTGACGAAGGCGAGGTCGATCTGTTACTAACAATCGACAACCAACAACTTAAAGCCTGTTTCAAGGTATCGGCTTCCTTGAAGTACGCCATGGTACTTGGCATGGACATACTTTCGTCAGTAAAAATGACCATCAATTTCGCAGACGCTACGTGGCACACGCCTAATAAAATCCTCAGGCATTTCGTCACACAACATCATGACTCATGAGAAGCTATCACGGCTATCGCAGCCGTCAAGGGGGTAGTCCAACTAAAGGACGCAGACAAAAAAGAACTTGACCGAGTGCTACGGCACCTAATACCGGTAAATACCGGAACGCTGAAACTGGCGCGCATGCAGCCCCAGTACATTGACACCCAGGGGAACCGTCCCATCAAACAGCGTTTCCGGCGAATACCGGATAAACTCCTTCAGCAGGCTCATGCGGAAATTGACCGACTGCTCGAGGAAGGTATTTTAGAACCGTCAGAAAGCTCGTGGAGCCGCTGCCCGGTAATCGTCCCTAAAAAGGACGGAAAAATAAGGTTCTGCATTGACTACCGGGCAGTCAACGCCATCACTAAAAAGGACGCATACCCTCTTCCGCATATGGATGTCCTGTTGGACAATTTACTTGACGCGCGATACCTGACTAAAATAGATCTCAGTCAGGCTTACCATCAGATACCGCTTGAGGAGAGCAGCAAAGAGGTCACCGCCTTTGCGGTCCCGCAGAAAGGCCTCTTTCAATATACGAGATTACCTTATGGACTAACGAACGCCCCGGCCACCTTCCAGAGAGGTATGGACCTTGTCTTCGGGCCAGCTTGGCAATCGAACATCTTCGTCAAAATGGACGATATTATCGTCGCTACGAGGACCTTCGAGCAGCAGCTTCACGAGGTGAAAGCGGTACTCATCCGCTTGAACGAGATTGGCTTGCAAATAAACAAGAAGAAATCCGAGTTTCGCTGCCCGGAGGTCAAGTACTCAGGGTACATCGTAGATGCGGACGGTCTGCACACTGACCCCGAAAAAATTCGCCCGGTGAGCGAATACCCAAGGCCTACCAACCTGAGACAATTGAGGGCCTTTCTAGGCATGGTCGGGTGGTACGCTAGGTTCATAAAGGACTTAGCGGAAATCAAGCTGCTCCTCGCTAAATTATTGAAGCAAAACATTCAATGGCACTGGGGATCAGCGCAACAGGAAGCTTTCGATAAGCTCAGAATCCTGTTGACGCAAGCGCCTGTGTTAGCGCGACCCGTGTAAAATAAACCGTACGTCTTGCAAACAGATGTGAGCAATTACGTCTTTGGTGCAGTGCTAAGCAAAGAACATCACGGCGAAAAGCACCCAATTGCGTACGCAAGCAGGACATTGACACCAGCCGAGGTGAATTACACCGTCACCGAAAAGGAGTGCTTAGCCGTCCTGTGGGCAGTAGAAAAATTCCGCGGGTACCTAGTCGGCGAGAAGTTCACTGTCATAACGGACCACAGCAGCCTCAAGTGGTTGCACACATTAAAGGACCCCACAGGACGCCTAGCTAGGTGGGCAACGGCACTCCAAGCTTACAACATGGAAATCGTCCACAGAAAGGGAGCACTTCATCACGTGCCAGACACCCTATCAAGGCCCCCTCAACACACCGAGGCCTTTACGGCAACGCTCACCACCCTGGAAATGGACGATTGGTACCGGCAAAAAAGCGCCGAAATCCAAAAACACCCGGAATTATTTCCCGATTGATCGATCAGGGATGGACGGTTGTATATGCATCGGCCAAATGAAATTGCGAAAGCGCTAGGCCACGACCAGGATGACTGGAAGCTCGTGGTACCCTCTAACGACAGAGAGCGCGTCCTCCATGAGTGTCATAACACTCTGACCTCAGGGCACTTTGGAGTGGATAAAACCACTCACAAAGTCGGCCAGCAGTACTACTGGCCAGGTATGAAAAGGGACATACACAAGCATGTCAAACACTGCCCTGAGTGTCAAATACACAAAGTGTCGCAGAGAGGACCCACGGGTTTGATGTCACAACGAAACATCGAAGGCCCCTGGAGCAGTGTAGCCGCAGATATTATGGGCCCGTTCCCGACCAGCAAGGGACAACATAAGTATCTCTTGGTGTTCCAAGATCTCTTCACCAAGTACATCGAGATACGCCCATTACGCAAAGCAAATGGCTAAGCAATCACACGGGCACTTGAAGAACAAATTATCTTTAAGTGGGGTTTCCCGAAATACCTAATTTCGGATAATGGTACCGAGTTTGCCAACAACTGGCTCAAGACCAAACTCGCGGAATTAGGTATTGTACAGCCATTTTTTGCGCCGTACCACGCACAGGCAAACCCTGTAGAAAGAATAAACAGGGTTATCAAAACCATGATTGCGATTTTTGTACAAAATGACTACAAGAACTGGGACATTCATATCCCAGAGTTTGCATTTACAGTAAACACAGCGGTGCACGCTAGCATCCAGACGTCGCCGGCATTTTTAAATTTTGGACGGAATCCCTGAGAAATGCCGACGTATCGTCAGCCTCAAGGTTCAACGCTGCAGGTGCAAACATTAACACCACTGGAATGGCAAAATCGCATGAAAAGATTGCCCGCCATCCACAATCTCATAAGAAAACATCTGAGCACCGCAAGTCAAAAACAGGCCAAATACTATAACAAGGATCGCCGAGCGGAGATATTTGAGGTAAACGACATGGTATGTCGACGCAACCATATTCTGTCGTCCGGTCCCAGCCAATTCTCAGCGAAATTGGCGCGCGAGCCGCGAGGGCGCTGGAAGCGCAACTGTACGTATGAAGTTCGGAATGAACTTCACTTGCACTTTCTCTTTCGTCCCGGCAGTTCATAACTTTTCGACGCCCCTTCGTTTCGTACCGCCTTGAATTACCGTTCTCGTGTTTCGTCTTTCGTTCGTTTCGAACCATATAGTTCAGGTCGCCATTGTAGCTTCCTTTGCGGTAACGAGTTACAAGTTTGCCTTGGCGTAAACTTCGTGCGAGCACATCGGAGACGAGGAAAAGATACGCGGCGACATCCCCGCGGCAACCCCGGACAGTGAGAGCACTAGCGCCTACGCGCTACCGTCGCGAGCCAGCGACGCCATCAGCGGCTACGAGCCGCAGCCACGCGCGACCGCGCGAGCCATCAGCGAGAAGAGAGAGAGCGCGCGCCCGGTCGCCCTGACACCAGCGAGCACCAGCGACCACCAGCGAGCATCGGCGAGCTTTCGGCCAGCGACAGCATCGTCGGCGTCGGCGGCAAGTAGCCTTCTACTTTTGTTGTAATTATTCATGCGTGCATATAGCTAGGCTCCTGGCCCACCGCCGCGCCCTCTTAATCTCAATTGTTAGGTGTATATCGCGCGTAGCCACGTAAATGCTATCGTTGTTTCATCTTGTAATTTTATGCGGTAGTAAATGATTTCGCGTGGAAATTGCATGTAACCTATAGTGTGTAATCTTCTAATGTACCGTCGTTCCCACGTGTGTTATATCGAAAGCGTCCCGTTCCGTTTCCCCCGTCCCTGAGTAGTTTGTACGATTACGTAGTTTTATAAATAGTTAACGTAGCGTCGCGGAATCCGCAATCAGTACATAGCGTTTGTACTACTTTATTGTTGTAAATAGTCTTTTTGTATAAATAAATGTTAATATTGTCATAATCCGATAAAGCCACTCGCGTAGTTCATTTCTCGTTCCCCGTCCCCTTTCCAGCGGAGTGCACAACCAGCAGCGTGGAAGAGTCCACACACACATGCATACGAATAGTAAGTAATAACCCGATTTTGGGGTTATAATATATATATATATATATATATATATATATATATATATATATATATGCAACCGCACACGCATGCACACATGCAACATAGAAAGAGAGAGAGAGAGAGAGAGAGAGAGAGAGAGAGAGAGAGAGAGAGTCGCTAGGTCATCGGGCCGACAGCAGCCGACTATCGGTCTCTCTCTTTTTTGCGGATCTTCGCACCGAGGCTCGCCCACTCTGCCTACGGGCCGCTAGTGGCCGCGCCCTAGCTATAAAATCTATCCGAATGACTAAGGTTTGAAAGTTTTACACAACACTTCATTCGTGAAGGCTGCTCAGCGTCGAAGCAGGAATTTATCCATGGATATCAAATTTATTTCCTAACCGATAAGGAAGTGCGATACGATGATAAAGACGTAGAAAAAGATCGCGTCATGCTCATACGAAAATTCTTTCTTAAACTTGGTCCTCTCGCCTCAACTACTATTGTATTTTCGAAAATAATTTGAAAAGTAAGAATATTTAATATATTACCTTCACAGTTCTTTTGCTTTTGAAATTCTATTCCTCGAGTAGGCGGACTTGGCTAATCATTGATCCCCTGATTGATGTACGATATCCACACCCCAACGTCTCTGAATCGACTGACAATCCTTTCATCTTCGAAATAGTTTTACATAAAATAAAATGAACGATAGAGTGCGGTACGCTCGAATGAGAAATTATTAAGGAGGTTAGGTATTAATCTAATGGATCACAATATGATCGCTCTTACATAACTGGTTTTAAAATGATATTTGAATAATAAGTTAATAAATATTTTTTTATTCGTCTTACAGTCCAATCAATTCAATCTAAAAATAAAATAAAAATTAATAATAAAAATAAATAAAAATAAAATAAAAATTAAAAATAAAAATTAAATTAAAAATTAAATTAAAATTATAATGACAGTCAGACTGCCCTTGTTTACATTCACCCACGTAGACTAATCTGAAAATAAAATATTAGCTGAAAAAATTCTTTGTTAGTAAAGTGCAGGCTGACTGTCCCCAACACCCTTACCTAATTGAAGACTTGTCCAACGTTTCGAGCTTGCTACGGCTCCTCATCAGGGATTAAACTAAACCTTATATTCTAATCTATATATACCCATCCCCACCACCAAATTTAGTAAATTAAATATAAATTCCCCCTCTACACAAATTGCTCAAAACCAATCAATTTAATAAGGAATGATAAACACTGTCCAATCTACCAGACTCTTATTCAGTCCCTCATGTCTCCCCCACTATTATATCAGTCCCTGATGAGGAGCCGTAGCAAGCTCGAAACGTTGGACAAGTCTTCAATTAGGTAAGAGTGTTGGGGACAGTCAGACTGCACTTTAATAACAAAGAATTTCTTCAGCTAATATTTTATTTTCAGATTAGTCTACGGGGGTGAATGTACAGAAGGACAGTCTGAATGTCATTATAATTTTAATTTAATTTTTAATTTAATTTTTAATTTAATTTTTATTTTTAATTTTTATTTTATTTTTATTTATTTTTATTATTATTGTTTATTTTATTTTTAGATTGAATTGATTGGACTGTAAGATCAATAAAAAAATATTTATTAATTTGTATATGGGCAGTCGACATAAGTACAATGAAATTGTTTTGAATAATAAGGTTATATTTGTACAATAATCATCTGTAGATAGCTTATTGATAATAGTATATACTTATAAAAGTATTGATGCAAATGTTTTGTATTCTTTTATTATTTTCAAAGCGTTTCACACAAAGTACTGACATAATATTATCTACAATCTAGCAATGTTATAAATTTTATAATTATATTGCAATGTTTTATTGTAAAATAATTAATATTAATCAAAAATAAAATAGTATATGTGAAACAAATAAGAAAATGTCTCGCAGACTATGCTTTGTTAATGAAATATAAAGTAATGCAAATTATTTCGAATAAATTAATAAAAGTGAGGAGTTTTTAGATGTTTTTGTAGGATAAGGTAGTATACACAGAGGCAATATGAAAATAAATATATAGTAAAATTGGGTTTCAATTAATTTTAAATTATATTTTATTTTATATATTCATGATATTAAAAATAGTATAATTCTTCAACATTACCGCAATTTTTATGAACATTTTCAGTTATCATAGGTAATGAATAAGCAAATAATTAAGATAATAAAATATTTAGAACGTCGAATTTCGGAGCTGATATCTCCATACTCGATTTAACATAATTCTCAATGTGTTGCTTATGAAGAAAACAGTATTGTTTAAAAGCAAGAAGATCATTATGTAAGATTTTTAATTCTTCTGGCTTCTCGGTGAGTAGTTCTTTTGTTATAAATCTCGACAAAAATTCTATTATACTGTTTACGACATTAGACTGCTCTATCGCACGTCTAAGATGAGCGTTCACGCATATCTTCGAACGTTGTTAGTTGTAAGGTCAAATTGGGTGGTATTTCGTATTTCTTTCTCTTGCATACAAGCTGTTCTTCTTCTTCGTCTTCTTCTTACTGATTCAGTTTATTACTACTCACAGCGGTTTCAATATTTCCTAGTTTTTTTAATGGTGGTTCTTCAATATGTATTGCTCTGGAACCGTACGCCGTTACGAAGGACAGTTTTAATCTTTCTGTAGTCCTCGGATAAAATGACGCCTAGAAATGTCGGATGTTATTACTTAAACATTTAACTCTTGCAAGCTTAGACTTGTAACCTCTGAGGGTACATCATCGTAACTTCTAGAATGATATCAACGGACGATTTCAAAAATGTTAAACTGCTTCTCTTTTTCGTGTATAGTATATTTACGATTTCCATGTATGATTTTTACAAATAAAAACTAAATATACATTTTTTTAAAAATAATTAATTATTACACATTTTTATTTACACGTGGGATGTTAAGGAAATAGTGGAATAGATAAAAATAATAAACGCATAGAATTAAAAAGATCTACATTTATTACAATATTCGAATACATTTTTCTGTATAAAAAAGTTAATTTTTACAATAATTTCATCATCGATGTGCATGATTGATTACATAATCCAGCTCCAATAGAGTTGATGCGAGGATACGCATTAATTCGTAAGTGGGCTTTCTTACATGCTTTTCTTAGTTTTTTAATAATATTTTTATACAACACTGCCACTAACGGGACGTTGCGTCGTGTATTTTTCGTGTAAATATTACAGAGCGCAAAGAACTACCGGTACACATAAAATAAAGAAACGCAATTCGGTATTCACCGCACATTTGCGAATCGAAACATTGAATTTGTTTTTTATTCCATTAGTATCTTACACAATTACTCTTGAATCGTTCAAGATGATATGGCGATGTTGGGGGAAGATCATAGCTATCGAAGTAGTTTCCATAACCGTTTTTAGCTATGCAGAAAACTATCCAGTGCGAACCAGGTTTGTCGGAGGTGTCTGTGTTTGATATTACTGCAGCTGGAAGACTAAAGCGTTTAGGTATATAATCCACCGCATATACACCAACCTTTTGTATTTGCAAAATTTGAATTTTTGTATCTGCAGGGAGAATTTGCGCTTGAACATGAAGCATAGTATGAGCAAGATCTATGTAGTGTTCGCTTGGAATGACAAATTCTAAAGGGGCGTTGCTTTCTTCGCCAATTGAAGATATACGCTTATAATTTAAATAACTGCTACTCTCTATAGAAGTTTGTGTGGCTGGCAATGTGAATACGTCAAACACACTGGACATACACTCGGACAAGTGCGTGTGTAAGAATGCCATAGTGTAGCGATGCCCAAAAATATCGTTTATATTTCTGTAACTAACTATTTTCCTACTTTTCTTACTACTTTTTAATTTTTTACAGGATTTTTTCTTCGACTTTTCTTCACGGTTGGAATTTTTAAAATTTTCTTTTTTTGTTTTTACGAGCTCCGACAGTGATGTCTGATGGACGTACCTTTTTAGACTGACATCTGTGTTTAGCTGCATTCGTTTTATAGCCATCGTCTTTCATTAAATCAGCAATTTTATTAACAGCTTTTCTTTTAAAATTTTTACCAGATTCTTTCGCTCGTAATTTCAACGAGTCTTTAAATTTAGAACCGTTATTTTTAACGTCTTCAATTACATGAACTCCTGCGCGAAAAGCTTCTTTACCAACAGCGCTTGCACCAGAAGCCATATAGGGTAGAATTTTGCGAAGTATTTGATATCGCGAACGAGTAAAAACATTTCTCACTCCTCCGTGACCGATTTGATCGTTATAGTAATTCATGTAATGAGTCATACTTTTTGATTTTTCTTTTTCTATCTTTTCATCGCTTGCGCTTAAAGATAGGCGTAACCGTCAACGTCCAGTACTCGAATGGTATACGATTACCTTGTTCATCTCTTATATCAATGACATTAGAGCGAAAACTATGTTGTAACAATGGAATATAGTGAGCAGGCGAAAAATGTCTCACGATAATAGATCCAAACTGGTAATTCTTGGTATCTATAGACACGATACGCAAAAGAGCAGCTTGAGTATCACCAACTGTATACGGTTCGCAAATATCCGTGTAAATAAACAACTGATCGGGTATGGCACAGACCAAACATGCTGTATATCTCCCGATGTATATGTATTCTCAGTAGACTCGAGAATTTCTGAGTTGTCTAAAAAACCGAATATACGGCGTATTTTTTCATTTAACATAATGTAATGTGGATTATCGCAGTTGCATTTTTGCATGATCCGGTAAAATCCTTTTTCAATAACTTCTGACTCTAGTACTTGATGTTTCTGTATATACCCGTTGTTACTTTCATTAGCCAACTCTTCTAAATTGTTATAAATACTATGTAGAAAACGTTGTTCTTGATAATACTTTTGGTTGGCTTCGAATTTACTTTTGAAAGTCTCTTCAGACTTTTCTATATGCATGATAGTACAAGGTACAACACACTCCAGATACAACTGAGGCGTATTTCGCGTGATAAATGGGTATTAAAGCAACTCGTCGTATTATCCTTGTAATAGACCATACTACTATTGCTGGGTAGAACAAGGCAAAACTCTTCAGTGGTATCCATAGCTATACACTCTCTAGTTCGGACGCTTTGATCCGGGAATTAAACTTATCAGGATATCCGAGCCACTTGACGAGTACAAGTTTTTTCGAGCCTCGACCCTTTGTATCAATTACACGCTCCATTTCGAAACGTTCGTCATTGTCCGTAACACGTTGTTTCCCAACACGCGTGAGTTCTTCCATGTAAAAGAAACCATCGAGAATTTCACCTTTTAAATCCTCCAAGATGTACGTAGAAAGATTTTGTCTTTTCTATAAGCGATTTATTTTAAATATTTCCTCGCTAAAGTTTTTCTCGTAATCTTTCTCGAAGGTGTTTTTAGTTCGACTGATGCGCTCATAGTCACCGATCTTATATTTAACAAAACTATCTAGCGCCCTCTTTTTTTTTATTATTACTTTGTAGAAGGGCTCGTTTTTCTAAAATTTTGCGAGCTTTCTGAGCGTTATACAAGTTTACGTTTATCGGTTTCATTCGTATTCCGCTATTTAGAGTAAGATTATAGGCATAAATAATACTTTGAATTACATCAATATAATGTTTCGTGTTTTTGTGAGAAAAGTATCGCCACATACGCTCGCGTATAGTTCTATTAAGTTTCTCAACCATGGCTGCTTTAATATCGGGATTGTGAACGACTCTAAATGTGATACCGTGCCTTTTCAAAAGTGCCTGAAAAGATGATCCCACGAATTCTTTACCGCGATCCGACTATAAGCAGAGCGGCTTTCGGCCCTCCGCACGATCAAGAATCTTGCTAAACGCTGCTGCAATATTAGTTGTACTTTTATCTCGGAGTGACTCCACCCACGCATATTTATTGAATACATCTATGACAACGAGTAAGAAGCGATGATTAATGTTGTATTCTTCGATCGAGTTTAATTGCATTAAATCACACTCCCAAAGATCGTCAATGTTTGTCACATTGTAATGCAACCTCAGGAATTTTTGAGTAGCTGGTCGATGTAACGTGTAAGCGTCTTGATTTTGTAGTCACTCTATAAGCTTATTTTTCTCCGTCTTGTTGAGGTACTTACCTTTCTTATTGACACGTAAAAGATTTTGCGCACCCGCGTAGCCTGCCTCCTGTGAAACATAGTTATACTGTTTTTCGTAATCCATTTTCTTGTATTTTTCTAGATCTTTACTCTCTTTTCTCACATGTCCATGTGGAGCCATTTGCTATTTGATTTCTTAGCGGTACTTCGAGTCTTCTTCTTTAGTGAAGTACTAACATTCTTTACCTCGTCACCCGACTGCTGCCACCAGTATGTCTTACTCAAACGACGTTTATAACTTTTTAAAGGCTTGGTTGACTTTGTCAATGTTTGGCCAATTTTCAGGATTTGCGTGTTACCTATCAACTTGGGCGGTGTCTCAGAGGTCTGAAGAAATTTTGCAAACTCTAAAACACCGCTGGGCATTTCTTAAAGTGCCCTCATTTCCTTTGAGTTATTTTTTTCCTTACCTGTTTTAACAGTATCCTTTATTAATTCGATAATATTTGAATTTTCGATTTTCCAACCATCTATAGCAACTACGCCTGTATTATCCCAACTCAATCGCTCCGGCGACGTTCGTTTCTAGTATCGGAGTAAAAGTCTTGCTTTAGGCTCGAAAGCTTTAGGTAGGCTTTCAATTATAGTCTCTTCGGTGAGTGGTGTAAGAAATGCTTCTACATCATCTAATTCGCGATCAATGTTTCATTCTGTGTCTCTTTCACTCTTCTTGAAAAACAGATATCGACGTAAGACCCATTCGTTTACGTAACTTTTGTTCGAATGTAATATATTGTGCATTTCAGAATCGAGCCTTGAAAAATTATTCCCCCTATTTTGAGTTGTATTTTCAGTGGCTTCAGTTTCTCCTGCTGGCACCCTCCTTTGCTGTATAGTTTCGGATTTATTTCATAAGCGGTCAATCATATCTTCAGGAACGATAATCATTTTACGACCTCGCTCCATAATTATTTTTAAATTTTATTTACTGATTAATCTGGAAATAAGAGCACCGATTATAGGTGCTATAATTAACGTTAAGCAACCGCTACCGTGTTGCAGCAAAATTTTCTTTCGTCTTTTCCAACCGTTCGTAGAATTATCGTGAACTAATTTACGTAGTACGTGTCGATGCTGTTTTAAACGTTTAGGCTCCGAATTTTTTAACGGAACCACACCTTTCAGAATATTCAACGAGCATTCACATATAGACCTTACGGTTGTTTTATCGCTACACTTTAGATGTGTTTTACGCGATTGGTTATAAGCGTGTTTCAGAGTTAGTAACAGGGACGCGATTTTCTTTGTAAAATATATACCAGGTAAGTTATTAATTTTTTTGCGATTTCTCGATGTTGTTCGGACCATTGCTCGCGAAAGACTGAGGCCTGCATACTTGACAAATTTTTTTTTATAATCATCATCTTTTTGCAGACTAACTTTTTTAGGCAATTAAAAGAAAAGATTCTGATGTTTAGAAACATAAACATAATGTCGCTCATCATCGGGAAATATGCAGCTACGTGCACGAAAGTTGTCGAGGACATCTTGCGATAGATCTAGTAACAAATAAGAGTGAGGTTTCTTTGTGGCGTCTATGTAGTCTTCTTGCAGAAATTTCGAATCTTCCGGATAAACTTGACACGCTAAGTGTTGTATTTGAGTACGATCGCGAGGTTTTTTGAAAATAATCATGCATTTTGTATTTAAACTTACATCCCGCTGCGCTTTACCTTTGTGAAATATATTTTCGATTATGAAAATAACACTTATATTTTTATGGTGACTACCCTTTCTAAATAAATCGAGAATTATATCATTCGACGACTCACGCATGAGATCGTCTAGTATGAGCAGCTTTTTCTGTTCATTGTCGCGCGAGAAGTCGTTTGGGTGTTGTAGTCCTTCTCTAAATTCTATACATGCACCGCCATTCGGTCTGAAATCCGTCATGTAGGCCTCTTGCCATTCGGCATAGTAAATGAGATGAAAATCTTTTTACGAAACATGTTTTACCGCAACCAACAGGACCGCACACGCAACAAGTAAATGGATGCTTCAGTCGCGTATCCATCTTTGCAACTAAAATCTACAAACGTTTTCTTTGCAATTTATCATCACGCATTATACTACATTTCAGCAGCAGACCGCCGCGGGATCTTCCGGCGGCGCGACGCCGAGGAGCGCTCGTCAACCAGCTAATAAAACGCGCGATCGCGGTGATAAACTATTAGCGCGCGAGGGGGTCGCTGGCAACATGCGTGAATAAGCTGCTAAGAGACGCGTGTGCTAGACGCGCACTTTTCTCAGCTAATAAGAGTGCGCGCTGGGACCGCGTGAAAAATTTTAATGCGTGGTTATATATATATATATATATATATATATATATTGTGACGAGGAACGCAAGCACTGCGTGGGCCTGCCTTCCCCGTCCCGTTGCTCTCTCTCTAGCCGTAGCATGTACATATTTATCTGTATATTTATATGTAGAAATGTTTGTATGTTTCAGGCCGACGCACAACCACCGGCGGAGAGGTAAGTGAGAGAGAGAGCGGGGAGTGGGGAGAGACAGCCACGCGCGCGAATTAGGCAGAAAGAAAGGAAGCCGCGAGGAGAAAACACCGCGTACCGGCCCTCTACACACGTCGTCCGTGTTCCTTTTTTTGGTTGCTAAAGCCGTGCCGCGACGGATCGTGTGTGGGAACCTACCTTGTGTTCCAAGGTTCCCCTCCGCCTCGTACCTCGTCCTCGGGGAGAGTGCCCGGTAACGCGCTCGTGGTGCTACAGTGGTGCAAGGGTGTGTAGTGTACCCGCGCCGAATACGAGCTCGAGCGGACGAATTGTCGTCCGCCCCTTCTACGCGGAATAACCGCCCCATCCCGGAGGTCAAGGTCACCGCCGCCCCCGGCAAAGGAAGGCGCTATTGCGCTGCGAGAACGCGCTGCGAGACCTGCAGGTTCCGGCCCTCTGTAAGTGGCAGCTCCTTTTCTCTCTCTCTCTCTCTCTTCCCGAACGCCCCGCGCGCCGTCGCCTCGACGACCCTCGGCCTGCGTCCCGCACGCCTCATATATAGGCGCTGCGTTGTATTCTTGTTTGCACGGCGTTATTAAACCTTGTTTGAATTTTAATTATTTTTATTTTATTATTTCGTGTGTGGTCCGTTAGCCGCCCTACCTCACGCGCAATCCTGAACGCGATATTCGCCCCTCGCGAACCGCCCCTCTCCCTTGCCGAAATCCTTCGGGGCTAAGCCCAGCCGGGCACGAATTTGCAACGGCCGTGCCCGCCGTCCTCGTGCTCGAGGCGGACACGCGCACCGTTACAATATATATATATATATATATATATATATATATATATATATAAATAATAACAACAACAATAATTATAAAAATATTAATAATAATAATCATAAATCTTTAATATGGTAAAAAATTACATAATCTTTTTGTTTTACAGACTAGTTTTTACATACTATGTTTACAAAATGTAATAAAGTACATCTGTTAAGATGATTTTTTACATTAATTTTTGTAACCAAATGGTAACGAGAAAGTTTATGTGAGATAACGCCTTTTCTTCAAAACTATACAACATGTCTTCAACTCGTTTCTGGTTATAACATCGTGATCTGGCATGCGTCTTATAGATGTAAAATTAATTTTTATATTATTTTCCTCTGTGTCCGTAGAATTCTTATCATTCTCAAACGCTACATTTACAAGCTTTTTCATATTATTAAAATTTATGTTTAAAGAATTTTAAAAATTTAAACATATTCCTTTGACTTTACAATACTCTATGGTTTCACGAGTAGATGGATTAATTACTCGAAATCCATAAAATTTCGGACCCCCTGATATAAATGTTTCTATGTAAGCGTTTAAACCGTACGTTGTTAATTCATCCGTCATTTCAGCTAATAGTGAGCCTGTAGGAAGTTCGTATTCGCCAATGTTATTCGTACTCAGGTATATACATGAATCTGTATCGTAATACAGAATTCGTCGGTCTAATTTTTTCAAATAAGAATACAGTTTCAAGCGCGCCTGTGCAGTAGTATAAGCAGCTATAACAACATTTGTGTTCGTAATTTGCTCTATAGCCTCACCTCTAAGTTTTCAACTAACATATAAAATCTCGTCGCTTACGAGTAATAAATTTAAAACTTCTTTTTTGGGATCAAGCAATAATTCCAGTAAATCCTTTCACGTTTTAATAATAGTCGTTGGCTTTAAATTATCTCGGTCACCAAATTTACCCCAGAACGAATTCAAGCAGATTTTTGCCACGGAGCGTAAATCCGCATTTTTTGCGATGTTTTCCGCTTCTAATTGTATATCATCTGCTTCCTTATACTCTTGCAAATATTTAGCTTTACTCAGTTCGTCGATGCACCACGTAGGCCATCCACTAGCTTCCTGTTTTATACGTAAAAAGGTATCTAGATAGCTGGCGAATCAGCCTGCCATACCTGTGCTCGGATCAAATCGCATCATTTTGTACTGCCAAATTATTTGTACCTCGCTGATACGATACCCTAGTTCGATGGCTTTTTACTCATCGGTCACCCAAGTTCCCGTAAATTCGCGTTCTCTAATTTCTTCGGGGTTACTGACAGGCTCCTCGCAGCAACTCCGACACAATACAAACAATAATTTATTGTGCATTTCTATCGTTAAAACGGGTAAAAATAAGTCACGCGGTGGTAAAATTCTACATTTTACGAGTCCTTCTACAAGCGATAAATTCTCATTACTTCCCTCTATCAATTCAGAACATTCGGAGCCTACGTATATTTCCGGATGACCGACAGGAAATTGTCCCCTTTTACATATGTACGGATATAAAGAGCAAATGTCTATGTATTTGATTTTTCCTCCTCTTTCACCTGATAATGAGTAACGATATTTTCTGTTCGGCCTCCGTAAAATGTTTTTCTTGGATTCAATGTAATTTTACTTATTAGATGGATGATTTGTTATGTAATCCCTAATATCCGAATTCTCCTTTTTAATTTTGTCAAACTCGCATTCCTACATTTCGTGTGGTACTTATCCCAAAGAGTTGAGGCGATCAATTTTAGCTCTAGTATGTTCCTACGCCTCGCCCAAGGATCATGAAAATTTCGTTTTCCGACCGCGCTGATCTTTAAAACATTTTGGACAACCGTGTGTATAACTACCTTGAATTTCATACACTACGCCCCTCTCAACGCTCGACTCATTCATCTGAGGTAAGTATCCATCTACCAAAAAACCTTTGTGTAGTCGGAATTATCGCGATCTACCAGCGTGTATTATGTTTCTTCCAACTTCACGCTCGCACAGAAGTAGCCATTCGATAGCTTTTTGAGAGTGTATGTCGCCTCGTCTGTAACCTGAAGGTGGTATTATACCTATACTGTTTGGAGTCAAAAATTTTATCCTAAACATGTATGAACACGCCAATGCTTCAGTTGTAGCATTTAGAAAGGGGTCCGTATCACCGAGAGAAAGAAATATATTTCTAAAAACAAGACAAGCTCGTCTCAAAATCTTTACATTCATTCAACAATATTTACTAATTTCTTTTTTAAAATCAAAAACATAATTAGGAGATATTTCATTGTACCACACGGAAAAAATTTTTCTCTCTTCCAATGATATAGAATCAGGCTTATATAATGAGCATCTGGAAGCGGTCCTACATATTCTTGATTATTTACCGTGTTAAATAGATGCGGAAAATAGCCTTTTTTCTTATTGTCAGGTAAACCAAAAGTAGAGGGTAACGTGCTTTATTTCATATGAAAATAATTTAGACTATCAATAAATTTTATCCGTCCTATTTGCAAAATTACTACATTTTGACCATTTAAAATTAGACTGATCATTATCTGTTCATTCAATCGCTGCTCCGTTAACCGCTTTAAAATATGTTTGGCGTCAAATCCACTAGAATTATGGGCAATCCAAATAATTTCATTGAATTCGGATTTTTCACGTATACTGAGGTCTATCAAACGTGAAATATATATTCCCTAATTCTGCAAGTATTACAACGTTCGGTAACATCGTCTAAATGCAAACAATCCATGCACACCTATTGAACTACACAAAGATTGGGTACATAAATTTTCGTGATCGAATGATTTTGATATTCTGTATCTTGGCGAGTCTCAAAATCATAAAACAGAAAAAGATTTTTCTTTTCTTCATTTTTCACATTGTATCGTATAGGCTGCATATAACTAAGTTCTCTTAATTTATGTGATTTTTTACAAAATTTACACCAATTATACAACAAAAAGTACATATGTTAACGGTATCGCAATTCCTTTTTTTCTCCTTTGTGCTACATTTTCTTTTTGATTCTAGACATTTTTATGATTTTCGAAACAATAGTGACCCAAAAATTTACGATTGCATGTTATGCATTTCATTAAATCACCAGTATTCTTCTATTCGTAAGCTGCTGGTAAAAAACATTTCGAACAAATTTTACTACACACATGCTGGTCTATGTAGTGATACCGCTCGTTACAATATGAACAGAAAAATTTCGTTTTGGAGCTCCAATCAAATTCAATATTGTATCAAAATGATTTATCATTGCATCGTAAAAAAGATTAATAGTGCCGATAATCTCTATATTACTGTTTTTTACAGAATTACGACCGTCAAACAGTACAGACTCATCGTAAACGTAAGTATGTTTATCGAAAATAACAATCGCAATTCCGCGAGGTTCATAATAATGTTGGAACTTCGTTACCTCTATCAATGTACTTCCTCTGTCGGGGATGTTGACATCTGCATCCTCTATAAGTTTTACGGTTCGCTCTTTTTGCCTTGTAACATCGAGCTAAATAGTTATAGTAAAATAATATTAATTTTAAGAAATATATAAAAATATATATACTATAAAAGTAAATAACCAATATATAAACATTAAAGTAAATATATTTGTATATATATATATATATATATATATATATATATATATATATATAAATAAGTACGAACAATAATAAATATATATTAAGTTTTTGTAGAATAAAATAATAAAAGAATCACTAAATCTCATGCAATATGTCATCATCCTATTTGGGCGAGAAAAACGACTTTGTAATACCTGCCTAAAGAAGGCGTTTGACTTGCACAAGTTCATATGTCAAAAGCGTATATTTTTCCGACGAAGGCCTTTTAGGTAGCGCAATGTGTACATTAGCGATGCGCTAGTTTACAATTTTTAATATTTAATTTGCGGTAAAACCGCTACTTTTAACAACTAAACCATATTATAAATAAAATGGATAGTTGGCATAAAAATTATAACAAACGTTCCTAATAACCATTATAAAATTACATTAATTTTAAGGCTAGAAATAAAAAAAAATAAATAAAGTAATAAAATAAGTCATGAAAGCAAGGAGCTGAGAGAGGGATTGCGGATAGTGATAGAAAAATCGGGTATATAAAGTCCCGAATTTTCCACAAAAGAGGCAGTCAATGCCAGGAAGTGGCAGTATTAGTATCGAAGGCAGTCAGTCAAGAAGTCAGTAGCAGTCAGGCAGGCAGTAGTCTCGTAGAATCTCCAGAACATCCTATCAGCATCTCTCTCTCTCTCTCTCTCTCTCGCTCTCTCTCTCTCTCTCTCTCTCTCTCTCTCTCTCTCTCTCTCTCTGTCTCTCTCTCTCTCTCTGTCTGTTCAACAGCCAAAAATCGAAAGTAAGAAATAAAGTTTATTTACAATTTAATTAATATTTTCATTTTCTCTCTCCTCTGTCTCTCTCTGTTCCATTTCATCCGGAGAAGTGATTGGTCCTCCTATATGGTAGGACTGTACATGCCCCTCTTTTTTTTATTGCACGCAAATATACATACATTTTCTCGTTGAGAGAAATAAATCGGTAGGCCGAGGCGAATACGGCTTTCCTTTTGAAAGAAAAGGAATCCGTATTCAAGTGAAGCCCTTGGACTCCGGTTTATCTAACCGAGCGTAGGAACCATATTAAAATAAAAATAGAATTATTATTTTTTCGTATTCAATTGTTTGATAATATATTTCCGAGCTAGTAGAGGAAACTTCAGCCTCAAAAATAAGCCAGGGTACATCGAAGGCACAGATATATTATATAAAAATATACGTGTGTACTTTGAATATAGCTGATGTGGACGAAAGTGTGAATCTGTCGCAGACGTCACATTATACTTTAAATTTTTGGAGGCTCAGCCGAGATATTAACACTTTGGCGTCAAGCACTTATAATAAAAATAACAAATTTACGCGAATACAAATACGGCGAATTTACACTTCTAAAAAAAAAAAATAAAAATAAAAAGAGAGAGAATACTGAATACAAAAGAAGGAATGTAAAATGATAATATAAAACAATACGAAATAAATAATATAAATAAATAAATAAAATAACTCAACAAACAAACAATAAACCATGTAGAAAAAAAGGAGGCTTAAAAGGTTTTAGAGAAGACACGCATATAACACTAAAAAAATATATGCATATATATAAAACAAAAATAAAGTATAAAAGATAAAAATTCAAACTCTGCTTATTTTATATACATACACATGCACACAAATACAAATAAATCATAATTAAAATAAAAAATATATATACATATTTTTGATATATACATATACATATACAAAATAAAATAAATGATACCAATACTAGACCCCGATGGAATAAGTATCTATACAAACACTAAGTTACAACGCCAAGAACAAAATATTGATGCATTAAACGGCAACGATTATGACCGTTGGGGGTTCAGGAACTATATAGACAAAAGAATAGACCCATTGGAAAAGGCTCTGAATAAGGAACAAGCCGAAAATAAACGATTGAAAGATACAATATTTCAAATATATTCCCTGCTCGCAGGAGAGCAGGTCGAATTCGAAACTTCAGAAAGAAGAGAACAACAAATTATAACCTTACTAAAGGAAAATCAAAGAGATAAAAAAAACTTACAAACAATTATTGCCACAATTATAAAGGCTACAATAAGCCTACACAAATTACCTAAAGAGGAGAACACTGAAACTCTAGAAAACTTAGAAAAGACGTTTAAACAACTTTCCTTAACGGAATAAACCTCACAACTAGAAGTGGGATTAATTAATCAAAATATTAATAAAAATTTTATTTGCAAAAGAAAAATACAAATCATTTAACAATAAAAAAAAGTAGGGAGAATGTAACAAATGAATGTAACAAATCGTCGACAACGCTAAATCAAGATGCTACAAGTTAAACAAATGAATTAACGTTAACAAATTAATGACCCAACCTCACCATTCGAAAAATATTAATAAAATAAAAATTAATACTACCAAGCACCAAAGCCTCTGCGCTACAAACGATAGCCATGCGCAACTGCCTCTCGATCAGAAATTTAATAAAATAAAAATTAATACGACCAAGTACCAAAGTCTCTAAGCTACAAACGATAGCCATGCGTAACTGCCTCTCGTTCAGAAATTTAATAAAATAAAAATTAATACGATCAAGCACCAAAGCCTCTGAGCTACAAACGATAGCCACGCGCAAGTGCCTCTCGGTCAAAGATTATATAGATTCACTGAATCATTACAAAAATTTATGAAACGATACTACTAATCGATATATATCTTGTAATGCACAATTTACAAACAATATATATACTAAAATAAAATTATTAAACAGGTAAAGATTGAGGAAACAATTAAAATTGATTTCAACAATTAAACGAAATAATTGGAAAATAAAACAGAGAAAATCTAATTAATTACGAATGAAAATAAAATATCGAAAAAAACAGTAGTCACACGCAACTGCCTCAGAGACAATAAAAAAGAGATACATTCATACACGTATATATGTATACATTAAAAATCGAATGTATGCGCGTAGTAAAACTCGATCAGGGAAGGAGTTAGAAACTCCATCAAAAAACGAATCCGAAAATCGACCAAGAGAGGACGAATTCAGAACTCTTCCGAAATACTTAAAAGAGGTTAAATTTACGCCAATTGGTTCATCAAGGCCTCGAGATCAATAAAATATCGAACAAAATATAGAAGACATCAGTCCCGTACACACAGATTTATCTATCCCTGAAAACCTATCGTTCTCCGGTGACTCTATAGACCTCGCCGAATAAGAGACAGTCAGACCATACTTATCGCACCTGACAAGTAATTGCTTAATAGCTGAACACCTACCAAGTACTAAAATGGCGAGCGATCAAGCCACAAGCATATATTTAAAGGAAGCACTAAAATTTGTTCATGAATTTGACGGGAAAAATATTCCCCTTAGCCAGTTCCTATCATACTGTACAGAAGCTAAGGAACTCATAAGCAACAATCGCGAAGAAAGCTTCACGAAATTGCTTAAAAGAAAACTCTTGGGTGAAGCAAGAGAAATAATATCTGGTTACGCATTCCCCACAGTCGAAGAATTTAAAGAACATTGAAAATACTTTTACACCCAATCAAAAAACGTGCACCAACTTCTCGGCAAACTGAGTAGTCAATATCAGGGTGAACATGAATCAATCATAAAGTACGCGAATAGAATGAGAGACATCGGTTCTTAAATTTATGAAGTAAATCGGCATATAACCAAAGCACCAAATACAGCCGCCTTCAAGCGCAGCATCGAAAAAGCAATAATAGAATATTTTCGACTAGGATTAAAGCCCGAAATCGAAACCAGATTGAAAGAGAACGAAGCTATCGAGGACGTAATAAAAGACGCGATCGCAGTATAACAAAGACTCGAAGCACGGGAGAACTTATTTAGGAAGCAAGAAATACGCCATAAACCTGACAAACAAAATATATACCCCAGACAGGTAAACAATCTAACTCTTCCGAAGAATACACCTTGTAGCTACTGCAATATAATAGGTCATATGTTTGCAGAATGTCGGAAAAGACTCAGATCAAGCCAAGCGCTATTATGCCAAACTTATGGAAGGTCAAACCATACTACCTTCCAGTGCTTCGCAACGATCAAGTGTCAAGCATGTAACACAATCGGTCATAATGCCCGCGACTGCATAAGTAACGATAGACCATCGTCTATAGCATGCCAGCTGTGCAATAAGCCTGGCCATACAGCTAACTTCTGTCGAGCTTATCAAACGAATAATCAAAAACCGATTCCGAAATGCCAAAAATGTGGACGTTGGGACACTCTGAAGCTACATGTAGGGTACGCAATCCCGCTCAGCAAACCGCAGCCACTTCTAACACACCCACATGCGCTTATTGCAAGTACCCAGGGCACACAATATCAGAATGTCGAAAGCGATAATATAACCAGGGAAATGGACGAAGTTCCCAGAACGAGCGCGCGAACAAAGGGACTTGCGACAGACCAACGCGCTCAATGAATACAAACCAACTATCGAAACTGCTAGGCGAATTAATACCCTTGGAGCCACAATAACCAACTACGTACCATACGTAGAGGTTCAGTTCGGGCCACAATGTCTTCTTTCTTTTATGATAGACAGTGGATCCGAAGTAAGCATTATTAAAATAGGATTAATACCAAAAGGGGCACGCATAAATGAATCAAAAATTTATACAATAACAGGACAGGGAGATAGTAAAGAAACAACCCTAGGTACTGTATCATTAAAAATTGCCGGACAAAGAATTGAACTTCTCGCTGTATCAGACAATTTTCCTATTCCATACAATGGAATCATAGGATCAGAATTCTTAACAGAAACCAACGCCGAATTAAACTTTACCCATAAACAACTCACCATAGCTGGCCAAACGACGAATTTACGACTAGGAAATGAAACCTTAGACATCCCTACATATAGCATTGTGAATATCCACGTCGAACAGGAAACGGAGTTACTTCCTACCAAGAACCCAATGGGCGGCAAATGTAGATTTCTATAAGACACAGGATCTGAAGGAAATTTAATAAAAATAGGAACCATGTTCCATCAGTTCAAAATCGATAAGTCACAGAAAGGACTCGGAACTTTAAAACTTACAATTTTGGGAGGAATCTCTAGTTTCCACGTCGTCGCCGATCATTTTCCAATACCGTATTCCGGTATATTGGAGGCTCGTTATTTAAGCAACGCTCAAGTAACACAAAACTATGAGAAGAAACGACTAAAGTTTCAAACACATGAACAAACTATCGAATTTGTGTCACCAGAGAGAAAAGGGACTTAGTCCTGACGAAAAAAAGGTAGAAACTGAAAAAGATTTCCCACGACCGAAGAACGCAAAGAACGTACGACAGTTTCTTGGTTTAGCCGGATATTACCGCAGATTTATTGAAAGATTCGCTGCAATTGCAAAACCATTAACAAAATTGCTGAAAAAAAATGTACCATTTGAATGCTCGAACAAAACCGAAGAAGATTTTCAGACTTTAAAAAACATTCTATGTAATGCGACTTTATTACAATTCCCCAATCTTACTCAACCATTTAATATAACAACTGATGCCTCAGGATACGCTGTAGGAGGTATTCTGTCCCAGGGGGAAATAGGGAAAGATAGACCCATAGAATATACTTCTAGAGTTTTAGGCAATGCAGAACTTAAATACGAGGTTTACGAAAAAGAAGCCCTAGCAGTCATACATAGCGTACAGGAATTTCGTTCCTACGTATATTGAAGAAAAATAACAATCAACACTGACCATCAACCCTCAGTTTGGTTTAAATCAGCAGACCTGAATACACGAGTGCAAAAATGGCGTTTCAAACTCTCCGAATACGATTATACCGTCTTGTATAAACCAGGAAAACTAAATTCTAACACAGACACATTATCACGAAATCCACCTGAAATAGCCACAACAATCAGAACCAGGACTCAGCAATGCGCCAGGACGCACAGATACAAATAAATCAAATCCAAAGATAATTACACAGTCAAAGAAGAGAAAATTACCTAAAAATATTACGCAAGGAGAATCCGAAAAATCTCCTTTACAAGTAATCGAAAACAAAACAACAAAGGACATTACGTAAAGGAAAACTAATCAAATATCTCCTATAAGAAAAAGCCCACGCGTGACGCGGCTCTACGGGCACCTTGTTATGCCGAACGCGAACCAGAATCACACGAAGAGTTTGAGACTGAACCAACAGCCTTACCCCAAATGATAACTGCTAATCAGCCAGAAGAGACAAAATCAATATCCTCCACGGACTCGTCATTTAGCCCAAATCACGACAAAGAATGCGAGGTTGAAAGAGGCAAAGTAATAGAAACTAAAGATTTAATATGCCACCGCAAAGATAACATCGTTTTCTTCGTAACTAGCGACGGAAAGCCCTGTGACCACGGTGCTAAAAAACTAATGCAAAACAACAGTATAAGCATTAATTCAATTGATATTGGAAACGTCCAACAAATAAAAGGGGCGCACTGCAAAAACCTCTTCGCGGTATGCATACCAGGAGAAATACCCATATCCATGACTATAATAAAATCCAATATATACAAAACGTTGTCGATCTTAAAGGAAATTCTAATAAAAATAGGAGAAAACATTATTACCATTGCCAAAAGCAAGAACATTGAAAATATAGAATGGTAAGACATTCTTGAAACAATAAAAGCATCTTTTACGAATTCCCCGATTAAAATTAGAATTTGCACTGACACCCTTAAATACGTTCCAAACGAAAAGAGGGATGTATCATAATTTTCTACGAGTTTCATAAGTCACCAATAGGGGGACATAGAGCAGTGTCCAAGGCATATAACCGAATCAAACAGAATTATTATTGGAATAACTTAAAGGAGGATATTCAAAGAAGAATACAACAGTGTTTAGATTGTCAACTTAAAAAACTACTGAGATTAAAGACCAAACAAACAATGGTGATGACCGACACCGTTGGTACACCCTTTTATAAAATAACTTTAGATGTCGTAGGGCCATTAAACCCTACTAAATTTGAAAACGAATACATCCTAACAATGCAAGATCAATTCTCTAAATTTTGCGTAGCAGTAACCTTACCCGATACACTGCCCACTATAATAGAAGATTCTTTTATAAAAAAATTTATTTGCACCTTCGGAACACAAAAATCATTCTAACAGACCAAGAAAAACATTTCCTGAGTAGCTTAATGAACCGAATAGCCATTTTAAAGTATAACACTTGTGTCCAAGAAAGCAACAAGTATGCACCGTATGAATTAATTTTCAGTAGAACCGCCAGGTTGCCTTCTATCGATTCTTTAAGAGAAGGGGACTTATTACCCACGTACAAGGGATATCTATTCAGTGTCACTCTTAGCAAAGAAAATAATGATTTCTACCACTTTGAACATTTTAAATAATAAAATTTATATATGTACATAAATAAACTTCGCATCAACTTAACTATTAACCTAACGCATCACATCCTCCATACTAATCCTATAATAAAGTAAGCATACGAATATTATTTATAAGCGTACCATAACTTATCACCTTAAGAAAGAAAGAATAAACAAAACAGACACAATTAACTGTTTATTCACACGCAATTTTTCAGTTGTCTACAAAGGTCAAAGCCGTTGTCGCAACTGGTTTCTTTCTTTCTTATGTCAACCATAATAATTTTTTTTCCTCTTTATAGGATATGAGACTAACCTCTTTATGATTTCAGAAAAGATGATATCCCTATACACGATACTTTTTACATTATTTTTCGTCACCCCGACAAAAACAATGATAGGGTACGATTGTGGATCTAACATCATGAATATAACAACCATGTCGTTATTAGACGTCGGAGAATGCAATTTTCCTCAACTCCATCCTATAAGCCAACTTGCTTATATACAGTTACTTCAAATTAACGATTTTCAAGAAACCGAAGCATTACAATGTAAAATAAAGGTGCGGAGAACCATCTATTACTGCGAGATGCATTCGCATAATTCTGCTGTTAATAATGGCGAAATGGAATATTTGTATGACATCAGTAGAGATAGTTGTTCATTGCTATCTATTCAACTTCAACGCTATCTATTGTTAAATTCTTTTTCCGATGAAAACCACGTCCAACAGGCATATTAATAAAAATAGCTTGTAAAACAAATGTATTGTTAATTTGAAAACTGTCATTGCTCTGCGTTAAACTACTAATCACGCTCCATAAATCTTCACAAGAAAAATTTTCAACTGGTCTAATAGACAAACCGGCAGGACCATGGGTAAAGTATTTGCTTCTTATACTTACACCAACGAGTTCGATTTTGGATGAAGCTAAGGATACAAGATAAACATGGATGTTTCGAATAACAGACTTGAGCCATAAAAGAGCATGTGTATTTTGGGACGGTGGTTCTTTTATACGTATTGCAAAATTTTTACCTAAATCAACAAATTTCCGAATAAATTGGTCGTTTTCTTCAGTTATCAGAAATCGTTCACCAGGTGGTTATATTTCCCTCATTCGTATTTTTTTAAAGGTGACGGTGGTAATGAAGGCTCCGTTGAGCCTGTTAACGAGGGTGAGTTGGATATTGTCGAAGATGACGTTGATTGACTAACACTGTTGGAATTCTTGTCCACTGTAATTGGAAATTAATTTTCTTTAATTTACCTCCACACATATTTCTCCACATTAGTTAATTTTATAATTCTTTGGGAATTCCATTAAAACTTTCGTGCACACGATTTAACACATCTTTAATATCCGGATCAGTGTATAATGGAGATGGTTTCGTCTTCCGCCATGTTATACAGAAATCGCAACTCTTGTGCTCTTGGAACATTTCTGATTCTCTCCATATAAATACGCAAAAAGTTTGAATCCGGTATTATATCAGCAAATTCCTCGTCTTCCTTGTTTAAGTATCTTCGAATAACTTTAAAAATAATAAAAAGAAGAAATAAAAATTAGCGTTTTGAAAATTTAACGATTTTAAATACTTACACTCATTTACTGATCTGTCCACAGGGCTTCTTGAATTAAATTCGTGATATCCCATACGCGTTCGTACACGAAATAAGAATATTTTTGTTGAAGGTGGTTTAATTTCTTATAAAACGCTTTTCGAAGATGGCTTACGTTATAACTCTTTTTAAAACAGGATTTCGTAATAAGAGTATGAGCATCCGCTTTTCCATATAGCATTTGTCGGCAGGAAGCAATGATTTAAATCGAAGCCACAAAGAGTAAATATTTTTGGCTTATTAAATTAATATACACATTCTCCCAACGTCTATATGTCTCTCGACGCGTATCACGTATATGTATGCTAGGGTTGAATTGCATTTAGGGTGCACGCGCATACTCCTGAAAATGATCAGTGGTATCAGCTTCATATGTTCCTTCTTTCGTTTACAATTTTAAGATAAGCAATCATGCGGATGTCGCTGACCAAAAAGAGTATTAAATTTCATGACTTTTCCGCTTATATCGTACAATAGATTAAAATAAAATATTAACTATATTAATATACTCTACAATAATTACGTGCGAAATATATGAATCATTATTAAAAATAGCTAACATGAACTACGCATATTTACTGCACACATATAATATTAAAATTCATTATGTAAGAGCGAAAAAATTTGTCATCAATTAGCTTCATACTATACACTCTAACCGTTTCTCACCCTTCTGTGCCCCCTTTTACCATTGATTTTATTTTATATAAAACTATTTCGAAGACGAAAGGGTTGTCAGTAGATTCAGAGACGTTGGAGTGTGGATATCGTACATCAAACAGGGGATCATCGATTAGCCAAGTTTACGTATTCCATGAAGAGAATTTCAAAAGAAAAAGACCGGTAAAGATAATATATTCAATTTTGTACTTTTCAAATTATTTTCGAAATACAATACCAGTTGATTCGAGAGGACCACCGCTTAAGAAAGATATTTTCGTATGAGCATGATACAATCTCCTTTCTACGTCTTTTTATCATCGTATCATATTTCCTCATCGCTCAGGAAATAAATTTGATATCAATGGGTAACATCCTGCTTACGGATTTGATCGAAAAATTTATTTCAGCTCCACAATGCTGTACAGGTAAGGTTAATATAAAATAGGAAAAGCAAAGAGTTTTATATTAAAACATTAAAGTCAAATTCCTCCATTCCGCTGGCGGTGAGTGGAAAGAGTGTGCGAGTCTCGTTACGAAGAGCGGTTTATACAAATTCGTGTTCGAATTCAATTGTGGGTAAAAAGTAAGCCGTAAAACACCACTGGCGCACGAAGACTAGTAGAGTATAGAGAGAGCGGGCGAGGCTCGGTGCGAAGACCCGCACAAAAGAGAGAGGCCGATAGCAGGCTGCTGTCGGAAGATGAAGCAACGGATTGCTCTCTTTTTCTATCTCACTCTGTTTCTATGCAATGCATGCACGCATGTTAAAATCTTAGTTATTCGGATAGTTATTTTTCGGATAGATTTTTTAGTTAGGGCGAGCGGCCACTGGCGGCCGGTAGGCAAAGCGGGCGAGCCTCGGTGCGAAGATCCACACAAAAGAGAGAGATCGAATGACCTGACTCTCTCTCTCTCTCTCTCTCTCTCTCTCTCTTTCTACGTTGCATGTGTGCATGCGCGCGCACGTGCATATATATATATATATATATATATATATATATACAGATATTATATATATATATATATATATATATATATACAGATATTATATATATATATATATATATATATATATATATACAGATATTATATATATATATATATATAAAGATATTATATATATATATATATACATCTTGATATATATAATATATACGAGTATATACACATATGTACACATACATAAGCACACATATAAGTCGCTAAACGCTTATGGGGACACACCCCCTTATCACTCCTTCAAAGGATATCAAAGCAATAAAAAAACAATAAAACAATTAAAAAATAAAAATTACTGGTGGAGGGATTTCTTGCTTCGGTTGTTATGTCTCTCCATAAGCGTTTACACACTACTGGTAATTATTTTGACTTATCGATGTTTTTAGGTGAATATTCTTCTAATTCTACTATTTTTTCTGATAATTCATTATTATTAAAAAAGAAGGCATAAAATTACCAGGCCCACTCTCACAAAGTTTATGCTGTTTTATTAATAATTAATTTTTACATGAAAACGTTTTACAGTCTATACTGTAATACCAATAAATGAAGCTTTATTGATCAGCAACTTTCAATTATGTAACTACATACGTTTTGAATAGCCAAAAATATAACTACATATAATTTATAATTTGTTATGAGTGAATTATAGATAACAATTATATATAACAAGATATTATTTATTTATTTGAACAGATTATATAATATTTGTTTGAAGTATTGTGATTTAAGAATTCAATTTTATGCCCTCAAAGAAATAGGAAAACACTGTTTTGTTAAAAGATTCCGGAAAATTCGGTTGACAGAAATACAACTTGGATCATTGACAAACTTCAATTTAGCCAGTAAAGTCCGATACTTAACGATAGTAAACAATCAGATTCCCTTATTGTCTAAGTCTAAGCTACTATATATATATATATATATATATATATATATATATATTTATTTATTTATTTATTTATTATTTATTATGTAACGTTCCTATCCCCCTCGGAATAGCCTACACGGTATTTTCCAGGGTAGTTTGAGAAGGGAGGAAGTATTTCGGGATTGGACGGCGGATCAGGAAAATAATTTAGAAGAACACAGTATATTTTTAGATAACAAAAAATAAAGACGAATTTATTGAACAACCCCCTTCTATTTACAAGGTGTTCTGAAACAAATAAATTAGAAATTATATAATTAATTGAAGATAATATAGAAGCTAGATCTATATAATTACTTAAACTAATTTCGCGTTATTTTCCGCGATGTGTATAATATCCAGCGCTAGTTATCGCACGGATACCCGGTGTTATTTTCCACGCGGGGAAATTACAAGACTTGAAAGGTAGAGTTTAAATAGGATAAACCAAGGTAAACCACGAAAACAGATGTAGAAATAGTGTGCAATACTATAATTCGTTTTTTTTTTTGTGTATGCTCGATATATTTGTGCGGAGAATTTGGCCGTCGCATCTCCCTCCTTTTTCGGTAGCGCGGCGCGTGTTTGCAGGGTAAAAATAAATTTGTGTGAGTACTTAGTGTAATAAAAATGTGTAATATTATGTGTGTAGAAAAAAATATGTGTTAAAAAAAATGTGTGTATATAACAAAATTGGTTTACATACATAATTTTTTTTCGGAGCATGTGATGCAACGCCCATGTCCTGTTTTCGGGTCCAACCGCATGTGGAACCGTCGGTTCCCGATCCATTGACGATGCCGCACGGCTCCCCGATGGAAGAACAGCGTAGCTTCATCATCATAAATAAATGCGCGCCATGGGCGCACGTCGCCCGTCGGGGTCAGGCCGTGCGGCCTGTACTCTGGCGTGTGAATCGAAGGCAGTCCGAGCGGGGCGGTGCGCTCTGCAGGTAGCAATGGTGGTGCCGGTCATGCTGGCCGAGGTGTTCGAGCATTGGCTGGCAGCGCGGGCTGCTCGCCGTCAGCTGGAGGCACGTCCGCCTCGCTGACATGTGGTGGTGTTTCGACGGCTGCAGGTTTCGGCTCGACCTCTGGTATTGTAGGTAACCGTCGGCCTTCCAGCTGCAGACGAGGCGGCCGTGCTGGAGGTACTATTATGCGCGGATACACAGGTATTCTCAGGATGTTGTTTAACTCCTGCTCGGCGACGAGGAGGTCGCGCTGCACCCGGGTAAGTTGTTTTTTAAACATTTTTTTTTTGTTCTATTAAAATAACTCTTTTAGTTTTAATCGTGACGTGCTCGCACGAAATGATTAACTAGAACTTGGCGGTAAGATAAATGTTAATTTCGATTTAATCTATCGGGGGTTAATTCTCTATTTTCTTTAAGAGGGCATCAACCCTGTTCGCTCTTAATAGATATAGATATTTGTCGTTGGTCGACTTTTGTAATGTCGATATTGCGACACGAGTATAAATAATCGGAAAAATAAATGAATTTATTAATATAAAATATTTATTAAATTTTAAAAATTAAAAAAAAATAAATTCATTTATTTCTTTACATCTATTTATTTTATATATTTATTTTAAATATTAGGTAGAGTATAATATAGTCGTTATATAATTTAAATTTATACGATATATATATATATATATATATATATATATATATATATATATATATAGTAAATCAATTAATCGAAATATTTATATATTTCTTTCCTTACAGTTTTCATCCATGGGATCTTCGGAGTCGATGGCGCTATACATCCCCTCTTCTTCCAATCTAGCGGCAACTCTCCTGGCTGATCTATGACGAAGACGCCTTTTTTCCCGGCGGCGTTCCTGGGCTGCCGACTTCGTTGGTTAAACAAGATTCTATAGCGGATCTTATTTATTTCCGCCATGCCAGAAATAATATCTACTGGTTGCTCCGTTATGATTGCAAAATTACTAATTTTTATGTTTTCCTTGTAGGTGTATTCCACCTCGAGGGTGTATGCGGATACTATATTTACTGGATCGGTGGTCTATAATGGGTTCCGGTTAAGGCGAAGGACTGTTTCCCCATTTACATTCTATTGCGCTCCTGAAAAGACCAGCCGTTTACTTATCCTTTCATTTACTTATTTACTCCGAAATTATTAGCTTGATCTCTGTTGTGATATGCTCCTTAAAAGACAGACGGCTAATAATTTTACCTTTTCTTAAATAGACGTGATCCTGGTTGCGAGGCACTCCTCAAAAGACCAGCCATTTACTAATCCTGACTAGTCAATTCTCCCCTTAATTCTTGACCCTGGTTGCGAGGCGCTCCTCAAAAGACCAGCGGAGTTAGGTTTACCTTGTTTTATCCTATTTAAACTCTACCTTTCACGTCTTGTAATTTCCCCGCGCGGAACATAACACCGGGTATCCGTGCGGTAACTAGCGCCGGATATTATAAACATCGCGGAAAATAACGCGAAATTAGTTTAAGTAATTATATAGATCTAGCTTGTCTATTATCTTTAATTAATTATATAATTTCTAATTTATTTATTTCAGAACACCCTGTAAATAGAAGAGGGTTGCTGAATAAATTCGTCTTTATTTATTGTTATCTAAAAATATACTGTGTTCTTGTAAATTATTTTTCTGATCCGCCGTCCGATCCCAAATACTTCCTCCCCTCTCAAACTACCCTGGAAAATACCACGTAGGCTATCCCGAGGGAGACAAGAACGTTACAATTATTTATTTATTTATTTCTAAAATGGTTTTAATATTCTAAATTAAACATTTTAGAACTTTTAGAAATAATTTGTAAATCATATATAAGCGAAAATCTGACTTTTACATAAATTGGAAATAATAATCATTTGATTGATTACGATATAAACATTGATATAAACATTGTGGGAACTGGTCTGGCAAGTTCATACCTATTTTTTTTAATAAGAATGAATTATTAGAAAAAATAACAGTAGAATGTTCATCTAAAAACATCGATGATTCAAGATAATTAACTCTTTTTTATGAGTTCACGCGTGGACAAAATGATATGAAAATAAACTCGGCTATTTGTAAATGATCTCATTACTTTATTAAGTTACACATCCGTTAAAACTTTTTATTTATTATTATTTTTCAAAGTTTTAGATATATTTGTGTAAACTATACATGCTGTTATATATATATATAAGGATGCATATAAAATGCACGTAGCCATTTGTATTAATGATCCATTATTTTAAGATGTTATTGCATGTATTTTTGTCTTAATATATTACTAAATTTAGAATAATATTTTATATACATATTTACTATGCTAAAACACATCGAATTCATCTAACTATTTTACTTTTACTAAAAGTTGTTTTTTTACAGATTTCATTACTGTTTTTTACAAAATTATTATTTAATGAATTTAATGCAAAATTTTACAATACAATACAATACAATAATTATATATTATTCTGCTTTGTTTCATCATAAATAGGACATCTGACTATTTCAATGATCTGATTTTTAATTTCGTTATATAATATTTTATATAAGGTTTTAAAATATATATATATATATATATATATATATATATATATATATATATATATAAATTATAAATAGTAAATTACTTAATATGCTAAGAACATATATTATTCTCGATAGCTAGAGCGAAAAATTACTAACTTCGTCATCCGAGTTCAAATCCCGGTCTCGGTCGATTAATACAAGCACCGCTGTAAGAATTTACATGTTCTTTGTTTACACATCGTAGACCTCCGTCGCTGATTAGCACCGGTATTTGGAAGCATACATAAAGCGATGTCACATAACATAAAATAAAAAATATATTATTATGTTTTCCTTTATCACAATCAGTAAGACATCTGCCTATATCAGTCAACTGATTTATAATTTAATTATAGAATATATTTTGTGTTAATATATTAAAATTATGTCTATTTAACAGTAATTTTAATTAAATAAAAGTTCTATGCTTTATAAGTGTTGTTTGATTTCTATTTAAAATAACTTGTAAACTTATTGTTTATTTTTTGTGTTATTATTCAAAATTATATGCGCATAAGTAAAACTGTTATTTAGAATATTTTATTAATAATTATATTGGAAACTATGTTCCATATTATGAAAAAAGTATAAAACAAAATAATTAAAATTACTTCAATATACTTTATGTTATACCATAGGGGGTTTGAAACACGTAGCACTTTTTAATAAATTTACGTAAATAATATTGTCATACAATTTCATGTAAATATGGAATTTGAGAAGAAAAGTTGTACAGATGCAAAGTTTATGAATCAATATGTATCTTTAACATCTGATCATATAATTAATTAGATCCAATTAGTAGAAACTCTTTTCTAATGTCATTTATTATTTTTTATGTAATTAATTAGTATTCATTATATCCAACATGATGATGATGATAAAATATTTGAATTAATAATTCTAATTACAAGGTTATTTTTTTGAATGATCATTCAAATTAGTCGATAGTACTACAAAGTATAAATAACTTTTTATCAATAAATGTATATCCAATATTAGATAAAATATTATAATTAATAATTCTAATTATGAGGCTTACATTTTGAATGATCATTCAAATTAGTCCATAGTTTTTAATTTATGCACAAGATAAATGTTATGTAAATGACATTTGCACATCAGTAATAATAATATTAATCTCCTTGTTCAAATTTTTTAACTTAAAGCAAAATGTACAAATGTAACTTAACTTATAAAAAGTAATTACTTCGTTCCAAACTGGAGAATGTAAACTAAAAGCTAACTTTGATTTGATGAAATACTGGTTTTCGTTTTCATGTCATCTGTTGCATCATCAGGCATCATTTTATCTGCTATGTATTTATATATCTACTTTATAGCTATTAATATATTAAAACGTCTTACTATACTATATATTATCTTACTATATACTATACAGCTGCCTTAGTGCTGAACTTTTGCTACAGCTTGGACGGTCTGAGTGTTGGGAATTTTTGTCATGTATTTACTATTACTATATATATATTAGTATTAGCAACATCAATAAATTAACATTGTTTAAACAAACCCGACGGCATTTATCTTACTAAAACATCAAATCCGAATGTTATTTCCTATATAAAATACGCTGTAAAAAAACGAACGAAGGATTGGTTTGTAAATCTCTCCTTCTTTGATGTTTCTTCATTCTGAGCCTAATTTTCTCAGAATTTGTCTTAAAATAGTGTTAAGATCGAGTATATATACGAGTACTCTAAAGACGAGAGATTACTGCCGGTTTTGATTTTTAATCGTCTGGACCTCCGCGATCTTTAACCTTTTTTCGGACTTATAAATTTTTTACTTTTTTTTATTTAAAATTTTTTAACCTTTTTTTGCGTTCTTCTAACTTAGAAAACTTTCAACCTTTTTTGAACTTCCAAATTTTTTTACCTTCTTCCTCAACTTAGGTATTTCGCCGGACTTAATTTTTTGTACTAATCCCGTTTGTCTCTCAACTTTAGGTTTAAGTTACTTAAGATTTTAGATTAAGTCTAGTTAATAATATTTCTTCTTCTCGCGAGTATAACAATAAGATTAGCGTTATGATCATTGGTGATTGCTCTGTATTGCCTAAACACAAATAAAAGTAAGTCGTAATAAAAATATTCATTCTTCATTTAATATTCCTTCATTCCGATCTTACAAATAATAAGGAGAGCTACTCGGGTAGATTGTGCACCTGCATAATCTTTTCCTGAAAGCCACCCTGTTATTTCCAAATAATATTAAATATTTATTCTTCAATTAATATTCCTTCATTCCCATCCTACAAATAATAGGGAGAGCTAAGCGGAGGGATGTGCACCTCTATAATCCTTTCCTGAAATCTACCCTGTTGTTGTCAAATAATCATACTAATTTATTTGGAAATTAAATTATATATATATTACTTAGCATCACGTAGAGAGCTAGGCAGTGAGTGCATCTGCATAATCCTTCCTCGTAAGCCACTTCGTTGATGTTGCCTTTATAAAATCACAAATCTGCCAGGGCGAGCTAAGCAGTGGTATTGTACTTACGTATAATCCCGACCCAGCAAGCCATTCTGCGCAGATTTCGATAATTAGTTCTAAAACAGTTCCTTAACATTCCTCTTTTGTGATATAAAGAGTACTCGCATAACCTTTCATGCAAGCCATTCTACCAAAGTCAAAGATTTTATCAACGTATAATCTCGACCAAGCAAACCACCTTTATTTCTTGCATCCTAATTTATATAAAAATATATCGATTTTAGTTTTCACTCTCATACGATTAGTTTCGCGTTAATTGAGTAGCTCATGCAGCGGTCCCATATCCCTGGCGTAAAGACTAGGCCAAAAATAGGGGTAAAATTCGTCGGTCTTCCGCGGTAAGAAAATAATCGCGCTTAAAACCGGAGTGTCACTCGCGTTGCTATTAAATTTAATTAATAGGCGGGACGTCACGTAGTCATGTATATGTAAATATGTATGAGTACCAATTCAGGTAAGTGTTGAAATGATTACTTTTGAATATTCAATAAAATGTTGTTTATTAAAAGTATTCCTATATGCTCTCATTTATTTATAACATGAGAATACAGTACTATGAAAATATAATTTAAAAATTATTTTGACATGTACTTACGAAACTTATACGAATTGGTATTCATACCTATCAAGTGACGCCGTAGCGCCACGAAGGCGAGTTTAGGAATCGCCGATATAGCGGGACCACTACATATTTACTTCTAAATTGAGATTTTGAATTTTCATCAATGAAAAAATTTATTTATCACTTCTTTATAGATAATTTTCCAAAGCATATCTAATATTTTTGACCTAGAGAATCGTTTCCCGCCGGTATTTATGGCTAAAAAGCAGTTTTTAATATAAAACTTCATGTGTGACTATAGAAAATGGTCAAACACACACACACACACACACACACACACACACACACACACACACACACACACACACACACACACACACACACACACACACACACACACACACAGACACACACACACACACACACACACACACACACACACACACACACACACACACACACACACACACACACACACACACACACACACACACACACACACACACACACACACACACAAGGGATCTGAATCCACTTTCATTAGGGGTGATAAACAATCAGTCATTGATGTAACATTCGCCAGTGATGACTTGATTCAGCGGATCCTTAATTGGAGAGTAAGCGACCTTTACACCCACAGTGATCACAGGGCGATCTTGTATGAGATTGCAGAGAAGAAAGTAAAGAACAAGTGCAATGAGTGGATGCCCACACGGAAATGGAACATCAGATCGCTAGACTGTGAAGTGTTCGCCACTATAATATCAGAAGAGCGTTTAGAATATGGTGCACCAGGCCATCTGGCAAATGCACTCATGAAGCATATCTCTGAAGCATGTGATGCATCGATGACTAGGACTAAGAGCGGATTTAAACATCGTCAATCTGTCTACTGGTGGACAAATGAAATTGCAGAATTGCGCAAACAATGTCATCGCGCACGTAGACTTGCCCAGAGAGCCCGCACCCATCGTGATACGTTTAATAGTCTATTTAAAGAAGCACAGAGAGTGCTTGTCAAGGCCATTAAGGCAAGCAAGCGTCGATGCTGGCTTGAACTGTGTGCAGAGGCCAACAATGACTTATGGGGACGACCATACAAAACAGTCATGGCACGATTGAGTAGGGCACCAATACAACCCACTAGCACGGTATTGATTGATAAGATTGTTTCCGCTCTCTTTCCCAATGACATTCATGGGACTGTACTGCGCACGCAACACTCGGACGATATACCTTCTATAACAGAAATTGAGCTACATAATGCTTACGCTAAGACTAGAGACAATGCTGCTCCTGGCCCTGATGGTATCCCTAATGCGGCAGTTAAGTTGGCGATTCAGAAGAATCCAGCTATATTTCTAAAAGTATATAATGCTTGTCTTCTTGAGGGTATTTTTCCTGATTGCTGGAAAACTCAAAGGTTAGTCCTGTTACCTAAGGGCAATAAGCCACTTGATGATCCTTCATCATACAGGCCATTGTGTATGCTCGACACGGTAGGTAAAATATTTGAAAAAATAATATGTAGCCGACTGGAAGCATTCACTGAAGGATTGCACGGCTTATCCTCACGCCAATTTGGATTTCGGAAATCAAAATCAACAGTCGATGCCATTAAACTGGTAGTGTGTACCGCAAGAAATGCAATCAGTGGTAAGAGATGGAAAGGTGGCACTAAACAGTATTGTGCCATTGTCGCTCTAGATGTCAAGAATGCCTTTAATTCAGCGCGCTGGTCTTCTATTATGAGTTCTCTTAAAGAGTTCGGAGTACCTGGTTATTTACAGAATGTCGTGGCCAGCTACTTTGAGAATAGGATAATATTATACCGAACGGATGAAGGCACTGTATCGCATAAGGTTACTGCGGGAGTCCCCCAGGGCTCAGTTATGGGACCTATATTGTGGAATATTATGTATGATGGCGTGTTGAGGATTCCACAACCGCCTGGTTCAATAACAGTAGGGTACGCCGACGATATCGCTCTAGTAGTGACGGCTAAGACCCTTGATGAACTTACTGAAAATGCCAATGAGGCAATCAGCAACATCAGTAGATGGATTAAGACGGCTGGTCTACAATTAGCGGAGCACAAGACAGAAGTAGTTCTTGTCAGCAGTCGTAAGAAGGTAGATAGTATTACTCTTAAAGTTGGTAGCTGCCGCATTAGTTCTGCGCCATCTTTACGATACTTGGGTGTCCAGCTTGATGCCAGGTTAAACTTCAAAGAACATCTAAAGATATCTGGCGAAAAAGCGCAACGAGTTTCAGCTGCCTTGTGTCGGCTCATGCCTAACATTGGTGGCCCACGTTCACCCCAGAGGAAACTATTAGCTTATGTTGTTAATTCTGTCAGCATGTATGCAGCACCAATCTGGCATCATGCATGCGGAATTAAATCGTATTGTGAGTTGGCCATTGCGACCCGTCGTCGCTCCTGTATACGTATTATTAGTGGTTACAGGACGGTATCCACCGACGCAGCTGAGGTACTTGCCGGAATTCTTCCCTTCGATTTAGCTGCAGATGAACTGGCTAGGCTGCATAACATATGTAAGGCCGCAGTGGATTCCCTACAAGGTGCTAAAAATGTGGAACGTCATCGTTCTATAGAAATATGGCAAAAACGATGGACCGATTCTAGCAAAGGCCGATGGACTTATCGTATCCTCCCAGACATACACAGATGGATCAACAGGAAACACGGGGAATTAGATTTCCACCTAACTCAGTTGTTGACTGGACATGGTTGTTTTAGGTCCTATTTCCACCGCTTTCACCTGGATAATAATGATCTCTGCCCCATCTGTCCGACTTTGGTCGAGGATGCTGAGCATATATTGGTGAGCTGTCCTCGTTTTAGAACACAACGTGAGCACTTGATGAACATCATCAATAAGCCAATAAGACCAGAGAGCATCCTATCAATAATGCTGGAATCTTCTGAAAACTGGAAGGCAGTAGCCAGTTTCGCAAAAGAGGTGATGACCAAACTTAGATATGCCGATAGAACTAGGCGAATGGCCCAGGATGAACCAGGCCAACTGATCCTATTTTAAGATACAGTGGACGACCACCGAACCCCTGATCACCTGTGTGGATGGGGGACGTAGGATAGTGTCATAAGAAGATGAGTCGTATAGGCTAATTAACAGCCCCGCCGAAGTAATATTCCCGGATAGTTCCGGCGGGATGCTGGTTTCGAGAGGCCACTAGTGCAGAGCTTGCTCTGCCTACGCCTAATAAAAAAAAAAAAAAAAAAAAAAAAAAAAAAAAAAAAAAAAAAAAAAAACACACACACACACACACACACACACACACATGTATATGCATATGTATATGTATATATATATATATATATATGTATATATATGTATATATATATATGTATATATATGTATATATATGTATGTATATATATGTATATATATATATATATAGTAAATACACAGCAAAAATTTCCAGCAGTCAGAACGTTCAAACTGTAGCAAATGTTCAGCAGTAAGACATATGTATAGTGTAGTAAGATGCTTTAATATATAGTATTATAAGACGCTTTAATATAATAGCTATACAGTACATATACAAATAAATAATATAAAAGGATCGTTCACAATTAAATAAATTATATATATATATATATATAGTATTTTTAAAATCAAGTATTAAAAGTCAAGGAATATTTATAATTTTTCAACCATTCATTCAGTGTGATATAATAAATATATTTTTTGTATTCAATAAACCTATTTGTTGGATTCAAATAAATGCACATTTACTAAAATATCTGAATTTACAAATTTATTTTCAGCGTGGTAGAACAATTTAAATTATATTCTTTAATGAAATGCATGATATTATAATGTAAATAGCAATGAAATAAAACTTACTATATAAAAATGTTATAAATTTTATTACATAATTAATATGCAAAAACCTTTGTAAAATCTTCAATATACATAATTTATCTGCTCAAAGCATTTTTCTAATAAAAATTCAAAATCAACAATGAGAATGATATAAAATGGGGTGGAATAATATATAGAGATGTCAGGTAATGCGTAAAACAATATGATTTTGACTATAATTGTGTTTGTAGTTCGAACAGAACATACGATAATTTAGTGATATTCGGAAATGAAAATATCGGATTTTTAGAGGCAAAAAACAAATGCCTTTGATATGGTATTACCATATCTTATAACCAGTGTTTTATTATTATCATCTATATAGTCACCACAAAAATCGACTTATAGGTTATGGTACTACGATGACCAGCTATGACAAACAAATTTCTGTTATTCCTGCAAAAAGTCGATGCATGTATTTAACGTATATCTAAAATATGTTTGATACCTATTAAATTGAACTTGTTCATGAAAATTTAACAGTTCCCTTAAATACTCAAATTTTTCATATGGATTTTTATTTATCTTTGTAAAGACATTTCTATAAAAATTTTGCTTTTAGTAATTAGTTTTTTATTTAGTATATATGCAGTTTCTATATAGAACAGTTAAACAGTCATCTATAAAAAAGCATGAAATTTCATGCCGATAAATATATTAACTATATAAAAAGTGCCACCATTCTCCAATACATTATCTTATTAATTCAAATTATCTAAAATATTCCAACTTAATTTTTTTTTATACTTTTGTAGAATCGTCAATACGCATAATTTCTCTACTCAAAGTATTTTTCAAATACAAATTCAAAGTCAACAATTAAAATTGTATGAAATAGGATGGACTAGTATATGCAAGAAAAACTTTTAAAAAAGGTAAAATAGTTAGGCGAGTTTGATGTATTCTTAGCATAGTCAGAGTTTTAAATACATCTTCTCACGTATTTAATAAAAAAATTTTATAATATATTTTCCGAAAGTTCCAAAAATTAACAAAAAAATTATTTTATAATTAAATTATAAATTAGTTCACTGATATAGTCAAATGTCCTACTGATTGTGATAAAGGGAAACATAATAATATGTGTTCTTATAGCATATTAAGAAATTTACTACTTATAAATCTTATATGTATTTTAGAAAACTTTATATAAAATATTTTTCTAACTTCAGTAATTTATTAAGATAAAAATACATACATAATAATATATTTAATTATATTATAAATCTTTTCATAGTGAAACAAAAAAATTTCCTATACTTGAATAATATTTACTAATAATATTTTTCTAAAATCTTCCGAAATAGATTAATAACAAACAAAATAACAAAAAATATATTATATAACGCAATAATGTCTTAAAATAATGGATCATTAAAACAAACGGCTAACTGCATTTTATATACATCCCTTTAAATAACAGCTTGTATTTTTTACACAAATATATCTAAAACTCTAAAAAAAAATAATAAAGAAATTATTTCAACGGAAATGCAGCTTGTTGTCGACATGCCTAAAAAGAAAAACATTATAAGTAAAAGCTTAACAAAATTTACTTCGATATTCACTACAGAATGTATAGCGATCAACGTTGCCATCGATTTTGCCGAAAATTTTTTGGATACCAGCGTACTCAGGAATCTTAGGAAATGAAGAGGCTGATATCAACGCGAAAGAAGCTGCAAAACAGGATATAAATCGTAGTTTAAAAATTCTATTTACGTATCTGAAACCGTTTAATAAAAAACACGCTGTAAAGCAAACTGAAAAAATAATCTTGGAAGAGAGCTCAATAAAAGACAAAGAATATTTCGCCCACTTTTACAAAAAGTCGAAGAAACCATGGTTCCAAGGTATGAACTTACATAGAGACATAATCTCGACAATAAATAAGCATAGATCTGGACACCATAATCTTGCCTGTTCACTTTTTAAAATTCATATACTTGATCACTCATTATGTAAATGCGGAAAATACACAGAAGAAATATACGTTATATAATATATTTTTCTTAATTTGTTTGTTATTAATCTATTTCGGAAGATTTTAGAAAAATATTATTAGTAAATATTATTCAAGTATATGAAAATTTTTTTGTTTCACTATGAAAAGATTTATAATATAATTACATATATTATTATGTATGTATTTTTATCTTAATAAATTACTGAAGTTAAAAAATATTTTATATAAAGTTTTCTAAAATACATATAAGATTTATAAGTAGTAAATTTCTTAATATGCTATATGAACACATATTATTATGTTTCCCTTTATCACAATCAGTAGGACATTTGACTATATCAGTTAACTAATTTATAATTTAATTATAAAATAATTTTTTTGTTAATTTTTGGAACTTTCGGAAAATATATTATAAAATTTTTTTATTAAATACGTGAGATGATGAATTTAAAATTTATATATACTTTACTATGTAAAAATTGATTTCAATACTTTCTTTTGCTTAAATTAGAAACAATTGAACATAATCCTGAAATGCCATTTTATTACCATCTTAGACTATACCTTTTTTTAAGGATGAAGAATATTTACGCGTGACTGGAAGTCTAAATAGAAAAAAATATCATTTATATAAATACAATACATTATAGAGAAGAGCTTTTGAATTGTTAAAAGGTCCAATATACCATACTTGCTTTATTTTATACTTTTGTATAAAGTAATTTTAAAGAGATCTGAAAGACACTAGATTATGTGCAGCAAACGATTCGTAAGACCAAAATTTTTGAATTATTTTTTCCTAATTTAGAAAAATATATTAATTAATATCGCAATTTTCGCACTTGTAGAATAATCTGAAGATTTTAATAAAAAATTTTTTCGCTCTAAATAATGCAAAATGATGACAAAAACCGAAAAAGTAAATTTGTTTCCGGTTTAGTAGTTCATTGTAGCGCTATGAACGCCGTAAGGAACACTCTTAAGTAAATTGGTTTACATAGGTAAAATATTGGGAGAAGTTGAAGCCGATCAAAACTCTATTTTAAGCGTGTCGACGGCTATTTATTTACAGTTTTAGAACAAAATATATTTATGTTTACTTTTTTTTTAAGCATTTTAACAAAAAAGCATATTTTAAAATTTTTATCTTGCATTGTAAAGATAAGCTTTTAACTTTCGGGAATGCTCAATTTTTATACAAAATTGGTATCTTGTTGTCTAAGCTATTCTTTTTTTCCGATATAATCGACATTTTCTGACTAAAAATTCCAAAATTTTTGACATCAACTTGAATTTGCTTAAGAAGTTATAATAATATTGGTACGTAAACTCACTGTTTAATTTACTACTTCTGAACAGATTTCTGTTGAGAAAGTGGATATTTCAAACAGTGTAATTTTTAAGTTTAGTTTTCATATCTATGAACTGAACAATTATAGCTATGTACTACGCTACATTTGCATCAATTTAGTAATACTCCGTAGAGAGAGAAAGAGAGAGAGAGAGAGAGAGAGAGAGAGAGAGAGAGAGAGAGAGATCAGACACCTAATCTCTTGTTTTTATCCGGACATTATTAACATAATTCGAAAGCGATAAACATAGACAACAAACCCGAACATCTCATTATTGGTAAAGAAAAGATCGACCGCATGTACGAGGCGGAACTGAGTGAAAACAAAAAGGGCAATCACGAATATACCGATAGTACAAAGTGTAAATGAAGAGAATCAATATTTTAATTAAAAAGTAAGTGTTTATACTTAAAATATTTATAAAATTGACACTATATTTTATATTGCGATAGCATATTAATAAAAAGAATAAATCTGAGATAATTATGTTCTTCACATTTTAATTAAACACACAATGTAATAAAAAACGATATTAAATACAAATAATATTTCAAATAAATTTATTTCTTTTAATAATTGTAATACATGTATTTTATATAAAAAATAGCTAGCATATTAGCTGTAAATGATTGTTTTCCTATTGCACTTAATTTTTCGTATTTTGGTTCATTCTTTATTATTACTTGTAATTTCGATATCATTAAATAAAATGCACCTTACAATTTTAATAGCCTGAGGTTTAGGAATATAACAAACATAAAAGTGAAATTATTTACAGCTAACGTCCTTAACGAAGCCCTTTCGATAATGTGATGAAAATTTCATGATGCATCTTTTGCATTCTTCACTCTATAGTAAGACTTTTTATGTTTTATTTTTATTTATTTCGCATTTATGTACATTATTTGAACAAATTTTTAAAGAACTCAAAAATTTTACTAATGTAAGCAAAACTTTCGTATACCTATTGTATACTCATGGCCGAGAATTTTATTAGTTCTGTTCTCCACCACTAGTAGCCCATATTACTGCTCCAATTCCATTTTATGCAACGAATGCCAACAATGTGGCTATGGTTTGTCTGATCTAGGTCCGATTACTCTCTAGACTAGGATCATTACTTCAAATAAAAGTGTTTAGTAGTGATTAGTACATTTCAACACACATGTAAATGACATACATTAGAATAAGTATACATTGCTACTTAAGTACGATCTCGTTTATTTGTTCAGGAGTCAATTCTTTCACGAGTAACAATTCAACTTTTAAACAAGTATCAAATTATATTTTACACTATGAAACCCAAAAAATCATTTTCAAGCCATTATTTGGAGGTCAAAGGGGAAAAAGTCGTTTTGATCTCACTCTGTCTTTTTTTGCTCTGATCTTGAAGCTTTTTACCTGCAAGTTTAATGTGCTCGGTACAGTGGAATATTTTTTACTTTCGAAAATCATTACATATTTAGTGTATTCACCTATTGAAGATTCAGAACTACATGCGGTGGCGCTTGGATGACAAATGATCAAAATTTTTCCGGCTACTTTGCACTAATAAGTCTTCAAAAAGGCAACAAATTGTACTACTTGATTTCACATTGCCAGAGAGTCAAAATATTTTTGGAAGCTTATGAGCATTATTCAAATGAATTTTTAAAAAATGATTATAGTTCATAATATACAGGATTATAATTTAAATAGCTTAAAATGATTAGTTTAATTTCTACAATGTTACAAAAACTCCGAGGTTTCAGTCATTTTTTAGCGACAAAAGTCACTAAAATTTCATTTAGAAACAGGTTTATAAATTTTAATTTAAATGTTGTCGAATATTTATCAAATAGTCCGTAAATTTTTTCAATTTCTAGTGCATCAAATATCCATAAAGATCACTGAAATTTTGATAACGTATATAAAAAATTTATGTACATGAATAAAAGAAAAGAGAAAAATAAGTACAATGAAAATTGTGGATGTTTATTCAAATGATTTATGTAAGATTCACTTATAGATTAAAAATAAATTTTACCTCGAGTAAAAATGGCAAATAAAACAATAATGATATGTACAATAATATCAATTTTTTCAAATATTTATATAGCATACCATCTGATCAAACTTAATCCGGACCGGTGCATTTAAACTCCGCGCATAAACTGAATCGGTAAATTTTTTTTCCTATATTGATTCAACCTTTTTTTATGTGCGTGTGAAATGTAAGCGCCATATCTCCGTTAGTGTGTGTTGGTCAGCTGTTTATTTACGATGCAAAAAGTTTTTCTGGTGATATTGACTATAGACTCATGGTGAGTTTCCTCGAAGCGGATTTTTGAGTTTTGGAAAGAGGAAAAAGTCACAGGGAGCCAAATCTGGCAAATAATTCATTTCGTATTTGGCCAAAAAATCAGACACAATCATGCTGGAATATGCCGGCGCATTATTGTGGTGAAAAAACCATGTATTTTTTGCCCACAAATCCGGTCATTTACAACGAATTGCTTCACGTAGACGCCTCAAAACGGCCAAGTAGTACTCCTTATTGACCGTTTGACCTCCTGGAGCGAATTCATGGCGAACCACCCCATGGTAATCGAAAAAAACGCTGAGCATCACCTTGATTTTCGGTGGATGGGCGACTTGCATGTGGCAAGTTTTCGACGACTTCACAATCTTTATTGAATGCTTTGTGCCACTCAAATACTTGCGTTCGTGATAAAGTAGAGTCCCCAAAACACTTCTAAAACATTTTTTTTGTGTGTTCTGCAACACTTCGGAAACACAAAAGTTCAGGCAAACTCGTTGATCAACTGTTTTTTCCATAGTCAATATCACCAGACAAACTTTTTGCGTCGTAAACAAACAGCTGACAAACGGACAATAATGGAGATATGGCGCTCAAATTTCACACGGACATCAAGAAAAGTGGTACCAATAAAGAAAAAAAAATTTTAACGATTCAGATTACGCGCGGAGTTTAAATGCACCGGTCCTGATTAAATGTGATTATATGGTATAAGTTTTTCATGATTATTTTTATAGCAACTTGAAAATCGAAGGATTATTTTCAGAGTTGAAAAAAATATAAGATTTACATATATTTACGATGAGTGATGAACGTATTATCGTCATTCTCTTCATTCTATAGCAAAGGAGTTATTCAAATCGCTTAGGTTTAATAATTTAATAATCAAGTTTGCTAATATCAAAAGCAGCAAAATGTATAGTTAGTTCTGTAGATTGATTTTTAGAGTTGTTTAAATTTGAATAAATATTTATTCTTTGTTTTATTCAATTTATTTATGTAAAATTCCTGTTTTTAGTGCAATTCCTTATAGTTACAAAATAATTATTTTCATATAGATATTAGAACTGTAGATATTAGAACTTTAAAGAGAAGTTCTGCTTTAATTATAATACGAAGTCCTGTAAAAGCTTAATTCGGGACTGCTCGTGCTCGGGAGACAGTTGACCCATTGGTGAAGCAAGCAAAGGAAGTCTTTAATGAAGTAAAAATAAAACTACATATCAGTTTTTGATATTGTCTTACAGCATGAAAAATTAACTAACATTAAGATACATGCAATCAATGTCAATTTAGCGCATGGAAGATTGCTATGTAATAGGGTATTTATACAGCATGTATAAGAAAAATAATTATTTATATTTAAATAATTATTAAAGTAGTACACAGTATTTAAATTTATACATGTCATATTATTTTTTAAGAAAATTTATCTTCTAAAGCAAGAATAAAATAAGATAGGAAGTTTCTAATCATATTACTATTAGATAGTCCTACTAGTTTTTTTAGTAATTTTGACTAAATTAGATTAATAGATATATTTATCGGTCTTACAGTCTTTATACATTAAGCTACTATACTAATATAATGGCAGTGAGACTGTCGTTATTTATCATCAGTTCCGTAGAATCTGAAATGAAAATGATTACTAAAAAAATTAAATTAAATTAAATTAAATTAAAAATTAAAAATAAAATATTCTATATAATATGTTAGTAAAGGACAAACTGATGATGATATGGCGATAAAAATGACCTTATTGGACAGCTATATTTTTGTTCATAAAAAATATTTTGAAAAGAAAAAATTTTATTATTAAAAACTAAATGTATTGCTTTAATAAATTTATCTTTTATTAATTTCGTGTATCACTAATTTCTGTCCATTTTTCTTCTATTATTTCTTTAAATAAATCTAATCGAATATTTGTAAAATACACACGAAATTAATAAAATATACTCTGGTAGAAATGATAAACATTTTTAAGCCATAAACAAGCTATTTCGTTATGAAGAAACTTAGAATCAAGGCATTTCAATTCGGTAGTAATTAGCTTAACATAAAACGTTTTTGCGAATCATTTCGGCCGATTTATTGCTAGATTTTCTAAACCTATTTTTTAGGTATTTAACATTCATAATAGTTTCGTATCAAAGTATTTTTGGTTCTGATTAAAATGTACCTTAAAACAATATTGAAGCTAGGTATAAGAGTTAGCCTTACTAAAAAATTAATTCTAAGACACTAATCATTATTTTAATTAATAAATTATAAATTTATAACGAGTTCCTGATTTTGAATTTTCAATTAACTTATATGCGCAAGGTATATGCCTTAGATATTATCGATGTGTTTAATATGTATTATATATAATACCAATAATACATATTAAACGCATCTATAATAGTTTACGCATTCGCATATATAATGTTATATGTATACTAAGTCTTAATCAGGCTTATATACTAACCATGGTAATTTTTTTGTCGCTTGCGGAAGTGACTAATCATCAGAAATACAGTGTGTGCACTCTCCATAAATTATAATATAAATTCGATTTTTTCGATATAAATTAAACTTTACATAAATTTTAAAAAAATTTCAAAAAACAATAAAATGATATTATTTATGAAATTACTTATTTTATGAATAAATAGAATCATATCTATAATTAATTACCAATAATTGAGACAGGTATAAGATAAATAAAATAATATTTTTGAAGGTGTTGAATGAAAAAAATTAGTAATAGTGTCATAATTTCAGTACTGCGAATTATGTTTTAAAAAATGTGTACTTGTGATCTTGTTTTTAGTTATTTCTTGAAAGGTTTTAATTCGTATGCGTGCAGCTGTCTGATCAGATAAAGCTAACTACAAATTCATGTAACAGTGGCCTAATATCTCAACTTTCAAAATATTTAATTTATTTATCATGTCGTATATAAATCTACTTCGTTGATATTAAAAATACCAAATCACAACTTTGATTGAAAACCAAAAGAACAAAGATCAAAGAAAGTATCTTGAATAATATTTACAGTTTGTTTCTGAATAATAAGAAACTTTTATCTTCTTTCAATTTGAATTTTCTAACTAATATTTAGAATCAAGATAATTATTTATTTGAAATTCAATTCCCTTTCTTAACGTTTGAAGTATTTTAATATGATGTTTGTCATAGTTAATATAAAAAAATGTTCAAAACCGTGTTGATTTATAAAAATCCTCCTAAATACCTATTTATAATATACAATAACCATAATATTATTATAATAATAATTATATGTAATTGTTACGTGTACAATAATTTTTTTTATAATACTTTATATATATATATATATATATATATATATATATATATATATCTCATGCTATTTTGAATTAAACGCGCGTCGAATTGTCGAACGTCATCACAACAGACGATATGACCGCTTTTTTAATTAAATATCTCTTCAAAATTATCATTGATACTTAACTTTCAAGGTATCATTGGAATCTCTAGGAAATAATCAATACGCGGCTCATTTATGAAAAGAATCTTTCAACTTTCGAGGGAGTTATTAATAAAATAAAACTATTTCAGGCGGGTCTCTCAAAAGCGTTAATACTAAACCAGTTTACATTTCTAATATTGAAAAGGCTCGTTCTCAAAACAGACTTTATTATTCTTGTATAATTCTTTGAAACTATTTACGTATCCTATGATATTTATTTTATTCTATAAACAACAATATTATAATATTGTGTAAATATTAATTTTTTCGATTATTTACTAGCGATTCATTCTCATACTACTTTCGATTCATTTACTAGCCAGAAACAAGATTTCCGTTTTAAATTTAGTTTTTACATCTTTCTTAATTGTATTGACAATGTTTACATTTTTCATTCTAAGTTTTGCCTAATTTTAAGCCACGATAGTCGATTCTATTTTTAATACCTAGTAACTACTTTCCAACATATTGAAAATTGTCAGATATCTACCAGGGATATTTCTTAAAGCAATAAATTTAGTTTTTAATTATAAAATTTTTTCTTTTCAAAATATATTTTATTAACAAAAATATCACTGTCTAATGTGATCACCTTTATCACCGGCCATTGCTAATTTGGTAATGAAAAAATTAGAGAATATTGTATTAACTATAAGTTAAATTTTAAACCAATCATCTATAAAAGATGTTCATGACATCTTTACAACAGTACCAGAATGTTTTCTGGACGAAATAGTTAATGTTTTTAATTCAATCCATGATAGAATTAAATTGACAAAAAATAGAGTTAAATAAGAAATTAAGTTTTTTGACGTCAATATTATTATACTTCAATTGTACTTATGTCGACTGCCCATATACAAATTAATAAATATTTTTTTTTATTGGTCTTACAGTCCAATCAAATCAATCTAAAAAATACGCAATAATATCAACACACATCCACATCAACATCAATACATTAATACACAAAAATAATAAAAAATAAAAATATAAATAAAAATAAAAATTAAATTAAAAATTATAATGGCAGTCAGACTGTCCTTGTTTACATTCACCCTCGTAGACTAATCTGAAAATAAAATATTAGCTGAAAAAATTCTTTGTTAGCAAAGTGCAGTCTGACTGTCCCCAACACCCTTACCTAGTTGAAGATCCTGTCTAACGTTTCGAGCTCGCTATTTAATTTAATTTTAATTTTTATTTATATTTTTTATTATTTTTGTGTATTAATGTATTGATGTTGATGTGGATATGTGTTGATATTATTGCATATTTTTTAGATTGATTTGATTAGACTATAAGACCAATGAAAAAACATTTATTAATTAATATTATTATAGTTAGTAATAACAAAGTAAAATTAAATTGGTATAGAAAGCCTACATTATTAATTGTACTTATGTCAAATGTAATTATACTAATGTATATTATAGTAATTGACAGTTTGATTGTCATTATATTAGCATAGTATATTATTGTATAAAAGATATTTATTAATTTAAAAAAAGAACCTACGTGGCCTGGTAGGTTGCTCAATTTTAACTAACGCCATCAATTTGGAAATAAGATAGGTACTCCAAAGTGATTAATTAACGGAAGAATCAAATTATCACACAAATATTTTGGAAAATATCATTTAAAATTAGATAAAGAGATATTTAAGAAAAAAAATAATGGCGGAGAGAACGAATCAGACGCATAAGAATAGTAGAGAACAATATAATAGATACACACAATAATAATAATAATAATAATAATAATAATAATAATAATAATAATAATAATAATAATAATAATAATATAGTTATGTTACCATACGTAAAAGGTTTATCAGAAAGAATTAGAAGTACTTTGAAAAACATAATATTTAAGTTTAATTTAAGAATAATAAAATAAGAAACTTATTTAATAATTGTTAATATGATGATGATAAATCTTTAAAAGCAGAAGTTGTATACAAAATAAATTGTAAAGATTGCGACAAATATTACATTGGACAAACCCTGGTAGATATGCTAAAGATTTTTAAGTTATAAACAAGGTATTTCATTATGAAGAAACTTAGTAACAAGATATTTAACTTCGGTAGTTATTAGCTTAACATGTAACATTTTAACGGCCATTTTATTTATTTTTTAGGTATTTAAGACCTATAATAGTTTTGTATCGATGTATTTTTGGTTATGATTAAAATTTATTTTAAAATAAGGTTAAACTAGGTATAATATATAGCCTAGCAAAAAAAATTAACATCATTGTTATGCATTATTATATAAATTCATTGACTTTGATAGTTACTTTAATTAATAAATTGTAAATTTATACAGAGTTTGTAATTTTGAATATTCGATTCATTTATACGCAAGCTATTACTTATGCATATACAATACATATTAAACGCATTGACAATAGTTTATACATTCGCATACAATGTTATATATATATATATATATATATATATATATATATATATATATATATATATATATATGTACATGAAGTGATGAAGGATTAAACGAGCTTATATACTAATCAAGATAATTTTTTGTCACTTACGACTACGAGAGTGTCCAGTCACCAAACATGCAGTGTGTGCACTCTCCATAAATAAAAATTTCGATATAAACTTAACTTCACATAAATTTAAAAAAACTTTCAAAGACAATAAAATTATATTATTTATTAAATTATTTATTTTATAAATCAATAGAATAATATATATAATTATTTACCAATAATTGAAACAGGTATAAAATAAAAAAATAATGTTTTTGAAGCTGTTTTATCAGTTATGTTATCAGAATTGAAGGAGTGAAAATTATATTTAAAAAATTTGTACTTATTATCTTGATATTTGTTTTTTCTTGAAACGTTTTAATTCGTTTGCATAGGCTGTCGGAGAAGATAAAACTAACTACAAATTAATGTAATATCAGCCTAACCTCTTAACTCTCGAAGTATTTGAATTTATTTATTAAATTGTATAGAAATCTAGGTTGTTGATAATGAGAAATGACAAATCACAATGCTGATAAAAACCAAAAGAATAACGATCGAAGATTATAAATAATTATTTATCTAATATTCAATTCCCTTTTTTAACGTTTGAAGTATTTTTATGTGTTGTTTGTCATAGTTAAAATAAGAAAATGTTCAAATCTATGTTGATTTATAAACATCCTTCTACAACACCTATGAATAATATACAATAACCCTGATATAATAATAATAATAATAACAATAATAAATTATTATAATAATAATTTTTCTTATAATACTTCATATATCTCATGCTATTTTGAATTACGCGTGCGTCGCACTGTCGAAAAACGTCTGTCAGCTCGCATAATTTGTCTGTACGGCAGACATTGTACTTCCGGCAACGTACGATATAACCGCCTTTGTAATTAAATATCTCCTCAAAATTAGCATTGACACTTAACTTTCAAGATATCATTAAAATATTTACAAAATAATCAATATGCGTTTCATTTATGAAAAGGATCTTTTATTTTTTGAGAGAGTTATGAATGAAATAAATCTCATTTCCAGCGAGTCTCTCTTAAGAACGAATGTGAAACCAGGTTAAATTTCTGATATTTAAAAGGCTCATTCTCAAAACAGACATTATTTTTCTTTTCTAATGTTTTCAAACTATTTACATATCTTATGATATTTCTTTTATTTCATAAACCATATAATTTTATGATATTGTATAAATATTAATTTTATCGATTGTAGTAATTGAAACTTACAACCGAATTAAAATATTCATTTACTAGCCATAAACAAGATTCCAGCCACAAACTAGTTTCTACCTATTTTTTAATTTTATAGACAATGCTCACATTTTTCATTCTAAGATTTGCCTAGTTTAAAGCCATGATAGTTGATTCTATTTTTAATACCTAGTAACTACTTTTTAGCCTATTCAAAATTGTTATATTTCTACCAGGGAATGGGTAGATACTGAAAACGAAAAATATTTGAATATTAGTATCGTTACGAAATACGTGTGGTATATCCGGTCTAAAGGAACATAGCTTAGATTTGTTACATTTTTCGATTTTGAAAATGTAAATAGTTTAGAACAATATATTAAAAGTAGATAGAAATGGGACACTCTTGAAAATATTCATATTTGGAAAAATTGCAATAATATAAATTCAATGTTAGAGTCAAGTAAATTGGACAGCATTATCATTCTTTATTAATATATAGTTATGCATGAACATAAAATTTTATTTAACATTAAAAATTAAGAATGAGTGGGGTAGGGGCGGGGTATATATAGTAGCATGCTAGGTTTCTATTTTTTCTAGTCGTTGAAGATGAGCCGGAGCGATTTGAAACGTCAGATATCAAAAATATATATAAATTTAGGTAGTGGAGCAGTTAGGTTGTCCTTTTCTAACATAGTATAAAGATTTTTTTTATTTGTACATTTAATCTTTAATTTTATTTTATTTAATTTTATTTTTTAGTAGTAATTTTGATTTCAAATTCTGCGGGGGTGATTTTCAGCAAGGACAGTCTGACTGTCATTATATTAGTATAGTATATTATTATATATAAACTGTAACATCAATAAAAAATATTGATTAATTTAGTTTACAACAGTCGACATAAGTACAATTTATAATTAATTTTTTATTAAACTAATTGAAAAAATAGCAATTAACCTTTTTAGAAAATTCAAAACGCTACTTCCTGTTTAAGCCTTGATTCATAACTTTGAGTGATTTAAACTTTCAAATTTAGACTTCAAAGTTTGAATCCAAGAAATAACTAACGTTAAAGACGCGAGAACAATGTGGTTTTTGTAAATGCGGTCAAGCATCAAACATTTATTGTTAAAATCGTCGTTTACCTAAATATTTTTTTACTTTAAATCATTAAAGATTATTAATTAAGGTCTAAATTGAATGTATAATTGTGAATTTTCGAAAAATATGAATGAATGCTGATTTTTTTTTAAAAGATCTATATATATTCAAGAAAAAAGATTTTGCACGATATAAGAAATCAAATATTTTCTTCATGTTTAAACAATTACGAATTGAACATTTTTGAAGATTATTTAACAAGTTAAGATTCGAGGATTCGCTTTTTTTTATGTGGGAACATATTATTGCAGACGGAAAGGTATATCAGCACTGAAAATATATCTTCATCATTCGAAGCGATACCAACAGTAAAAGATTAGACATTAAAAAAGGTAGACAATAATTGTGACTAGTGTGGGCTTATAAAAAAAGCCCACTTAGTGTTCGCTTAGAAAGCGGTTCAAAAAAACACCGTTAGTCTAACGTTTCGAATAATCTAGTACACGCAGACCCGTATATGGCTGAGCCCATTAGGACTGGAGCGATTCCGTTTAGAGTACAATATCTATTTTGTACTCTTCATATTTTTATTTTTTTATAAACAAATTATTTATATAAAAACATATTAATATGTAAACTTATTAAACGTTTTTATTAAAATAAATATAAAAATATTTATAATTTTATTCAAGCAAGCAAATCGATACTATATCTGTGATCGCTACACTAGACACATTCGTGCCTGCATGCAAGGAAACTTTTTCTCCGCATTTCTTACCTCCCAGAGCATTAGATGAATAAGACAAAAAAAGAGAGAAAAATAAGAAACCAGTCAAAGAAAAGATAATGAGTTGAAGAAACAGTCTAGCGTCTGAAACAATCGAAATGAGCTTCTTCTGTCAATACAGTTGTCATCTTATGCCGCATCCTATTCTAGAAATTAGTCGCTAATAATATCTAACATCTTCTTTTCACTCAGTATTTTTTGTGACTACTCGACTTTAAGTCAAAAAAATTAACTAATTTACTAAAGTAAATTAAAGTAAACCAACAAATATTTGTATTAGTTTTACAATCTTTATAAATTAATATAATCATGATAACAGTGAGTGTTCTTATTTATGATCACCCCCAGAGAATCTGAAATATAAATACTACTATTAAAAAGTAATAAAACAAAAAAAAAATAAATATACTTTTGTTAGCACATAAGAATTTCACTACCCTCACCACCAAATTTACTGAATCAATTTATTTGTTTCATTCAACATTTCAAGCAGCTTCAACTCCCCATTACGGATTCTACGAGAATGATTATAAATAAGGATAGTCTGACTGTCATTGTAATTATATTATATTAATTTATAAAGACTGTAAGATCGATAAAAAGATTTTTCGTTTAGTTCATAACGATTCATACAAGTATAATTTAAATTTTTTACTTAAAATAATCTAATGTTTTGAAGTTTTGATAAGCTTTAAAAAAGAATTTTAATTTTGTTATTATTATAAAAAATATTAATAATAATATAAAAGGAAATGGGGGGATGGATTGCATTCTTAGATAATATTGAAATGAAGAGTGTTCTCTTAAAGAACTCGATTTTGTTAATTTGTCAAAGACTAAAGATCTGTAGATGAGTTAATGATGAAATTCGGATTTAGTGGTACATCTATTCTTCTAAAAGACTGATTTTAGATAATATTTTGTTTACTTTTACATTTAACACTTCGAAGACTGATTCATTTTTTATGACTACAATAGTTCAAGCAAAACCGGAAGATATTATCGATTCATTCGCCATCCTACATTTGAAACGTACCCAACATTTTATTACATTCGAATGATAAAACTTAAACAAATAATTAAAAAAGTTATTGTTCGCTTAAAATTCTTTCAATTTTCTTGATGTCTAATTTTTATTAAATATAAAATCCAATTAACGAGGTCTTGGCCTTGATAGAGGCTGAGGATGCTGTTGATGGTAGTGTACACCATTACCATTTTTAACGTAATGCATCATTTGCTCATCATCTAAATGAAGATCCGCGGCCATTTGAGAAATCTCTTGATCTTTCTTCTCATCCTTGGTTGACAAAACTGGAGACATTGTGCCATTTTGTTGGCCTACGAATCCAAGCGAGGCTAAACTACCGTGACTCCGACTTCGATGTTCGGCTCTTATGCTGTAAGAAAATGCTCTTTCATTCAGATGACCTTTACGTCGATAAATTCCCGTACCGAACCGAGAGTCGTTCTCTGGGCTATCTGATGAGCAATGAGGATGCATTCCATCGATGAATGACATATTTAAATCGGCGTGTGAAGCAGCCATTCGCCTCGACTGTACACCGAGAGTAGACGATTCTATGCTATCTTGAAGATGGTGGGGTCTTCTACCACGATTGCCGGTCGTTCCATAACTGCTTGGATACATGGGCGGCGGCGGCGGCGGCGGCGGGATTACTGGTAGCGGTGCATAGAGAGGGACTATTGGTGCTGCTGTCGGAATAGATCTGATTCCGTGAGGTGGATGGTGATGAGTTTTACGAGGAAGTGTGGCTGCTGGTAATAATAGAACTGGAGCTGGTTTTACGAGAGTACCGGTAGCTGATCTGCTATTGAGCGGCAAAGGATGATAACTATGATGTGAAGGTGGTGGTGGTTGCTGTTTTATTGGATGAGCCAAAGTATGATATCCATAGCCATTCGAATATAATGCTGTTTGGCGATATGTGTAATGGTGCTGCTGTATCTGTTCGTCTTGAGACGTTCGATTTTTGAGTTTTTTTAACTTCTTGTTGATCTTTTTTCTTGAAGTTGAATAGTTGGACTCGTCTGACATTAGAGGCTGAGTGGGTGGAGGAGGCGGTGGTGGCGGTGGCGCTATTAATTGACGAGGTCTCGATCCTTTTGTACTTCGAATTGTGCCCTCTTCTTGGTAGAACTCATCGATTTCATCTCTTCCTCGGGCCCATATTTTATGATTTTCATCTCCATTATATAAACTACTGGAATCATCGTTCGAGCCTGTATCTAATTTGGAGATAGGTGAACAACCATCACCATTGGTCTCTGTCAAAGTAATACTAGATCCACCTAAGGTATGATAAAGACTGCTAGTAGACTGATTGTTAGTTTGTGCAGAAATTCCATTATCATTTGGTTCTAGACCTCTAGCAAATCGACTGTCTGCATAGGCATGAAAGCAACATCGAACGAGAGCATTTGCTGCCATGTCACGTTTACAAATAAATGCGTGACATTCTAGAACCTTAATACCGGTGGTCCTACGTAGAACCGCGGCAAACAAAGGTGGGTGTTTGGCACTAGGTGTACGGGCAAATGGTGAGTCTAAAGGAAAAAATCGCGCAGTCGTGGCATCATCACTATTGCCAGTTTTTACATGCCGCACAGCAGCGCAGTAGTGTAAGGCTTCGATTAGAAAAAATCGCGTGACCTTTTTACGATGTTCATCTACGTTTTCTAGTAAAAGACCATTACTCCAGACGCTAAGCCACGAGTCAATACCTCTTGCTCCTACTGCACCTTGTTCAGGATAGAGGCCGCGCAAAGGCTCTTGAATACCCAAAAGGCCTTCTTTGCTAGCTTGGGGTACGGAGCTGCCAAGGTAGAGAACTCGACAGCGACAGTAGGGCGTGGATGAATCTTGATTAGCTCCTCTCATCTTCTATATATATAACTTTTTGGCTAGAAACTGACTTGACTATTTAATGTAAGCCAATCTAGGTCATTCACACTGTGCTATCCAACTAGACTCCTATCCACTTATCTTACCTTCTCTTTTCCGATATCTACTATTTAATCTTTTGAAAAAACTAATAGACGTAAGCTCGTAAGGTGTCCTTTCACCTTCTGCACGATGGAAATGATATCATGAGTACATTCACTATCATGAAACTAGTGAACTTTATACCTTAGGGTGATAAGTACACGGATATTTTTAGGTTGAGGATTCTTCTTAACCCAAGCCGGATTTAAAAACACATGCGAGTTTTTGTTGAGCATATGGATAAAAACAATACAATTTTTTTGGTACCATATCCCGAGCTTACTTACTTCTATTCTTTTTTGTTTTTTTTTATCCTTTTACTGAAGTCCTGAAATCTCTATATCGAATTAAGCTTAAAGATAGTAATGACTAGAATACAGTCATAACTGTTATTTTAATTCACAAGCACAACACTTATATATATATATTCTAAAACCATCACAAAAACCAAAGTTATCGCGAGTTTTAAAAAAAATTATTTAAAAACTAAGTATGTATTGCAGCTAAATTAATCGAGTGAAAAATTTTAATGTCAGAACATTATAGCCGTATGCTTCTCGCTTGTTATACAGCAACGATTGCCAACTTGTGTGGAGCTGGCATATTCCCCCTACTATCGCATATCTCTCTACCGTTCTTTCACTCGTGTACCTACGTAAGTGCTTCCCCTCTTTTATTCTTTCGGCCTCGCTACCTCTTTCACCTCTCTTTCACTCCAGTCGATCGGTCGGTCGGTTGAGTCGTTGCTCCTTCATGGTGTCTTTCTTTTGATATTGCATACTTCTTTCCCACCGATATTAACTCAATCCCACTACGAGAATGAGTCAGCTGCAAATCAAGTATGATGGTTGAAATAATAGTTACAGCGATCAATATACTAAATTCTCACTCCATAGAATTGAATCAGGGTAGAATTATATTCGAACCATAAAATATAAAAATAAGCTTACTTGTATTGGAATATTGGAAAAATTCCGAGTGTGACAACCGATCTAGTCAATCCTGATAAACATTATGCAATTTTGTTCTAATTGAGTTTCAAAAAAAAAAATTATCAAGTTGCACAAACAATATGAAAGAATTAAAGAATAGAAATTACTGAATAATCTGGATAAAACTCTCTAATTTATCGGAGAAATGGTAATCGAAACATATCCGGTATGAAGCGTTGATTATTAAATATTAAAAAGCACTATTCACACATTGCTGGCGACAACGCTATGAAGAGAGTTCGCTTCTAACTGTGACTTGGGAGAGCGTTCATAAATGCGCCTGCAGTTCTGCCGCTCTCTTCCACCTCATTTCGGGTCGGAGTCCCAAGTAAACCTGCCGTACAGTGGTGGTAGGAGTACGAAGCGTAGCTTTCCTTCTTTGTCCTACACTCTCTCTCTCTCTCTCTCTCTCTCTCTCTCTCTCTCTCTCTCTCTCTCTCTCACTCTCTCTCTCTCTCTCACTCTCTCTCTCTCTCTTTCTCTCTCTCTCTCTCTCTATCTCGCTCTTATACACCAGCTTATTCTTAGCATTTCCCCTTTTCTTCGTCTTTGTCTAGGGCTTTCTAACTTACTGATCCTCTCTTTCTCACGCATTCACCTGTTCATCTATCTCGCTTGCTACAGGTACAGATACTCAGGTATGTATCTAAATGCGGACAAACGGAGACTTGTAAGAATACTCCCGCATGGAAATATTTTTGTTCCTTGACGCTCGTCATCGATGAATTTTTTACATATGGGTAATATTAACCTCAAAATTTTATTTTAATAAGTATCGGTAAATGAAAATTTGAAAGTCATAATCACAGTAAAATTTTATTCGTTTGAAACGTCAGTATTCTAAATAAATATAAGATACTAAAACAATAGCTAGCGGCAAAATGCTGTTACATGTTTTAATTATTAATGAGCACAAATTAAAAGCTTGTTTATTATAATTACATTTATGTATGCAAGAAATTGATATTATAATAATGTTATTTTAAAAATGTGCCTTACAGTTAGACAATGATTTGTAAATGTGTACGTGTCGTATATTAGATTGCATATTTTCGGCCTACTAATTTTAATATAACTTAATCGCCGCTTTTTTACAATTATTTATATCACTTATACACTGAAACTCGTGATTATTATTATATCGTTGCTTGAAAAACTGAAATATTTTTAATAACAACAGGAAAAATTATCATAACCCGAATTTTCCTGTATAGTACATATTTTTACAAAGAAGCAAAATCGTATTTAGAAAGCAAACGAATAAACAAAATGGTCAACTGAGCGCAAACGAGAATAGAAAAAAAATTAATGTAAATTCGAATTTTGCTGGTCAGTACGTCTTTTTATCATATGAAAGTCACCTGGACACCTGGTGTTGAGCAAGCCGAAGACTAAGATTTTATGCCTAACCTTCATTGTCCCATCAAGTAAAATATTCATGGAATAATGCATTGACATATAACTATATATGCTATAAGAAACCGTCAAGCGATCAGTGTTTTACGCATTTCTCATTCTATTCTTTCGTCCTTCAATTTATTCAACTGCTTGTCCTGTCTCACTCTCTCCACTTCTCCCTCTTTCTCTTTCTTATTAGCCTTTTCTCACGCTCTATTATATATAAAGATTTGGATATGCATGCAATCTAATATATATAGCGGCGCAACAAGAATTCCATTATGCTACATAAATAAATATACAATAATATCTGCAAAAAAACAACTTTTAACGAAAGTAAAATAGTTAGGCGAGTTTGATGTTTTTTAGCATATTAAGACTTTTAAATGCATCTCATGTATTTAATAAAAAATTTATATAAAATATTTTTCTAAATTCAGTAAAATATTAAGACAAAAATACATACAATAACGTCTTAAAACGATGGATCATTAAAACAAATGGCTACGTGCATTTTTTATGCATCCCTTTAAATAACAGCTTGTATTTTTTACACAAATATATCTAAAACTCTAAAAAAACAATAATAAATTATTTCAACGGAAATACAGCTTACTAAAGTAATGAGATCATTTACAAATAGCTGAGTTTATTTTCACATCATTTGGTCCATGTGGACTCTTAAAAAAGAGTTAATTATCTTGAATCATCGATGTTTTTAAGTGAAAATTCTGCTATTTTTTTGATAATTCATTATTATGAAAAAAGTAGGTATGAACTTGTCAGAAAAAACAGCAGAAGGATTTTCATCAAAAAACATCGATTATTCAAGATAATTAATTCTTTTTTATGAGTCCACATGGACCAAATGATGTGAAAATAAACTCAGCTATTTGTAAATGATCTCATTACTTTATTAAGCTGCATTACCGTTAAAACTATTTATTTATTATCATTTTTTAGAGTTTTAGATATATTTGTGTAAACTATACAGGCTGTTATACATAGGGATGCATAGAAAATGCACGTAGCCATTTGTTTTAATGATCCATTGTGTTCAGACATTATTGTATGTATTTTTGTCTTAATCTATTACTGAATTTAAAAAATATTTTATATAAATTTTTTAAAATACATGAAGAGATGTATTTCAAATGATTACTATGCTAAGGTACATCAAATTCGCTTAACTATTTTACTTTTGTTAAAAGTTGTTTTTTGGCAGATTTCGTTTCTTTTTTAAAAAATTATCATTTAATGAATTCAATGCAAAAATGTACAATACAATACAATAATTATATTTATATATATATATATATTATCATCCTGTTTTCTTTCATCATAAACAGGACATCTGACTATTTCGATGATTTTATTTTTGATTTCGTTATATAATATTTTATATTAAGATTTAAAAAATGCATATAAGATTTATAAGTAGTTAATTTCTTAATATGCTAAGAATATATATTATTTTCGATCGCTAGAACGAAGGACTGGTAACTTGATGATCCGAATTCAAATCCCGGTCTCGGCCGATTGACACAAGCACCGCTGTAATAATTTACATGTGCTTTGTTTACAAACACATCGTACACCTCCGTCGCTGATTAGCACCAGTATTTGGAAACATAAATAAAGCGATGTTACATAACATAAAATAAACATATATTCTTATGCTTCTCTTTATCACAATCAGTAGGACATCTGACTATATCAGTGAACTGATTTATAATTTAATTATAGATTCTTTTTTGTGTTAGTATATTAAAATCATGTCTATTTAACAGTAATTTTAATTAAATTAAAATTCTATGCTTTATAAGTATATTTTGATTTCTATTTGAAAATAACTTGTAAACTTATTTATTAATTATTTGATTATTCAAAATTATATGCATATAAGTAAAGTTGTTATTTAGAATACTTTATTAATAATTATATTTGAAACTATTTTCTATATTATTAAAAAAGCATAAAATGAAATAATATTGTTATACAATTTCATGTAAATATGGAATTTTAGAAGAAAAGTTGTACATGTGCAAAGTTTATGAATAAAGATTTATCTTTAAAATCTAATCATATAATCAATGAGATCCAATTAATAGAAATTCTTTTCTAATGTAATTTCTTTTTTTTAATGTAATTTATTAGTATTCATTATATGCAAAATTAGATTTATATTTATTATAGGATTAAAGTTATAGAATGGAAAGAGAGAAGGAATATATAAAATAACATATATTTGTAAATGGCGTTTAATTTTTAACAATACTTTTCTATTTATAATAACTATACATTATGTGTAAATAATAAAATGAATATACTATAACGATGATGATGATGATGATGATACAATATTAGAATGAATAATTCTAATTATGAGGTATATATTTTGAATGATCATTCAAATTAGTCCATAGTACTACTAACTATAAATAAATTATTATCGATAAATGTATATCCAATATTAGATTTATATTTACTACTGGATTACAGTCATAGAATGGAAAGGGAGAAGGAATGTATAAAATAACATATGTATTTGTAAAGGGCATAATTTTTAACAATACTTTTCTATTAATAATAACTTAAAATTATGTGTAAATAATAAAATAAATATACTACTACAATGATGATGATAAAACTTTTGAATTAATAATACTAATTATAAGGTTATTATTTTGAATGATCATTCAAATTAGTCGATAGTACTACAAACTATAAATAACTTATTATCAATAAATGCATATCCAATATCAGATAAAATATTAGAATCAATAATTTGAATTATGAGGTTTGTAGTTTGAATGATCATTCAAATTAGTCGATAGTACTACAAACAATAAATAACTTTTTATCAATAAAGGTACATCCAATATCAGATAAAATATTAGAAATATTAATTCTAATTATGAAGTTTATATTTTGAATGATCATTCAAATTAGTCCATAGTTTTTAATTTATGCACAATAAAAGTCTTATGTAAATGACATTTGCACATGAATAATAATAATATAATTCTTCTTTTTCAATTTTTTTAACTTGAAGCAAAATATACAAATGTAACTTAACTTAAAAAAGTAATTACTTCACTTCAAACTGGAGAATGAAAACTAGATGCTAACTTTGATTTGATGAAATACTGATTTTTGTTTGCATGTCATCTGCTGCACGATCATGCATCATTTTATCTACTGTGTATTTATATATGTACTGTATATAGATCTGTGTACAGATCTTACTATACTATACCTATGTCCTACTGCTAAACTTTTGCTACAGCTTGAATGGTCTGACCAGAAGAACTTTATTCCACGAAGAACTCGATTCCTATCTTTAAAACAATAATTACTTGAAATACGTTTTTATTTTCAAAAACATGAAAATTCAAATATGTTAAATGTTTAAAAATAGTGCATAGTTTCTTGATTCAAAGCATTATTTTCTTGACTTTAAAAATCAAAAATATAAACTAAGCGAATAATTTCTTGAATTCTTTTACAATTTATACGTTAATTTTTCAAAACTTCGACCTAACCGGGATTCTATCCACAGACCTTTAGATTCACAAGCTAACATCTTGTTAATTACGCTATCGCAGTACGCTGTGGACAATTATAAAAATCTTATATATCTTATATATCTTATTTTAGATCTCTTATAGATATACATTATGAAATTTACGGATTCCAATGAGTGGTATATGTATTTATATATAATATAAACTTATATTATAACAATTTATATATCGTTTTGGTTTTAATACTTGATTTCCCACATCTAGATAATATTTTCTTAAATGTATTTTTCTTAGGTATATGAAGCTGAAAAATAATTCTTTTTTGTATTACTCTATAGCACTGAAAAAAATTTGCTAATATCAAGTGTGAACCAATCGCGAGCAATGCAATAATATAAGACTAAAACAAAAGATCGCCGGTGAAGAGTTCAGTAACGTATAGCTTGCTTAACAACTTTGAAATATTTCTTAAAAATAAACGATGATTTTAAAACTTATTGATATATATATATTAAACAAATCTAGATAATCTAGATAATATTTTCTTAGATTGCGAAACAAGTTGCTTAAAATAGGAAAACCAGAATCTAAAAAATTCATTTATCAAGAACTTATTCACTTGAATTAAAACGACATAAGCTAGATATTTTACAACATCTGTTCAACTAAACCGAATGAGTTATGGATTTCTTGAAATTAGCGAAAAAGTAAGAAATTACTGACCTAGATTACCTCATATTTTTTCTTATTACCGAATTTCACGTAAAAATTATTTTATTAAATCTAGAGATTATTTATCACCCTGAAAAGTAAATTTCTTTTTTTTCAGCTCATATGTAGTAAAATATCAATGTTATATCATTTTAATTCAAGCAATCAAGTTCTTCTCATTTGAAGCAACTTATTTCACAATCTAAAAAATATTTATTTAATATACAGTCACATAAAAATTTATTGACAATATATGAATCAATATTTACTAATATTTATCTAGTATTTTTTAGTTCAACGATTAATTGGATAAATAACTACTTTCAAGATCTTAATTTCTTACATTAAGATATTGGTTTCATAAATTAAGAAAATAACAAACTTGCTTTTATTACTGTAAAAAACAAATTTACTGCTCTTTAGTTTATAATAGAAAATATTAAATATAATATAAAAGATCAAATATAAATATAAAATATTACTTATTTCTAAATATACACTGAAAAAAAAATTGACTTGATTGAAGTAAAACCGTTTACTAAAAATGAATTTATTTGATTTAAATACACATATACTTAATAGGAATAAATTAATTTAGATTTTTAAAAATATTTTTTCGGATCAGGTCAGCTCATTTTCTTAAAATTCACTTATGTAAGTCAAAGCATTATGAACTTAAATTAAATAAAAATTACTTGATTCAAGTAAATCCTTTCCTTAAAATAAGTAAGTCAGTTTTTTTTAATTTAACTGCCACGTTTTAAAAAATATTTACTTATAATGAGTTTTTGAGTTACTGAAATCTAAAAAATGGTTATTAGATTTAAACATATCATTAATTAAAAATAGTTATCTAAATTTAAGGAAGTATTTACTTAAATCAGATTAAACATTTTTTCAGGCTAAACTATATTTACTTGTAGTAAATAAATTTATTATTTTTTATTTAGAAGGTCCTTGCGTAGCTTTTGAATAAATACATATTTTTTAAAAGTAATTTATATTTCCATTAAATAATTATACTCTAAATTTTTTAATTTAATAATAAAATTAAATTCATTTTAAGGAGGTTTGAGCGCGTGATATCGTATATCAATGAAGTTATGTTCAGTGTTCATGATAGTATATTCTGTTTTTGTACTCAGCGTCAGTCGTGAACTCGCTCGAACCTCAAATCAGTCAATTTAATGAACATTTCGTTAATAAATCATGTCTTTTGTAATTTATTGTCAAGTGGTTTGATGTTATAAATATAAATAATAGAAAATTATAATTTTTATTATATTTTTTATTTTCAAAATTCATCAGAACTTACATAGGATTTAAAATTTAAGGTAGCACTCTGGTGGAGTCTATAATCTAATAGATTATTTATGTCTACAATTACACACTCTTGAGTATCCTGAATTTGATATGCATTCAGATGCGTAAAATATCTTAAATTATTTTGTTTATTACATAACAAATAAATTTCATTTACATCACTGATAATAATACCGATAATTTTTCCATATGATATATATAGTTCATCAATACTTAAATTAAGAATGCTATTTAGTTCATATCGAGTTCCTTTGTGCCTTACCCATGAATAAGAATAATAATTGAAAAAATCGTTTGAAGTCATTACGTTCTTATATTTAAAAAAATTTTCTATCAAACTCACTTTGTTAAGATTACGACCTTTTGACATTTCATTAGAAAATCCATTGTTCGTTACTAAGCGATAGCAAAACTTAAGTTGTTGTTTCAATGATAAGCTGTAGAAAGGATTTTTTCTGCTTCTAATAACCTTACTTGTTTCTTTTAATTTTTTATGACATGCTTCAAAACGCAAACTAGACATATATTTCATTAGGCCAAATAAGCGCATAAGTCTTGAGTAATGTAGAACATTATGATGCTTTACTTTAAATGAACTCTTGAATAGCTTTCTGTGTAAAGTAAGATATCGTGTGTACAATGCTTCAAATTCCTGAATAATATTTTCATTTATCCTATCTAAAATTGCAATGCAAACGATTCTGCGTAACATTAAATAGAATTCCCAAAACTTATTGACAATATTTACCAGATCTCCAATTATTAAATTTAAATTTTTTACTAAATAAATTATTTCTGAAGAACTTAAGATTATACATTCTTTTTTTATAGTGTCTGGTAACAAAGTAGGTGGTTTGTTTATGTCGTTGGATATACTATTAGAGCAACTGATTCTTTTATTTAAAATTTTTAAGTCAAAAAAATGTTCATTATTTATTAATTTCTTCAAAATTTTAGCAACATCATATCTACATATTCCCTCCAAAAGATCATACATTAAATCACAAGAAATATTTTTAATAACATGGAAATTCGAAATTTTATTAAAAACACATTCTTCTTGTATTTCATAACTTTTGTCATTACAATGTATAGAATAACTATCTTCAGTTCTTAATAATTCTTTTTTTCTGTAATTAAATTTCTTAAATTACCTCTATCCACTGTGCAAATTTGACAGCAATATAATGCATTGAAACTTTTTACATAACTGAGAACGGTGTTAGACCTAAATTGTCTCCAACTATGTATGGCAAAACAAATCTAACTTTTTCATTTTTTTCCATTTAGATTGATAACAATTCCATTGTCTTGTAAATCATTAATTTGATTTATAATACAATTAAATATTTTATAATTTCCAAAATTTTTATGGTGAACGTAACTTTGTAGTTGAAATAAAAACGTATTTTCTATTTACTAACAATTCTTCTGGTAAAATAGGAATATAACAATATACTACGCCAATTTTACTTATTGATTTATGAGATCCTAATGCATTATTGATTTCAAAGTCATCGAAGTAAAGAATTAAAGGTAAAATTTTTTCGTCTTGTTTAGAAGATATGGTTTTCCAAAAACTACCGTCTAATACGGAATCGATAGTATTATGATTTTTAGAATTGTCTATAAATTCCTGAATTTTTGAAGGAACATTTGGTAATTCTAAAAATTTTTTTTTAAATTAAAGCTATACACTTAACGTAGCACAATAAACTAATAATTTCTTCTTTTTTTTATTTGTGCTATATTTAAGAAAGTGATTAATAACAACTTTCTTTGGCAGTATTAAACAGTTAATGGTCGTTAAGAACTTAAAAGTTGAATATTGTGATCGAAATACATTAAAACCATTTTTTATAACAGATATAAAATCTTCAATGTCATTAAAATTTTTAACTTTTTTTGTCAACAAATCTAAACAAATATTGATATACCCTGAGCACATGCTATTAACCTTTAGACTGCCGGCATGGCTCATATATGAGCCACGTGTGACCTTGACAGCTACTCTAGAGATATGAGGTGTTTTTATGTACAAATTTTACACATCAAAAATATCAATTTATAAGGCAAAAATGCGGGCAGTCTAACGGTTAATAACTTCGTGGGCTACTTTTAAATTTACAGACCGATAAGCATAAAGTTTGGTTACAAATTCCAAAGCCAGATACAAAACTTTAATTTTCATATAATCAATATTAAAACAATTGAATTGTACTTCTGTCGACTGCCCATATACAAATTAATAAATATTTTTTATTGGTCTTACAGTCCAATCAATTTCAACCAAAAATAAAATAAAATAAAAATAAAAATAAAAATAAAATAAAAATAAAAACTAAAAAATAAAAAATAAAAATAACAATAAAAAATAAAAAATAAGAAATACAAATAATAAATAATAAAAATAAAAAATAAAAATTAAAAATAAAAATTAAATTAAAAATTAAATTAAAATGATAATGACAGTCAGACTGTCCTTGTTTATATTCACCCCCGTAGACTAATCTGAAAATAAAATATTAGCTGAAAAAATTCTTTGTTAGTAAAGTGCAGTCTGACTGTCCCCAACACCCTTACCTAATTAAAGACTTGTCCAACGTTTCGAGCTCGCTACGGCTCCTCATCAGGGACTAATCTAAACCTTATATTCTAATCTATATATACTCATCCCCACCACCAAATTTCGTAAATTAAATATAAATTCCCCCTCTACACAAATTGTCCAAAACCAATCAATTTAATAAGGAATGATAAACACTGTCCAATCTACCAGACTCTAACATTAAATTCACATTATTTCGATTCTTGGAAATGTGAATACTTTCAAGACTCTCCCGTTTATACTTATTATTAATACCATATTCCAAAATATCCACATTCACAAAATCAAAAGAATGTAAAAACTTTAAACAATGCTCTTTTAAACCAGAAGTAATATGTGAGCTACGTAAACTATATTTATGCTCATAAATTCTCTTTTTTAAATATCTACCTGTTTGTCCAATATAGTATTTATCACAATCCATGCAATTAATCTTGTAAACAACTCCTGATTTTAAGCATAAATCATCCTTATCTTTGCAATTATTAAACAATCTACTTAAATTATTGCGATTTTTAAAGAAAATTTGAATGTTATATTTCCGAAAATTTCTTTTTATTCTTTCAGATAATCCTCGAACATATGGTAAGACAATAATTTTGCCTCCGTTAAAATCAATTCCTGCACTATGTCTATTTTCGGTATTATAAATTTCAAACAATCTCTCAGCAATCAATCTATTAATAAATTGAATTGGATAGCCATTATTAATAAAAGTCTCTCTTACTATCTGTAAATTATTTTGTCTAAAATCTTTATGTGACAATTTAATTGCTCTGTCAATGACACCCCTCAATGCCCCAATTTTGTTTCCGAATTGGTGGTGTGAATTAAAATCTAAAAACCTACCTGACCAAGTAGGCTTTCTGTACCAATTAAGTTTTACCTTATTATTACTACATCTAATCACATTAACGTCCAAAAAACTTAACTGACTATTTACTTCAACCTCCCTTGTAAATTTAATTCTGTCATGTACAGAATTGAAAACATCCACCATTTCATCCACAAAAACTTCTGGAACAATTGTAAAGATATCATCAACATATCTCTTAAATATCATTGGTTCAAAAAGCAATTTTGACAAGGCTATACTTTCCAACTTTTCCATAACTAAATTAGCTATAACCGGTGACAAAGGCGACCCCATTGGACATCCGTATTTTTGTTCATAAAATTTATTATCAAATGAAAAAATTGTGTTATTAAAAACCAAATTAATTGCTTTAATAAATTCATTCATTGTCAATTTTGTATGCAAATTAATCTCATTCCACTTTTCCTGTATAATATCATTTAACAACTCTAAAGGTACATTTGTAAACAAAGATACTACATCCAATGAAATCATCTTGTAGTTTTTCGGAATAACAATATCTTTCATTTCATTGTAAAAACACCAACTATCCTTAATGTAAGAACTAGTTCTTCCAACTATCTTAACCAATATATTAGACAAAAATCTAGCAATATTATAAGTTGGGAAACCTATGGAAGATATTATTATTCTAAATGTCAGATTTTCTTTATGAATCTTGGGAAGCCCATAACATTTTGCCACAGTTCCATTTTCACATTTTAAATACTTATATGTAGTATCATTTATATATTCATTTCTTTTCCAATTATTTAATAACTCTTTCAAATTATTTTGTAGCTTAATGATATGTGGATTACCAATCTTCAAATAAGTACTATCATCATTTAATATATTATTTATACAATTTATGTAATCAATTTTATTGGAAGCTACAGTTACATTACCTTTGTCGGCCTTTTGGAAGATTATATTAGGGTTATTTTTCAAAAAATTCTTCGCGGTAATCAAATCATGTATAAAATTACTATTTAAAAAATTATCAAATTTATTTTCTCTTTTAAAATTACTAATGACATTAACCAAAGATGCCCTACATTCCTTTTTTACTTCATCATTTAAACCAAAAAGATTACTTTCAACCTCCGCGATGATTTCTTTGATCGGGAGATTACTTTTACAATATAATATTCCATGTTTGGCACCTTTAGACATGATGTTTATTACTTCATTTGGTATCTCCTTGTCAGTTAGATTCTTAAACCAATTTTTATTGTTTGCATTGTTAAATTGATAGCTTTGAAATTGTTTTTTATTTCTTAAACATTCAAATTTCCTTTTTAGTGTTTGTCTATTAATATATTTTGTCTTAATAAAATGTTTGTTTTGACCAAGAAAAAATTCATGTAATTCATTTCTTTCTATATTTTGATATAAATAATGTTTAATCTTTAATAAATATCTATTTAAGGAATGAATCTGAATATGTAAATCTCTAATTTCTAAATTAAGTAATTTATTTTTGAAAAAGAAAATATTTTTCTTTAGATCATAACAAACATTATTACTATAAACCTGCAAAAAATATTCATCATGAAATCTATTATTAATGTGTACCGGAAATATATTTGATTTCTTGCATCTAATAAGGAATGTAAGTTTTTCTTTAAGAATTACAACTTTTAAATTCATTTTAATCCATTTTGAACAATAATCTTTAATAGTACTACCATATTTACAATAAATTTCTCTAAAATAAATCATGACATACCCCTTAATTTAAGTTAAATAGACCTTCTATTTTAAAACAATTGAATTGTACTTCTGTCGACTGCCCATATACAAATTAATAAATATTTTTTATTGGTCTTACAGTCCAATCAATTTCAACCAAAAATAAAATAAAATAAAAATAAAAATAAAAATAAAATAAAAATAAAAACTAAAAAATAAAAAATAAAAATAACAATAAAAAATAAAAAATAAGAAATACAAATAATAAATAATAAAAATAAAAAATAAAAATTAAAAATAAAAATTAAATTAAAAATTAAATTAAAATGATAATGACAGTCAGACTGTCCTTGTTTATATTCACCCCCGTAGACTAATCTGAAAATAAAATATTAGCTGAAAAAATTCTTTGTTAGTAAAGTGCAGTCTGACTGTCCCCAACACCCTTACCTAATTAAAGACTTGTCCAACGTTTCGAGCTCGCTACGGCTCCTCATCAGGGACTAATCTAAACCTTATATTCTAATCTATATATACTCATCCCCACCACCAAATTTCGTAAATTAAATATAAATTCCCCCTCTACACAAATTGTCCAAAACCAATCAATTTAATAAGGAATGATAAACACTGTCCAATCTACCAGACTCTAACATTAAATTCACATTATTTCGATTCTTGGAAATGTGAATACTTTCAAGACTCTCCCGTTTATACTTATTATTAATACCATATTCCAAAATATCCACATTCACAAAATCAAAAGAATGTAAAAACTTTAAACAATGCTCTTTTAAACCAGAAGTAATATGTGAGCTACGTAAACTATATTTATGCTCATAAATTCTCTTTTTTAAATATCTACCTGTTTGTCCAATATAGTATTTATCACAATCCATGCAATTAATCTTGTAAACAACTCCTGATTTTAAGCATAAATCATCCTTATCTTTGCAATTATTAAACAATCTACTTAAATTATTGCGATTTTTAAAGAAAATTTGAATGTTATATTTCCGAAAATTTCTTTTTATTCTTTCAGATAATCCTCGAACATATGGTAAGACAATAATTTTGCCTCCGTTAAAATCAATTCCTGCACTATGTCTATTTTCGGTATTATAAATTTCAAACAATCTCTCAGCAATCAATCTATTAATAAATTGAATTGGATAGCCATTATTAATAAAAGTCTCTCTTACTATCTGTAAATTATTTTGTCTAAAATCTTTATGTGACAATTTAATTGCTCTGTCAATGACACCCCTCAATGCCCCAATTTTGTTTCCGAATTGGTGGTGTGAATTAAAATCTAAAAACCTACCTGACCAAGTAGGCTTTCTGTACCAATTAAGTTTTACCTTATTATTACTACATCTAATCACATTAACGTCCAAAAAACTTAACTGACTATTTACTTCAACCTCCCTTGTAAATTTAATTCTGTCATGTACAGAATTGAAAACATCCACCATTTCATCCACAAAAACTTCTGGAACAATTGTAAAGATATCATCAACATATCTCTTAAATATCATTGGTTCAAAAAGCAATTTTGACAAGGCTATACTTTCCAACTTTTCCATAACTAAATTAGCTATAACCGGTGACAAAGGCGACCCCATTGGACATCCGTATTTTTGTTCATAAAATTTATTATCAAATGAAAAAATTGTGTTATTAAAAACCAAATTAATTGCTTTAATAAATTCATTCATTGTCAATTTTGTATGCAAATTAATTTCATTCCACTTTTCCTGTATAATATCATTTAACAACTCTAAAGGTACATTTGTAAACAAAGATACTACATCCAATGAAATCATCTTGTAGTTTTTCGGAATAACAATATCTTTCATTTCATTGTAAAAACACCAACTATCCTTAATGTAAGAACTAGTTCTTCCAACTATCTTAACCAATATATTAGACAAAAATCTAGCAATATTATAAGTTGGGAAACCTATGGAAGATATTATTATTCTAAATGTCAGATTTTCTTTATGAATCTTGGGAAGCCCATAACATTTTGCCACAGTTCCATTTTCACATTTTAAATACTTATATGTAGTATCATTTATATATTCATTTCTTTTCCAATTATTTAATAACTCTTTCAAATTATTTTGTAGCTTAATGATATGTGGATTACCAATCTTCAAATAAGTACTATCATCATTTAATATATTATTTATACAATTTATGTAATCAATTTTATTGGAAGCTACAGTTACATTACCTTTGTCGGCCTTTTGGAAGATTATATTAGGGTTATTTTTCAAAAAATTCTTCGCGGTAATCAAATCATGTATAAAATTACTATTTAAAAAATTATCAAATTTATTTTCTCTTTTAAAATTACTAATGACATTAACCAAAGATGCCCTACATTCCTTTTTTACTTCATCATTTAAACCAAAAAGATTACTTTCAACCTCCGCGATGATTTCTTTGATCGGGAGATTACTTTTACAATATAATATTCCATGTTTGGCACCTTTAGACATGATGTTTATTACTTCATTTGGTATCTCCTTGTCAGTTAGATTCTTAAACCAATTTTTATTGTTTGCATTGTTAAATTGATAGCTTTGAAATTGTTTTTTATTTCTTAAACATTCAAATTTCCTTTTTAGTGTTTGTCTATTAATATATTTTGTCTTAATAAAATGTTTGTTTTGACCAAGAAAAAATTCATGTAATTCATTTCTTTCTATATTTTGATATAAATAATGTTTAATCTTTAATAAATATCTATTTAAGGAATGAATCTGAATATGTAAATCTCTAATTTCTAAATTAAGTAATTTATTTTTGAAAAAGAAAATATTTTTCTTTAGATCATAACAAACATTATTACTATAAACCTGCAAAAAATATTCATCATGAAATCTATTATTAATGTGTACCGGAAATATATTTGATTTCTTGCATCTAATAAGGAATGTAAGTTTTTCTTTAAGAATTACAACTTTTAAATTCATTTTAATCCATTTTGAACAATAATCTTTAATAGTACTACCATATTTACAATAAATTTCTCTAAAATAAATCATGACATACCCCTTAATTTAAGTTAAATAGACCTTCTATTTTAAAACAATTGAATTGTACTTCTGTCGACTGCCCATATACAAATTAATAAATATTTTTTATTGGTCTTACAGTCCAATCAATTTCAACCAAAAATAAAATAAAATAAAAATAAAAATAAAAATAAAATAAAAATAAAAACTAAAAAATAAAAAATAAAAATAACAATAAAAAATAAAAAATAAGAAATACAAATAATAAATAATAAAAATAAAAAATAAAAATTAAAAATAAAAATTAAATTAAAAATTAAATTAAAATGATAATGACAGTCAGACTGTCCTTGTTTATATTCACCCCCGTAGACTAATCTGAAAATAAAATATTAGCTGAAAAAATTCTTTGTTAGTAAAGTGCAGTCTGACTGTCCCCAACACCCTTACCTAATTGAAGACTTGTCCAACGTTTCGAGCTCGCTACGGCTCCTCATCAGGGACTAATCTAAACCTTATATTCTAATCTATATATACTCATCCCCACCACCAAATTTCGTAAATTAAATATAAATTCCCCCTCTACACAAATTGTCCAAAACCAATCAATTTAATAAGGAATGATAAACACTGTCCAATCTACCAGACTCTAACATTAAATTCACATTATTTCGATTCTTGGAAATGTGAATACTTTCAAGACTCTCCCGTTTATACTTATTATTAATACCATATTCCAAAATATCCACATTCACAAAATCAAAAGAATGTAAAAACTTTAAACAATGCTCTTTTAAACCAGAAGTAATATGTGAGCTACGTAAACTATATTTATGCTCATAAATTCTCTTTTTTAAATATCTACCTGTTTGTCCAATATAGTATTTATCACAATCCATGCAATTAATCTTGTAAACAACTCCTGATTTTAAGCATAAATCATCCTTATCTTTGCAATTATTAAACAATCTACTTAAATTATTGCGATTTTTAAAGAAAATTTGAATGTTATATTTCCGAAAATTTCTTTTTATTCTTTCAGATAATCCTCGAACATATGGTAAGACAATAATTTTGCCTCCGTTAAAATCAATTCCTGCACTATGTCTATTTTCGGTATTATAAATTTCAAACAATCTCTCAGCAATCAATCTATTAATAAATTGAATTGGATAGCCATTATTAATAAAAGTCTCTCTTACTATCTGTAAATTATTTTGTCTAAAATCTTTATGTGACAATTTAATTGCTCTGTCAATGACACCCCTCAATGCCCCAATTTTGTTTCCGAATTGGTGGTGTGAATTAAAATCTAAAAACCTACCTGACCAAGTAGGCTTTCTGTACCAATTAAGTTTTACCTTATTATTACTACATCTAATCACATTAACGTCCAAAAAACTTAACTGACTATTTACTTCAACCTCCCTTGTAAATTTAATTCTGTCATGTACAGAATTGAAAACATCCACCATTTCATCCACAAAAACTTCTGGAACAATTGTAAAGATATCATCAACATATCTCTTAAATATCATTGGTTCAAAAAGCAATTTTGACAAGGCTATACTTTCCAACTTTTCCATAACTAAATTAGCTATAACCGGTGACAAAGGCGACCCCATTGGACATCCGTATTTTTGTTCATAAAATTTATTATCAAATGAAAAAATTGTGTTATTAAAAACCAAATTAATTGCTTTAATAAATTCATTCATTGTCAATTTTGTATGCAAATTAATCTCATTCCACTTTTCCTGTATAATATCATTTAACAACTCTAAAGGTACATTTGTAAACAAAGATACTACATCCAATGAAATCATCTTGTAGTTTTTCGGAATAACAATATCTTTCATTTCATTGTAAAAACACCAACTATCCTTAATGTAAGAACTAGTTCTTCCAACTATCTTAACCAATATATTAGACAAAAATCTAGCAATATTATAAGTTGGGAAACCTATGGAAGATATTATTATTCTAAATGTCAGATTTTCTTTATGAATCTTGGGAAGCCCATAACATTTTGCCACAGTTCCATTTTCACATTTTAAATACTTATATGTAGTATCATTTATTAAACCAATTAATTTGGTTTTTAATAACACAATTTTTTCATTTGATAATAAATTTTATGAACAAAAATACGGATGTCCAATGGGGTCGCCTTTGTCACCGGTTATAGCTAATTTAGTTATGGAAAAGTTGGAAAGTATAGCCTTGTCAAAATTGCTTTTTGAACCAATGATATTTAAGAGATATGTTGATGATATCTTTACAATTGTTCCAGAAGTTTTTGTGGATGAAATGGTGGATGTTTTCAATTCTGTACATGACAGAATTAAATTTACAAGGGAGGTTGAAGTAAATAGTCAGTTAAGTTTTTTGGACGTTAATGTGATTAGATGTAGTAATAATAAGGTAAAACTTAATTGGTACAGAAAGCCTACTTGGTCAGGTAGGTTTTTAGATTTTAATTCACACCACCAATTCGGAAACAAAATTGGGGCATTGAGGGGTGTCATTGACAGAGCAATTAAATTGTCACATAAAGATTTTAGACAAAATAATTTACAGATAGTAAGAGAGACTTTTATTAATAATGGCTATCCAATTCAATTTATTAATAGATTGATTGCTGAGAGATTGTTTGAAATTTATAATACCGAAAATAGACATAGTGCAGGAATTGATTTTAACGGAGGCAAAATTATTGTCTTACCATATGTTCGAGGATTATCTGAAAGAATAAAAAGAAATTTTCGGAAATATAACATTCAAATTTTCTTTAAAAATCGCAATAATTTAAGTAGATTGTTTAATAATTGCAAAGATAAGGATGATTTATGCTTAAAATCAGGAGTTGTTTACAAGATTAATTGCATGGATTGTGATAAATACTATATTGGACAAACAGGTAGATATTTAAAAAAGAGAATTTATGAGCATAAATATAGTTTACGTAGCTCACATATTACTTCTGGTTTAAAAGAGCATTGTTTAAAGTTTTTACATTCTTTTGATTTTGTGAATGTGGATATTTTGGAATATGGTATTAATAATAAGTATAAACGGGAGAGTCTTGAAAGTATTCACATTTCCAAGAATCGAAATAATGTGAATTTAATGTTAGAGTCTGGTAGATTGGACAGTGTTTATCATTCCTTATTAAATTGATTGGTTTTGGACAATTTGTGTAGAGGGGGAATTTATATTTAATTTACGAAATTTGGTGGTGGGGATGAGTATATATAGATTAGAATATAAGGTTTAGATTAGTCCCTGATGAGGAGCCGTAGCGAGCTCGAAACGTTGGACAAGTCTTCAATTAGGTAAGGGTGTTGGGGACAGTCAGACTGCACTTTACTAACAAAGAATTTTTTCAGCTAATATTTTATTTTCAGATTAGTCTACGGGGGTGAATATAAACAAGGACAGTCTGACTGTCATTATCATTTTAATTTAATTTTTAATTTAATTTTTATTTTTAATTTTTATTTTTTATTTTTATTATTTATTATTTGTATTTCTTATTTTTTATTTTTTATTGTTATTTTTATTTTTTATTTTTTAGTTTTTATTTTTATTTTATTTTTATTTTTATTTTTATTTTATTTTATTTTTGGTTGAAATTGATTGGACTGTAAGACCAATAAAAAATATTTATTAATTTGTATATGGGCAGTCGACAGAAGTACAATTCAATTGTTTTAAAATAGAAGGTCTATTTAACTTAAATTAAGGGGTATGTCATGATTTATTTTAGAGAAATTTATTGTAAATATGGTAGTACTATTAAAGATTATTGTTCAAAATGGATTAAAATGAATTTAAAAGTTGTAATTCTTAAAGAAAAACTTACATTCCTTATTAGATGCAAGAAATCAAATATATTTCCGGTACACATTAATAATAGATTTCATGATGAATATTTTTTGCAGGTTTATAGTAATAATGTTTGTTATGATCTAAAGAAAAATATTTTCTTTTTCAAAAATAAATTACTTAATTTAGAAATTAGAGATTTACATATTCAGATTCATTCCTTAAATAGATATTTATTAAAGATTAAACATTATTTATATCAAAATATAGAAAGAAATGAATTACATGAATTTTTTCTTGGTCAAAACAAACATTTTATTAAGACAAAATATATTAATAGACAAACACTAAAAAGGAAATTTGAATGTTTAAGAAATAAAAAACAATTTCAAAGCTATCAATTTAACAATGCAAACAATAAAAATTGGTTTAAGAATCTAACTGACAAGGAGATACCAAATGAAGTAATAAACATCATGTCTAAAGGTGCCAAACATGGAATATTATATTGTAAAAGTAATCTCCCGATCAAAGAAATCATCGCGGAGGTTGAAAGTAATCTTTTTGGTTTAAATGATGAAGTAAAAAAGGAATGTAGGGCATCTTTGGTTAATGTCATTAGTAATTTTAAAAGAGAAAATAAATTTGATAATTTTTTAAATAGTAATTTTATACATGATTTGATTACCGCGAAGAATTTTTTGAAAAATAACCCTAATATAATCTTCCAAAAGGCCGACAAAGGTAATGTAACTGTAGCTTCCAATAAAATTGATTACATAAATTGTATAAATAATATATTAAATGATGATAGTACTTATTTGAAGATTGGTAATCCACATATCATTAAGCTACAAAATAATTTGAAAGAGTTATTAAATAATTGGAAAAGAAATGAATATATAAATGATACTACATATAAGTATTTAAAATGTGAAAATGGAACTGTGGCAAAATGTTATGGGCTTCCCAAGATTCATAAAGAAAATCTGACATTTAGAATAATAATATCTTCCATAGGTTTCCCAACTTATAATATTGCTAGATTTTTGTCTAATATATTGGTTAAGATAGTTGGAAGAACTAGTTCTTACATTAAGGATAGTTGGTGTTTTTACAATGAAATGAAAGATATTGTTATTCCGAAAAACTACAAGATGATTTCATTGGATGTAGTATCTTTGTTTACAAATGTACCTTTAGAGTTGTTAAATGATATTATACAGGAAAAGTGGAATGAAATTAATTTGCATACAAAATTGACAATGAATGAATTTATTAAAGCAATTAATTTGGTTTTTAATAACACAATTTTTTCATTTGATAATAAATTTTATGAACAAAAATACGGATGTCCAATGGGGTCGCCTTTGTCACCGGTTATAGCTAATTTAGTTATGGAAAAGTTGGAAAGTATAGCCTTGTCAAAATTGCTTTTTGAACCAATGATATTTAAGAGATATGTTGATGATATCTTTACAATTGTTCCAGAAGTTTTTGTGGATGAAATGGTGGATGTTTTCAATTCTGTACATGACAGAATTAAATTTACAAGGGAGGTTGAAGTAAATAGTCAGTTAAGTTTTTTGGACGTTAATGTGATTAGATGTAGTAATAATAAGGTAAAACTTAATTGGTACAGAAAGCCTACTTGGTCAGGTAGGTTTTTAGATTTTAATTCACACCACCAATTCGGAAACAAAATTGGGGCATTGAGGGGTGTCATTGACAGAGCAATTAAATTGTCACATAAAGATTTTAGACAAAATAATTTACAGATAGTAAGAGAGACTTTTATTAATAATGGCTATCCAATTCAATTTATTAATAGATTGATTGCTGAGAGATTGTTTGAAATTTATAATACCGAAAATAGACATAGTGCAGGAATTGATTTTAACGGAGGCAAAATTATTGTCTTACCATATGTTCGAGGATTATCTGAAAGAATAAAAAGAAATTTTCGGAAATATAACATTCAAATTTTCTTTAAAAATCGCAATAATTTAAGTAGATTGTTTAATAATTGCAAAGATAAGGATGATTTATGCTTAAAATCAGGAGTTGTTTACAAGATTAATTGCATGGATTGTGATAAATACTATATTGGACAAACAGGTAGATATTTAAAAAAGAGAATTTATGAGCATAAATATAGTTTACGTAGCTCACATATTACTTCTGGTTTAAAAGAGCATTGTTTAAAGTTTTTACATTCTTTTGATTTTGTGAATGTGGATATTTTGGAATATGGTATTAATAATAAGTATAAACGGGAGAGTCTTGAAAGTATTCACATTCCAAGAATCGAAATAATGTGAATTTAATGTTAGAGTCTGGTAGATTGGACAGTGTTTATCATTCCTTATTAAATTGATTGGTTTTGGACAATTTGTGTAGAGGGGGAATTTATATTTAATTTACGAAATTTGGTGGTGGGGATGAGTATATATAGATTAGAATATAAGGTTTAGATTAGTCCCTGATGAGGAGCCGTAGCGAGCTCGAAACGTTGGACAAGTCTTCAATTAGGTAAGGGTGTTGGGGACAGTCAGACTGCACTTTACTAACAAAGAATTTTTTCAGCTAATATTTTATTTTCAGATTAGTCTACGGGGGTGAATATAAACAAGGACAGTCTGACTGTCATTATCATTTTAATTTAATTTTTAATTTAATTTTTATTTTTAATTTTTATTTTTTATTTTATTATTTATTATTTGTATTTCTTATTTTTATTTTTATTGTTATTTTTATTTTTATTTTTAGTTTTATTTTTATTTATTTTTATTTTTATTTTATTTTTATTTTTATTTATTTTTGGTTGAAATTGTTGGACTGTAAGACCAATAAAAAAATATTTATTAATTTGTATATGGGATTCGACAGAAGTACAATTCATTGTTTTAATATTGATTATATGAAAATTAAAGTTTTGTATCTGGCTTTGGAATTTGTAACCAAACTTTATGCTTATCGGTCTGTAAATTTAAAAGTAGCCCACGAAGTTATTAACCGTTAGACTGCCCGCATTTTTGCCTTATAAATTGATATTTTTGATGTGTAAAATTTGTACATAAAAACACCTCATATCTCTAGAGTAGCTGTCAAGGTCACACGTGGCTCATATATGAGCCATGCCGGCAGTCTAAAGGTTAATAGCATGTGCTCAGGGTATATCAATATTTGTTTAGATTTGTTGACAAAAAAAGTTAAAAATTTTAATGACATTGAAGATTTTATATCTGTTATAAAAAATGGTTTTAATGTATTTCGATCACAATATTCAACTTTTAAGTTCTTAACGACCATTAACTGTTTAATACTGCCAAAGAAAGTTGTTATTAATCACTTTCTTAAATATAGCACAAATAAAAAAAAGAAGAAATTATTAGTTTATTGTGCTACGTTAAGTGTATAGCTTTAATTTAAAAAAAAATTTTTAGAATTACCAAATGTTCCTTCAAAAATTCAGGAATTTATAGACAATTCTAAAAATCATAATACTATCGATTCCGTATTAGACGGTAGTTTTTGGAAAACCATATCTTCTAAACAAGACGAAAAAATTTTACCTTTAATTCTTTACTTCGATGACTTTGAAATCAATAATGCATTAGGATCTCATAAATCAATAAGTAAAATTGGCGTAGTATATTGTTATATTCCTATTTTACCAGAAGAATTGTTAGTAAATAGAAAATACGTTTTTATTTCAACTACAAAGTTACGTTCACCATAAAAATTTTGGAAATTATAAAATATTTAATTGTATTATA
>JACCIC010000386.1:0-89097 GCA_018907035.1 Sycobia sp. Sy_11 | reverse complement strand
CCAGTCCTGAGCAATTAAGTAAAAAAGTTGTCGAAAAAATGAATTTTATTATTACTTCTGAAACACTAACAAACGAAAAGAAACAAACATGAACGAATACGACAATTTAACGAAATACCAAGCTACGACCGTTTTATCATTAATGGAGGCTCCTGAAAATTTAGAAATTGTATATGCTAATAATGCAATAATATAGATGAAAGGTACATCCCTGATAAAAAAGAAGGTAGATCTGTACAAGAAAGTCTAGAGACTTTGTCTATTACAGAAGTAACACATGCAGAAAAAGAACAAAATTAAATATAGTGGATGAACTTAGAGAAAAACATGCAGATATTGTAATAGAAGGACAACCAGTACTACAAATAATGGAAACAATACCATCTATAAGCACAAAAGAAATCGATATTCAAATAATACAACCAATAGATCATGCTGAAATAAGAAGTGTAACATTAAACAGCATACAAAACAATGAAATAACTAGTCAGGAGAAGGAACAGATATTTGAACAAAGAAAAAAATTGACACAGGCACATGCTACAACAGATTTCCAAATTTCTGAAGGATTACAAGTACAACAAGTAACACTACATGAAGAAAAACCAAATCAAATAGAATCAACAACTAAAACTGAAACTACAGCAAAAATTGGTATCACAAAGACACAAGTAGCTATAACATCAGAAACACTACCAGAATCGACAATTACAGAATTTACTTCTGCACAACATACAAGTAAAAGCGCAACCATAATCAACGATATAAAACATAGCATCGAAGTATCTGAACAAACAACAGGGGAAATTGAAGGAACTACTTTCGAAAATGTTCCGTTAAATTCAAAATTTGCTGATCTTTTATTAGAAGCAGATCATTTAAGAAATATTGGTAAGTACTACACACTGACACATTACATAGTAATAGAGCTTTATGAAAGAAGAATATACATATTGAACAAAGGTCAACAGGGAACATACTAATATTAAATATAAACAAAAAAACAGGTTGATAAAGTACACAAATAAATAGTAACATTATCACAAAAATTAAACAGTTCTATAAAATACAAAAAAAACTATACTGGTATACTATATAAAACAGAATTCTAATATTAATTTAAGTACATATAATATTACCGTAATTATAATGATTAGATTAGGAAAAAAGGTATGTACAAAATATAATTTCAAGTAATCTCAACCCAAACAAAACCTACCAAATTTCAAAGCTATTAAGAAATATAAAACAAATTATGGAGTCAAACCAACTATAAAACTTAATCACTAAAAACCAAGTATCACATAATCAAATTACACTAATTGTCTAACATTTCAGAAACAACAGAAGCAACAGTGCACCAACACATCACAGACACACAAAAACAGAATATACAGCACCCAATCAAACAAACGAGTATTGAGTCTGACTCAGAAATCACAGAAGAGTACATAACTAAATTCAGAAGAGGAAGTAACGACGAAAATGCAGCAATAAGAACAAAAACTACTATCATAAAAAGGAAACAACCAACATCAACTGATCAAAAGGTAGTAGTGATAGAAGAAGAAATAGAGCAGATAAAATCGACATTACCAACTATCCCCAAGAAACAATTTATGCCAATTGAAGAAATTACTGATGTCACCGATACAGAAGAAATAACGCCAACTATAATACAAGAAATAGAAGATGAAGAGAAAACTGACGATGAAAACATTGACCAACAAATCAAGATAGAGAATCATGATTCATTTGAAGAGATCGTAGACGAGAACGATAAGACTTCCTTAATAATAATTGAAAGGAAGATAGAAGAGAAAGAGTTAAGCAAAAAAAAAGAGCGGACGCTTACAAGATGAAGAGGAAGATAATTCTGACAAATCAGAAGAAATTACTAATACACCAAAAGCAAGAGTAAAGAAAACTAGTAAAAATAAAGTCCTCATGAAAAACACTCATAAACAAGAAACAATAGAAGAAGTGAAAGTCGAAGAAAAAGTGCAACCAACAAGAACAACTCTTCACCAAAGTCCTGAGGAGGAAACAGTTCATGATGAAACAATTGGAAACATACCGACTATAGAATATAAAAAACCGCGAGAAACTGAGGAAATTAAGGAAACGATAACTGTTGTAGAAGAAAAGAATCCGGAAGGCAAAATGAAGAAAACAACTAAAAAGAAAGTTATAAAGAAAAAGGGAAAGAAACAGCAAACGACAGAAGAAGTGACTGTGGAGGAAGAAGGCAAAGCTCCCATCGTTACTGTGCACGAAAGTCCTGAGCAGGAAATAGTTTTTGAGGAAACCACTGGTGTTTTGCCGGTTACAGAATATACTCAGCTACGCGAAAGTGAAGAAATTAAGGAAATAGTAACTGTTTCTGTAGAGAAAACACCGGCAGGTAAAGAGAAGAAAACAACCAAAAAGAAAGTAATAAAGAAAAAGGGAACAAAACAGCAATCGACAGAAGAAGTGACAGTGGAGGAAGAAGGCAAAGCTCCCATCGTTATTATGCATGAAAGTCCCGAGGAGGAAATAGTTTTCGAGGAAACCACTGGTGTTTTGCCAGTTACAGATTATGCTCAGCCAGGAGAAAGTGATGAAATTAAGGAAATAGTAACTGTAGCTGTTGAGAAAACACCGGAGGGTAATTTAAAGAAAACTACCAAAAAGAAAGTTATAAAGAACAAGGGGAAGAAACAGCAAACGACAGAAGAAGTGACAGTGGAAGAAAAAGGCAAAGCTCCCATCGTTACTGTGCACGAAAGTCCTGAGGAGGAAATTGTGTTTGAGGAAACCACTGGTGTTTTCCCGATTACAGATTATTCTCAGCCAGGAGAAAGTGAAGAAATTAAGGAAATAGTAACTGTTTCTGTAGAGAAAACACCGGCAGGTAAAGAGAAGAAAACAACCAAAAAGAAAGTAATAAAGAAAAAGGGAACAAAACAGCAATCGACAGAAGAAATAACTGTGGAGGAAGAAGGCAAAGCTCCCATCGTTACTATGCACGATATTCCTGAGGAGGAAATTGTGTTTGAGGAAACCACTGGTGTTTTCCCGATTGAAGATTATGCTCAGCCAGGAGAAAGTGAAGAAATTAAGGAAATAGTAACTGTTTCAGTAGAAAAAACACCGGCAGGTAAAGAGAAGAAAACAACCAAAAAGAAAGTAATAAAGAAAAAGGGAAAGAAACAGCAAACGACAGAAGAAGTGACAGTGGAAGAAGAAGGCAAAGCTCCCATCGTTACTGTGCACGAAAGTCCCGAGGAGGAAATAGTTTTCGAGGAAACCACTGGTGTTTTGCCGGTTACAGAATATACTCAGCCACACGAAGCTAAAGAAATTAAGGAAATAGTAACTGTTTCTGTAGAGAAAACACCGGCAGGTAAAGAGAAGAAAACAACCAAAAAGAAAGTAATTAAGAAAAAGGGAACAAAACAGCAATCGACAGAAGAAGTGACAGTGGAGGAAGAAGGCAAAGCTCCCATCGTTACTATGCATGAAAGTCCTGAGGAGGAAATAGTTTTTGAGGAATCCACTGGTATATTGCCAGTTACAGATTATGCTCAGCCAGGAGAAAGTGAAGAAATTAAGGAAATAGTAACTGTTTCTGTAGAGAAAACACCGGCAGGTAAAGAGAAGAAAACAACCAAAAAGAAAGTAATAAAGAAAAAGGGAACAAAACAGCAATCGACAGAAGAAATAACTGTGGAGGAAGAAGGCAAAGCTCCCATCGTTACTATGCACGATATTCCTGAGGAGGAAATTGTGTTTGAGGAAACCACTGGTGTTTTCCCGATTAAAGATTATGCTCAGCCAGGAGAAAGTGAAGAAATTAAGGAAATAGTAACTGTTTCAGTAGAGAAAACACCGGCAGGTAAAGAGAAGAAAACAACCAAAAAGAAAGTAATAAAGAAAAAGGGAAAGAAACAGCAAACGACAGAAGAAGTGACAGTGGAGGAAGAAGGCAAAGCTCCCATCGTTACTATGCACGATATTCCTGAGGAGGAAATTGTGTTTGAGGAAACCACTGGTGTTTTCCCGATTGAAGATTATGCTCAGCCAGGAGAAAGTGAAGAAATTAAGGAAATAGTAACTGTTTCAGTAGAAAAAACACCGGCAGGTAAAGAGAAGAAAACAACCAAAAAGAAAGTAATAAAGAAAAAGGGAAAGAAACAGCAAACGACAGAAGAAGTGACAGTGCAAGAAGAAGGCAAAGCTCCCATCGTTACTGTGCACGAAAGTCCCGAGGAGGAAATAGTTTTCGAGGAAACCACTGGTGTTTTGCCGGTTACAGAATATACTCAGCCACACGAAGCTAAAGAAATTAAGGAAATAGTAACTGTTTCTGTAGAGAAAACACCGGCAGGTAAAGAGAAGAAAACAACCAAAAAGAAAGTAATTAAGAAAAAGGGAACAAAACAGCAATCGACAGAAGAAGTGACAGTGGAGGAAGAAGGCAAAGCTCCCATCGTTACTATGCATGAAAGTCCTGAGGAGGAAATAGTTTTTGAGAAAACCACTGGTCTACTTCCGGTTACAGAATATACTCAGCCACGCGAAAGTGAAGAAATTAAGGAAATAGTAACAGTTTCTGTAGAGAAAACACCGGCAGGTAAAGAGAAGAAAACAACCAAAAAGAAAGTAATAAAGAAAAAGGGAACAAAACAGCAATCGACAGAAGAAGTGACAGTGGAGGAAGAAGGCAAAGCTCCCATCGTTATTATGCATGAAAGTCCTGAGGAGGAAATAGTTTTTGAGGAATCCACTGGTATATTGCCAGTTACAGATTATGCTCAGCCAGGAGAAAGTGAAGAAATTAAGGAAATAGTAACTGTTTCAGTAGAAAAAACACCGGCAGGTAAAGAGAAGAAAACAACCAAAAAGAAAGTAATAAAGAAAAAGGGAAAGAAACAGCAAACGACAGAAGAAGTGACAGTGGAGGAAGAAGGCAAAGCTCCCATCGTTACTGTGCACGAAAGTCCTGAGGAGGAAATAGTTTTTGAGGAAACCACTGGTGTTTTGCCGGATACAGAATATACTCAGCCACGCGAATGTGAAGAAATTAAGGAAATAGTAACGGTTGCGGTAGAGAAAACACCGGCAGGTAAAGAGAAGAAAACTACCAAAAAGAAAGTAATAAAGAAGAAAGGAAAGAAACAGCAAACGACAGAAGAAGTGACAGTGGAGGAAGAAGGCAAAGCTCCAATCGTTACTATGCACGATATTCCTGAGGAGGAAATTGTGTTTGAGGAAACCACTGGTGTTTTCCCGATTGAAGATTATGCTCAGCCAGGAGAAAGTGAAGAAATTAAGGAAATAGTAACTGTTTCAGTAGAAAAAACACCGGCAGGTAAAGAGAAGAAAACAACCAAAAAGAAAGTAATAAAGAAAAAGGGAAAGAAACAGCAAACGACAGAAGAAGTGACAGTGGAAGAAGAAGGCAAAGCTCCCATCGTTACTGTGCACGAAAGTCCCGAGGAGGAAATAGTTTTCGAGGAAACCACTGGTGTTTTGCCGGTTACAGAATATACTCAGCCACACGAAGCTAAAGAAATTAAGGAAATAGTATCTGTTTCTGTAGAGAAAACACCGGCAGGTAAAGAGAAGAAAACAACCAAAAAGAAAGTAATTAAGAAAAAGGGAACAAAACAGCAATCGACAGAAGAAGTGACAGTGGAGGAAGAAGGCAAAGCTCCCATCGTTACTATGCATGAAAGTCCTGAGGAGGAAATAGTTTTTGAGAAAACCACTGGTCTACTTCCGGTTACAGAATATACTCAGCCACGCGAAAGTGAAGAAATTAAGGAAATAGTAACAGTTTCTGTAGAGAAAACACCGGCAGGTAAAGAGAAGAAAACAACCAAAAAGAAAGTAATAAAGAAAAAGGGAACAAAACAGCAATCGACAGAAGAAGTGACAGTGGAGGAAGAAGGCAAAGCTCCCATCGTTATTATGCATGAAAGTCCTGAGGAGGAAATAGTTTTTGAGGAATCCACTGGTATATTGCCAGTTACAGATTATGCTCAGCCAGGAGAAAGTGAAGAAATTAAGGAAATAGTAACTGTTTCTGTAGAGAAAACACCGGCAGGTAAAGAGAAGAAAACAACCAAAAAGAAAGTAATAAAGAAAAAGGGAACAAAACAGCAATCGACAGAAGAAATAACTGTGGAGGAAGAAGGCAAAGCTCCCATCGTTACTATGCACGATATTCCTGAGGAGGAAATTGTGTTTGAGGAAACCACTGGTGTTTTCCCGATTAAAGATTATGCTCAGCCAGGAGAAAGTGAAGAAATTAAGGAAATAGTAACTGTTTCAGTAGAAAAAACACCGGCAGGTAAAGAGAAGAAAACAACCAAAAAGAAAGTAATAAAGAAAAAGGGAAAGAAACAGCAAACGACAGAAGAAGTGACAGTGGAGGAAGAAGGCAAAGCTCCCATCGTTACTGTGCACGAAAGTCCTGAGGAGGAAATAGTTTTTGAGGAAACCACTGGTGTTTTGCCGGATACAGAATATACTCAGCCACGCGAATGTGAAGAAATTAAGGAAATAGTAACGGTTGCGGTAGAGAAAACACCGGCAGGTAAAGAGAAGAAAACTACCAAAAAGAAAGTAATAAAGAAGAAAGGAAAGAAACAGCAAACGACAGAAGAAATAACTGTGGAGGAAGAAGGCAAAGCTCCCATCGTTATTATGCACGATATTCCTGAGGAGGAAATTGTGTTTGAGGAAACCACTGGTGTTTTGCCGGTTACAGATTATGCTCTGCCACACGAAGCTGAAGAAATTAAGGAAATAGTAACTGTTTCTGTAGAGAAAACTCCGGCAGGTAAAGAGAAAAAAACAACCAAAAAGAAAGTAATAAAGAAGAAGGGAAAAAAACAGCAAACGACAGAAGAAGTGACAGTGGAAGAAAAAGGCAAAGCTCCCATCGTTACTGTGCACGAAAGTCCTGAAGAGGAAATAGTTTTTGAGGAAACCACTGGTCTCTTGCCGGTTACAGATTATGCTCAGCCAGGGGAAAGTAAAGAAATTAAGGAAATATTAACTGTTGTTATAGAGAAAACACCGGAAGGTGAAGAGATGAAAACGACCAAAAAGAAAGTAATAAACAAAAAGGGAAAGAAACAGCAAACGACAGAAGAAGTGACAGTGGAGGAAGAAGGCAAAGCTCCCATCGTTACTGTGCACGAAAGTCCTGAGGAGGAAATAGTTTTTGAGGAATCCACTGGTGTTTTGCCGGTTACAGAATATACTCAACCACGCGAAAGTGAAGAAATGAAGGAAATAGTAACGGTTACGGTAGAGATAACACCGGCAGGCAAAGAGAAGAAAACTACCAAAAAGAAAGTAATAAAGAAGAAGGGAAAGAAACAGCAAACGACAGAAGAAGTGACAGTGGAGGAAGAAGGCAAAGCTCCCATCGTTATTATGCATGAAAGTCCTGAGGAGGAAATAGTTTTTGAGGAATCCACTGGTATATTGCCAGTTACAGATTATGCTCAGCCAGGAGAAAGTGAAGAAATTAAGGAAATAGTAACTGTTTCTGTAGAGAAAACACCGGCAGGTAAAGAGAAGAAAACAACCAAAAAGAAAGTAATAAAGAAAAAGGGAAAGAAACAGCAAACAACAGAAGAAGTGACAGTGGAGGAAGAAGGCAAAGCTCCCATCGTTACTGTGCACGAAAGTCCTGTGGAGGAAATAGTTTTTGAGGAAACCACTGGTGCTGTGCCGGTTACAGATTATGCTCAGCCACACGAAGCTGAAGAAATGAAGGAAATAGTAACGGTTACGGTTGAGATAACACCGGCAGGCAAAGAGAAGAAAACTACCAAAAAGAAAGTAATAAAGAAGAAGGGAAAGAAACAGCAAACGACAGAAGAAGTGACAGTGGAAGAAGAAGGCAAAGCTCCCATCGTTACTGTGCACGAAAGTCCCGAGGAGGAAATAGTTTTCGAGGAAACCACTGGTGTTTTGCCGGTTACAGATTATGCTCTGCCACACGAAGCTGAAGAAATTAAGGAAATAGTAACTGTTGCTGTAGAGAAAACACCGACAGGTAAAGAGAAGAAAACTACCAAAAGGAAAGTAATAAAGAAAATGGGAAAGAAACAGCAAACGACAGAAGAAGTGACTGTGCAGGAAGAAGGCAAAGCTCCTATCGTTACTGTGCACGAAAGTCGTGAAGAGGAAATAGTTTTTGAGGAAACCACTGGTCCATTGCCGGTTACAGATTATGCTCAGCCACGCGAACCTGAAGAAATGAAGGAAATAGTAACGGTTACGGTTGAGATAACACCGGCAGGCAAAGAGAAGAAAACTACCAAAAAGAAAGTAATAAAGAAGAAGGGAAAAAAACAGCAAACGACAGAAGAACTGACTGTGCAGGAAGAAGGCAAAGCTCCTATCGTTACTGTGCACGAAAGTCCTGAAGAGGAAATAGTTTTTGAGGAAACCACTGGTCTCTTGCCGGTTACAGATTATGCTCAGCCAGGGGAAAGTAAAGAAATTAAGGAAATATTAACTGTTGTTATAGAGAAAACACCGGAAGGTAAAGAGATGAAAACGACCAAAAAGAAAGTAATAAACAAAAAGGGAAAGAAACAGCAAACGACAGAAGAAGTGACAGTGGAGGAAGAAGGCAAAGCTCCCATCGTTACTGTGCACGAAAGTCCTGAGGAGGAAATAGTTTTTGAGGAAACCACTGGTGTTTTGCCGGTTACAGAATATACTCAACCACGCGAAAGTGAAGAAATGAAGGAAATAGTAACGGTTACGGTAGAGATAACACCGGCAGGCAAAGAGAAGAAAACTACCAAAAAGAAAGTAATAAAGAAGAAGGGAAAGAAACAGCAAACGACAGAAGAAGTGACAGTGGAAGAAGAAGGCAAAGCTCCCATCGTTACTGTGCACGAAAGTCCCGAGGAGGAAATAGTTTTCGAGGAAACCACTGGTGTTTTGCCGGTTACAGATTATGCTCTGCCACACGAAGCTGAAGAAATTAAGGAAATAGTAACTGTTGTTGAAGAGAAAACTCCGCAAGGTAAAGTGAAGAAAATAACCAAAAAGAATGTAATAAAGAAAAAGGGAAAGAAACAGCAAACGACAGAAGAAGTGACAGTGGAGGAAGAAGGCAAAGCTCCTATCGTTACTGTGCACGAAAGTCCTGAAGAGGAAATAGTTTTTGATGAAACAACTGGTGTTTTGCCGGTTACAGATTATGCTCTGCCACACGAAGCTGAAGAAATTAAGGAAATAGTAACTGTTGCTGTAGAGAAAACACCGACAGGCAAAGAGAAGAAAACTACCAAAAGGAAAGTAATAAAGAAAATGGGAAAGAAACAGCAAACCGCAGAAGAAGTGACTGTGGAAGAAGAAGGCAAAGCTCCCATTGTTACTGTGCATGAAAGTCCTGAGGAGGCAATTGTTTTCGAGGAAACCACTGGTCTATTGCCGATTACAGATTATGCTCAGCCAGGAGAAAGTGAAGAAATTAAGGAAATAGTAACTGTTTCAGTAGAGAAAACACCGGCAAGTAAAGAGAAGAAAACTACGAAAAAGAAAGTAATAAAGAAAAAGGGAAAGAAACAGCAAACGACAGAAGAAGTGACTGTGGAAGAAGAAGGCAAAGCTCCCATCGTTACTGTGCACGAAAGTCCTGTGGAGGAAATAGTTTTTGAGGAAACCACTGGTGTTTTGCCGGTTACAGATTATGCTCAGCCACGCGAAGCTGAAGAAATTAAGGAAATAGTAACGGTTGCTGTAGAGAAAACACCGGAAGGGAAAGTGAAGAAAACAACCAAAAAGAAAGTAATAAAGAAAAAGGGAAAGAAACAGCAAACGACAGAAGAAATAACTGTGGAGGAAGAAGGCAAAGCTCCCATCGTTATTATGCATGAAAGTCCTGAGGAGGAAATAGTTTTTGAGGAAACCACTGGTCTATTGCCGGTTACAGATTATGCTCAGCCAGGAGAAAGTGAAGAAATTAAGGAAATAGTAACTGTTGCTGTAGAGAAAACACCGGAAGGTAAAGTGAAGAAAACAACCAAAAAGAAAGTAATAAAGAAAAAGGGAAAGAAACAGCAAACGACAGAACAAATAACTATGGAGGAAGAAGGCAAAGCTCCCATCGTTACTGTGCACGAAAGTCCTGAGGAGGAAATAGTTTTTGAGGAAACGACTGGTCTCTTGCCGGTTACAGATTATGCTCAGCCACGCGAAACTGAAGAAATTAAGGAAATTTTAACGGTTGCGGTAGAGAAAACACCCGAAGGTAAAATAATGAAAACTACGAAAAAGAAAGTAATAAAGGAAAAGGGAAAGAAACGGCAAACGACAGAAGAAATAACTGTGGAGGAAGAAGGCAAAGCTCCCATCGTTACTGTGCACGAAAGTGCTGAGGAGGAAATAGTTTTTGAGGAAACGACTGGTCTCTTGCCGGTTACAGATTATGCTCAGCCACGCGAACCTGAAGAAATTAAGGAAGTAGTAACTGTTGTTGAAGAGAAAACTCCGGAAGGTCAAGTGAAGAAAACAACTAAAAAGAATGTAATAAAGAAAAAGGGAACAAAACAGCAATCGACAGAAGAAGTGACAGTGGAGGAAGAAGGCAAAGCTCCCATCGTTATTGTGCATGAAAGTCCTGAGGAGGAAATAGTTTTTGAGGAAACCACTGGTCTATTGCCGGTTACAGATTATGCTCAGCCAGGAGAAAGTGAAGAAATTAAGGAAATAGTAACGGTTGCGGTAGAGAAAACACCGGCAGGTAAAGAGAAGAAAACTACCAAAAAGAAAGTAATACAGAAAAAGGGAAAGAAACAGCAAACGACAGAGGAAGTGACAGTGGAGGAAGAAGGCAAAGCTCCCATCGTTACTGTGCACGAAAGTCCTGTGGAGGAAATAGTTTTTGAGGAAACCACTGGTGCTGTGCCGGTTACAGATTATGCTCAGCCACACGAAGCTGAAGAAATTAAGGAAATAGTAACTGTTTCTGTAGAGAAAACACCGGAAGGTAAAGTGAAGAAAACAACCAAAAAGAAAGTAATAAAGAAAAAGGGAAAGAAACAGCAAACGACAGAACAAATAACTATGGAGGAAGAAGGCAAAGCTCCCATCGTTACTGTGCACGAAAGTCCTGAGGAGGAAATAGTTTTTGAGGAAACGACTGGTCTCTTGCCGGTTACAGATTATGCTCAGCCACGCGAACCTGAAGAAATTAAGGAAATAGTAACTGTTGTTGAAGAGAAAACTCCGGAAGGTCAAGTGAAGAAAACAACGAAAAAGAAAGTAATAAAGAAAAAGGGAAAGAAACAGCAAACGACAGAAGAAGTGACAGTGGAGCAAGAAGGCAAAGCTCCCATCGTTATTATGCATGAAAGTCCCTGAGGAGGAAATAGTTTTTTGAGGAACCACTGTCCGATGCCGGTTTACAATTTATGCTCACCAGGAGAAAGTGAAGAAATCAAGGAATAGTAACTGTTTCAGTAGAGAAAACCCGGCAAGTAAAGAGAAGAAAACGACTGAAAAGAAAGTATAAAAAAAAGGAAAACACGCAAACGACAGAAGAATTGATCAGGGAAGAAAGAAGGCAAAAGCCTCCCATCGTTACTATGCACGAAAGTCCTGTGGAGGAAATAGTTTTTGATGAAACCACTGGTGTTTTGCCGTTACAGCATTATGCCTCAGCCACGCGAAGCTGAAGAAATTAAGGAAATAGTAACTGTTGCTGAAGAGAAAACACCGGAAGGTAAATGAAGAAACAACGAAAAAGAAAGTAATAAAGAAAAAGGGAAAGAAACAGCAAACGACAGAAGAAATAACTATGGAGGAAGAAGGCAAAGCTCCCATCGTTACTATGCACGAAAGTCCTGTGGAGGAAATAGTTTTTGAGGAAACGACTGGTCTCTTGCCGGTTACAGATTATGCTCAGCCACGCGAAACTGAAGAAATTAAGGAAATTTTAACGGTTGCGGTAGAGAAAACACCCGAAGGTAAAATAATGAAAACTACGAAAAAGAAAGTAATAAAGAAAAAGGGAAAGAAACAGCAAACGACAGAAGAAATAACTGTGGAGGAAGAAGGCAAAGCTCCCATCGTTACTGTGCACGAAAGTCCTGAGGAGGAAATAGTTTTTGAGGAAACGACTTGTCTCTTGCCGGTTACAGATTATGCTCAGCCACGCGAACCTGAAGAAATTAAGGAAGTAGTAACTGTTGTTGAAGAGAAAACTCCGGAAAGTCAAGTGAAGAAAACAACTAAAAAGAATGTAATAAAGAAAAAGGGAACAAAACAGCAATCGACAGAAGAAGTGACAGTGGAGGAAGAAGGCAAAGCTCCCATCGTTATTATGCATGAAAGTCCTGAGGAGGAAATAGTTTTTGAGGAAACCACTGGTCTATTGCCGGTTACAGATTATGCTCAGCCAGGAGAAAGTGAAGAAATTAAGGAAATAGTAACTGTTTCTGTAGAGAAAACACCGGCAAGTAAAGAGAAGAAAACAACTAAAAAGAAAGTAATAAAGAAGAAGGGAAAGATACAGCAAACGACAGAAGAAGTGACAGTGGAGGAAGAAGGCAAAGCTCCCATCGTTACTGTGCACGAAAGTCCTGAGGAGGAAATAGTTTTTGAGGAAACCACTGGTCTACTGCCGGTTACAGAATATACTCAGCCACGAGAAAGTGAAGAAATTAAGGAAATAGTAACTGTAGCTATTGTGAAAACACCGGAGGGTAATTTGAAGAAAACTACCAAAAAGAAAGTTATAAAGAAAAAGGGGAAGAAACAGCAAACGACAGAGGAAGAGACAGTGGAAGAAGAAGGCAAAGCTCCCATCGTTACTGTGCACGAAAGTCCTGAGGAGGAAATAGTTTTTGATGAAACAACTGGTGTTTTGCCGGTTACAGATTATGCTCTGCCACACGAAGCTGAAGAAATTAAGGAAATAGTAACTGTTGCTGTAGAGAAAACACCGACAGGTAAAGAGAAGAAAACTACCAAAAGGAAAGTAATAAAGAAAAAGGGAAAGAAACAGCAAACGACAGAAGAAGTGACAGTGGAGGAAGAAGGCAAAGCTCCCATCGTTACTGTGCACGAAAGTCCTGAGGAGGAAATAGTTTTTGAGGAAACCACTGGTCTATTGCCGGTTACAGAAAATACTCAGCCACGCGAAAGTGAAGAAATTCAGGAAATATTAACGGTTGCGGTAGAGAAAACACCGGCAGGTAAAGAGAAGAAAACTACCAAAAAGAAAGTAATACAGAAAAAGGGAAAGAAACAGCAAACGACAGAAGAAGTGACAGTGGAGGAAGAAGGCAAAGCTCCTATCGTTACTGTGCACGAAAGTCCTGAAGAGGAAATAGTTTTTGATGAAACAACTGGTGTTTTGCCGGTTACAGATTATGCTCTGCCACACGAAGCTGAAGAAATTAAGGAAATAGTAACTGTTGCTGTAGAGAAAACACCGACAGGTAAAGAGAAGAAAACTACCAAAAGGAAAGTAATAAAGAAAATGGGAAAGAAACAGCAAACCGCAGAAGAAGTGACTGTGGAAGAAGAAGGCAAAGCTCCCATTGTTACTGTGCATGAAAGTCCTGAGGAGGAAATTGTTTTCGAGGAAACCACTGGTCTATTGCCGATTACAGATTATGCTCAGCCAGGAGAAAGTGAAGAAATTAAGGAAATAGTAACTGTTTCAGTAGAGAAAACATCGGCAAGTAAAGAGAAGAAAACTACGAAAAAGAAAGTAATAAAGAAAAAGGGAAAGAAACAGCAAACGACAGAAGAAGTGACTGTGGAAGAAGAAGGCAAAGCTCCCATCGTTACTGTGCACGAAAGTCCTGTGGAGGAAATAGTTTTTGAGGAAACCACTGGTGTTTTGCCGGTTACAGATTATGCTCAGCCACGCGAAGCTGAAGAAATTAAGGAAATAGTAACGGTTGCTGTAGAGAAAACACCGGAAGGGAAAGTGAAGAAAACAACCAAAAAGAAAGTAATACAGAAAAAGGGAAAGAAACAGCAAACGACAGAAGAAGTGACAGTGGAGGAAGAAGGCAAAGCTCCCATCGTTACTATGCACGAAAGTCCTGTGGAGGAAATAGTTTCTGAGGAAACGACTGGTGTTTTGCCGATTACAGATTATGCTCAACCATGCGAAACTGAAGAAATTAAGAAAATAGTAACTGTTGTAGAAGAAAAGAATCCGGAAGGCAAAATGAAGAAAATAATTAAAAAGAAAGTAATAAAGAAAAAGGGAAAGAAACAGCAAACTACAGAAGAAGTGACCGTGGAGGAAGAAGGCAAAACTCCAATCGTTACTGTGCACGAAAGTCCTGAGGAGGAAATTGTGTTTGAAGAAACCTCTGGTCTTTTGCCTATTACAGACTATGCTCAGCCACGAGAAAGTGAAGAAATTAAGGAAATAGTAACTGTAGCTGTTGAGAAAACACCGGAAGGTAATTTGAAGAAAACTACCAAAAAGAAAGTAATACAGAAACAGGGAAAGAAGCAGCAAACGACAGAAGAAGTGACAGTGGAAGAAGAAGGCAAAGCTCCCATCGTTACTGTGCACGAAAGTCCTGAGGAGGAAATAGTTTTTGAGGAAACCACTGGTCTATTGCCTGTTACAGAATATACTCAGCCACGCGAAAGTGAAGAAATTCAGGAAATAGTAACGGTTGCGGTAGAGAAAACACCGGCAGGTAAAGAGAAGAAAACTACCAAAAAGAAAGTAATACAGAAAAAGGGAAAGAAACAGCAAACGACAGAGGAAGTGACAGTGGAGGAAGAAGGCAAAGCTCCCATCGTTACTGTGCACGAAAGTCCTGTGGAGGAAATAGTTTTTGAGGAAACCACTGGTGCTGTGCCGGTTACAGATTATGCTCAGCCACACGAAGCTGATGAAATTAAGGAAATAGTAACTGTTGCTGTAGAGAAAACACCTGAAGGTAAAGTGAAGAAAACAACCAAAAAGAAAGTAATACAGAAAAAGGGAAAGAAGCAGCAAACGACAGACGAAGTGACAGTGGAGGAAGAAGGCAAAGCTCCCATCGTTACTATGAACGAAAGTCCTGTGGAGGAAATAGTTTCTGAGGAAACGACTGGTGTTTTGCCGATTAAAGATTATGCTCAGCCACGCGAAACTGAAGAAATTAAGGAAATAGTAACTGTTGTAGAAGAAAAAAATCCGGAAGGCAAAATGAAGAAAATAATCAAAAAGAAAGTAATAAAGAAAAAGGGAAAGAAACAGCAAACTACAGAAGAAGTGACCGTGGAGGAAGAAGGCAAAACTCCAATCGTTACTGTGCACGAAAGTCCTGAGGAGGAAATTGTGTTTGAAGAAACCTCTGGTCTTTTGCCTATTACAGACTATGCTCAGCCACGAGAAAGTGAAGAAATTAAGGAAATAGTAACTGTAGCTGTTGAGAAAACACCGGAGGGTAATTTGAAGAAAACTACCAAAAAGAAAGTTATAAAGAAAAAGGGGAAGAAACAGCAAACGACAGAAGAAGTTACTGTTGAGGAAGATGGCAAAGCTCCCATTGTGACTGTGCACGAAAGTCCTGAGGAGGAAATAGTATTTGAGGAAGCCGCTCGTATGTTGCCGATTAAAAAATACGCCGAAGCGCGGCAATGTGAAGATATTAACGAATCTGTAGTAGTAGACACAGAAAGAATTAAAAAGTTTTCTGATAATAATGACATTATCTCTCATATAATAGATTCCGTTGATACTTCACCTATTACACACACTAATACTACACGTAGAAAGCTCAAACAAGCACAAGACAAGAATAAATTCCTTGAAGGTGAGTTTTTATCAGTAATTATCAATATTCATTGTTCTACGTTGATTCTGTTTTTCTTTCTTTTAATTCTTTAATGATTCCTTGCTTTGTATATTATAATAAATATGTATCTTTTTTTAATTTGTTGATGACTTATTTCACATATTTCAGATGAGATCGTGCCTGTTGAAAGCAATGTAAGTAGAAATGATACTATCAAACCATTTTTTATATGAGCAGTGATCAAGTTTTGCAATAATTTTGTGCATTTTTCTAGTAGAAGACTCAAAAATTATTTATACTGTATTCATGCTATTTTGAAAATTTGTTTTATTCGAAGTTGTATTTTTTTTTATGTTTCATTCTCTTATTTAATACCTTAACAGGCAATAATTTTGAAAATAATATACCAGTCTCTATTCCTGTTCAATATTTTTCTTTATACAAATGAAATTTTTTTCTATATTGCTCTATAATTACAATGTATATTCATTTGCTGTTTTATAAAATTATTAGTTTGAAATATGAAGAAATGTAATATATATATATATATATATATATATATATATTATATATATATTGTATATATTTATATATACAATATTTATATATACAATTTATATATATATATATATATTTTTATTGAGCTTACCCAAGCCTATAAAAAGACTTATACAGCTATAAACATATACATATATATACATTATTATAGATACATTTTGTCTGATACAAATGCTAATTTTAAACTTTTATTATAATACATATAATGGATCATTACAGAAGATTTCCGATCGACCAATGCAGAATGATTGTATCTTACAGCAGAAGATAATAGCACGCTATATATAATGGTTACATTTATTGAAGAATTCGCAAATTATTTGACATATTCGAGTGTTAGGATTGGCTATTAATGTCTCTGTATTTAGGGGTAGTTGTAACTTGAGTCTAACGAGTTTATTTATGAAAGACTTTCTTACTTCATCGTAAAGCTTGCGTTGCCATAATACATGATTCAGATCTTGTGACGTAGAGCCGCATGCACATGTGGGATCATTGATAATATTCACTATGGCATGAGAAGCTGCTAGACTGTAGTGGTCTGATCTGCAGCGATTTATTGTAGTAACACATCTTCTATTTAATTTTTTATTTACAAACCAAGATTTCGATTTTTTAAGACAAAATGCCTGAAAGTATTTTTTACCTGTGAATAATGATCGATCTTTTATAAACAACTCAGTTTGTTGTATCGCAATTTCTTTGAATTCTGAGAAGAGATCAGTGTACGGGATTGAAAAAGTGTCATTAGGGATGTTTTTAGTGGCCTCTTTTGCTAAGTTATCTGCAATTTCATTACCATGAAGGCCAATATGGGATGGGATCCAAACAAATCTGATTTGATAGTTGGGGTTCTGTTTTAAAAATAAATTATATTTTCTCTTAATCTCTAGGATATGCGAATTTCTATAGCTCGAAGTTTTTGTTGAATTAAGACTTTGCAGAGCACTTAGGGAGTCTGAGAAAATCAGATGTTTCTCCTTGTATTCATAAGTGCAATATCAAGAGCAGCTGAGAGAGCAGCACATTCTGCAGTAAATACAGAAGCAAATTTGCTGATTGATATGCTTGTTTTTATAGATAACTCAGGGGAAAAACAGGAAAAACACGTGGCTAGAGCATTTGAGATCTTGCTTCCATCAGTATACATAGTAGCGCAGTTTTCTTCAACAATCAAATTATTTAATACAGTATTTGGATTGGGAGAGCTTCTTATCTGAAAACCTAATTCAAAATTGACATGTAATTTGGTGTAGTACGTTTTATATTCATAATCATAAAGATTGTGGCCAGTAAGGAGATAACTATAGTTATCTTGTACGAATTCTGCACGAGAATTAAATAATATTAATCTTTTATTAGGTTTATGGCTATTTTTTTTTAAAAAAGAGATATATTTTTGTAGATTCGTGAAGACAGACGATTTCTTATTATTTATAAGTTTGCTTATATAGCATTGGCACAGCAATTTAGTTCGCTCTTTCAGTAATAGCATTTTAGATTCGGCTAATATAATATTTACAGGAGTACTTACTCGGTAACCGAGTGCTTTTCGCAAAGCGCAGTACTGAATTTTTTCTATTTTGCTTACTAGTTCCTTTTGCGACGGGAAATAAATAAAAGAAGCGTAATCAAAAATTGATCGGACAAAATTCTTGTAGTAAACTATAAGAGTATTAGGATCAGAACCCCACCAGGTACCGCATAGGTATTTAATGATATTGAGGCTTCTAGTACATCTTTGTAGTACATAAGAAATTTGATCTTTAAATGAGAGCTTATAATCGAGAAGAATTCCTAAAAAACGTACTGTTTCACTAGATTTTATAATACACTCGTCGACCGTAATTTGTACTTCTTCTGGTTTTATATTGAGATTGCTAAAATGTATTAATACTGTTTTCTCTGGTGCGAGGTCTAAACCTATTATACTGAGATTATTTTTAATTATATTTGTTGCTTTTTCAATCACGCTTCTACATTTTGGAAAAGGGGAGAGTTTCGAATAAATCAGTAGATCATCAGCAAATTGGCATATTTCGACGCTTTTAGGTAAGTTATCGACAACATTTTTCACGTATATTATATACAGTAGAGGACTTAAAACACCGCCCTGAGGTACAGCTTTATTTTCGATTCTAAGGAATCTCCTAAATTATCAGAATAAATTAATCTCTCGATCGTAAGAAATTTCACAAATTTAATTATTTTTTCTGAACAGCCAATATCTGCTAATTTATTTAACAGAATGTCGCAATTTACATTGTCGAATGCGCCAGAGACATCAAGAAACGCAGCTAGTACAGATTTCTTTCGAAAAAAGACTTCAATGATTTGCGTAGTGAGATTAACAATATTATCGGTGCATGATCTGCCGGTTCTAAACCCGGCCTGATTTTTCGGTAATAATTGAAAGTGTTCTAACCACCACGGAAGTCTGTTTTTTATTAACGACTCAAATAGTTTACATACACATGAAGTAAGAGCAATCAGTCGAACGCCATTATTATTTGTTTTTTTAATAAAATGCACGAAACTATTTTTCCAACTAGATGGATAGCAAGCTGCGGTGAAAAGTTTATTAAAGATGTCCAATAAAATCAAATGATATTTGATAGGTAATTTTTTAATAATGTCATAGGTATTGCCGTCCATGCCAGGAGACGCTGTATATATATATATATATATATATATATATATATATATATATACACACAAATAATCGTACTACTTTGTTTCGAAATGATTTACAAATAATACGTATATCTACCATGTAACTTTTTTCTATAATTTTCTTTTCAATATTACGACAAAAACTTGTATCGTACTTTCGAAACACAATCTTCAGTGATCTATATTCTATACACTTTCTCTTTCTAAAATTAATGATCATGAGATTATGATACCTAACATCCGTTCTCAATAGTGATATGCTGTTTGGCGTTCATCCATGAACAACATTATTCAATGTTCAGGTGTACTCGGAATACTTTGTTGGAAAGTTTCCCATTCAGATCGGAATAGGAGACCAGCAATGATTCTCTATAAATTTAAAAATTTTTAATTTTTTAAATTTAAGTCAATAAATATTGTTATCGGTCTTACAGAGTTTGTAATATAATATATTAACTATAATCATGACAGTCAAATTATTTTTGTTTATAGTCATCCTCGAAGAATCTGAAATATAAATTATTACTACAATAAATTATATTAAAAATTAAACATGAAAAATAAAAATAAAATTAATAATAAAATAAAGTAAAAGTAACAAATAAAATAACAATAATAAAAACAATATTCTGTGCTAGTTAAGAACAACCTAATTGCCCCCACCACATTAAATTTAAATTCACCTTTGGTGTCCAATGTTTCGAACTACTACGGTTCATCTTCAGGAACCAAACTCAGTTTGTTTTTATTTTTGTTTTCATTATTCTTATTTTTATTTTATTTTATTTTATTATTTTTAATTTTTAATCTAATTTATTTTTAGTAATAAATTTTATTTCAGATTTTCCGAGGGTGATAATAAACAAGAACAGTTTGACTGTTATTATTTTTGTTCATATATTATATTATAGAGGCTGTAAAACCGATAAAAATATTTATTAATTTACTACTATCTAAAGACAAAATTGCCTGTCGAATGCAATCAAGTACATCTGAACTTTCAGTATTACTGTTCAAATTTAAAGTTCCTCATAAAAATCACTCAAATTTAACTGGAAATTTACGACTAATCTCTAATCATCAAACTGCCTGTAGAATATTTCGAATTACATATTGACAATTAGTATTGCTTCGCTCTACAGATTGTAATTGTGCATACCTTCAATCATAAATTTGTTTTTACTTAAAACATGTTATTTTGTGATTCGTTATTCATCAAGACTTTGTTCTTATTTTTTAGTTTTTTTATTCGAACATGATGTATACAATTATCTAAAAATTTATTTTATATAATACTATATTCAAAAATGATAGTTTTTTTAAGGTCAAAAAGTATTTAGTAAAACAAAATTTCTTATGATTTAATGCGTGATTGATCTAAAGATTTAAAATAAAGCGTACAAGCAAACTTTTCTAATTGGAATTAACAAAATTAGAAGTTTTAAGCAAATAGATATTACTAAGAAACCTGATTTTTCTTGCAATTTTTAAATAAATATTTCGAATATTGTTCATGATATTCTTTTATGATGCACATGTCGAAAATCTAATAATTGGGGCATAATTAATATTTTAATGAAATTTTTCCAAATTCTAACAGTCACATTCGTATCATGTTCATACCGTAAGATACTTTCAGCAATCAGTATGATTTATTTACAAATATATCTACAGAAGAAACTATTATTTTTATATACAGCTATAAAATAATAACTACTTTCAAATTATTTAATTTAACATAAGAGACATTCACACATTTCAGTCTTCGTTTTGGGGTACTGTATATAAAATCATTATTTAATTTTAGTATCTATGAATACAAATCCGTATTTTGTCCACATGATTATATATGATTAATTATTTTAAACGATTCTGGCTCATTGTGGTTCTTAAATAAGCATGTATATATATTTATTCATGAATTTTCCTAATTGTTAATTGTTTAGACACAATTTCGGTATGTAAAATTGAATCCTTACTGCACGAAAAGAAACAAAAAAAGCAACGCACTCAGTATTTCCATTATTTCTGAGGGTATTTTTTAATGATTGTAATGTACAGTCTTTTCAAAAAATTCTACCAATAAAAAATTGAACATAACAAAAATATATTTGTCTAAATGATTTTTATAAATTTTTCGTTCTCTTGCTCATGTATAACGTTTTTGATAAATAAAACACATTTTGTACGTTTATATTAAAAATATAGCATCTAATCTACACAAATGTAATACAGCACTTCCACGGGTTGTTTACAAAACATATCCAAATTTTAATTACACTAAGAGATTATTGCGCTGCACCAGTGGTAAGACGCAAATCATAGTGGTATTACGCACGTTTACTTCAGTAAACAATTAATTACTCTACACCTATTTGAATTGTGCTTAAAATTCTATACCATACAACAGACACGTTATATGACACTAGTATTCAAAGTAACAAACTGCAAACATTAAATATTTTATATCTTTATAATTGAAAATGAAACATGTACTACTTTTTAGTTCAATTATATTAATTCTTTGGCATTCAAAAGTTATTATGTGAAAAAAATTACGTAGTAATTATAGTAATTTGTTAAATACCATTTAAAAGAAAATGATTAACATTTATGGACAAAAATGATTACTGGAAAAAAATTAATAAAAATTTATAAAGAATCAATGATAAGGTTGAATACTAAAGATTTTATATAAATAACTTTATAATATGAAAACTATAATAGGCAAAAATTAATACATATATAAGAAAATTATATTCTTTAATATTGCGTAACTTGATCTGCTTAAATATATCAATTTATATTTTTATAAATATGTATAATTCCAGGATCTTCAGAATCAAACAGATAGTACTGAAGAAATGAAAAATACTTTAAAACAAAAAAAGACTAAGAACCAAAAGTCTAAAATAATTCACCACGAGAAAGCAGGCGATCGAAAGCAGCCAACAGAATTGTTTGAAGATGAATTAAACGATTCTTGCGAGGAATTTAGTGAACCAAAAGTATCTACACAACAAGCGGACCAAGAGTTATGTTTATTGGAATCTGTTGAGACAATGCAACCTCTTCCGGAAATGTCTACACAAAATGTTAAAGACAAAGCACCGAGAAAAGAAAAAGCATGCGAAATTATTGACATACAGAATACAATTTCAAGTTCATTAATACCCGTATTAAAAGCTCCAAGTAGTAATATAATATCGGAAACGAAATTAGAAACATATACCGAAAATATTGATCAAATTTTAACTGAATATGATAATAATAAAGCAACTGAAATTATCACACTGCAAGAAGGTATTACAATATCAGAAGTGATGCCTGACAATCAAGTACAAGAAGTTTCTCCTCAAAATGACATTACAAGGAAAAATGCAATAAGTAGCACTAATGATTTAGAAACATGTGAAGTAACACAAATACATACTATGAACTCTGCTAGTCAAAGAAAAGAAAATTACGATGATGAATTTCTAGAAGAAATACTACTTTCTGATTCAAATGAAATAACGGCTGAATCAAGATTTTCAATAGATCAAGCCATTGAAAAGGCAGATTATATTCACACAAATATCGAAGAAAATTCAGAAGGACAGCAAGATGAAAGAAAAGTAGCACAACTTATAATTAATGAAGAAATAGAGAAAATAAACATAAGTGATAAACCTATAATCGAAAACGAAAAAACTGTACATAGAAGATCTAAGAAGAAAAAGGTAGCCTTTAAAATCGAAGATGAAGAAAAAGATTCTCAAAGTGAAAACATATCTCCTGGCATTCAAAACCTTAATGACGAAGAACCTACAATGATAGAACAAGATATTGCTTTAGTCGTAGATCAAAGAAACGATCAAGAAAACCTCATAGATGAAACTGAAAATAAAGAAAATATGGTTCTAAAGAAGAAAATAAAACCAGTAAATAAAAAAATGAATGATGAAACTCATCTTGCATCAGAAAATATTCCAAAACAGTTAGAGAAGCTACCAGAAAAAATTTCGTTAGAACCAAAGAAACAAAAAGATAAAAAGAATATTAAAGATATTAAGAAACTTACACCACTAAAATTACAAAAGGGAGAAATAAAACTTACTCAACTAAAGGTTACTGAGGAAACTCAACAGCCTCAATTCGCAACAATTAAATTGAAGAAAGTCACTATTCCGAAAAGAAGAGAGGCTAAATTAGATAAAGTACCGAAAATTAGACTAAAGAGTAGAGCTACCTTTATATCGGATTGGCCAACTCCACTCAACATTCCAAAATTTACAGTGATTGAGGAAAATCCAATACAAAATGGTATATTATCTAGAAATATGGAAGAAGCTGAAAGAGTTCCCAAAAGAAAAAGTAAAATCAAGAAATTGCCCGAGAAAGACATGTCCGAGTTGGAGAAATTAGATAAGGAATTTGAAGAGCTTAAGAAAACGCCATTAGAAAAAATTGATGATAAACACATGTATGAGAAGCCTGTCCAAACATTCAAAGAAAAACCTACAGAGGAACCAAAGAAATTGAAAATCGGAAAAGGTAAGAAACCCACAGAGGAAGACGAAATAGAAGACATCAAATTAAAGAAACCTCCTGTCAAAGAAAAAGATCAGGCCAAAGAGAAATCAAAAAAAGCTAAAACAACTCAAGAAACTCCCCAAGATTTTATCGAAAAATCTCTTTCTCCAGAAAAAAAGATTGAACCGGTGAAATTTCAACCGATGGATTTCCAAAAAACAGATCTTGAGGAATTCAAACCAGAAAAATCGGAAGAAATACCCGATGACAAACCAAAAGTAATAACTGAGAAATATAAAAGGCCAGAAAAGAAAAAGAAGAGCCAAGAGATAGATCATTCACCAATAGAGAAGGGAATTCCTAAACCCGATCAGCCAGAAGAAGAAACAGATGTTAAATTTAGAATACCTGAAAAAGATGTACCAGAGGATTCGCCGGAACAAATAAAGTTGAAACCATGGGCAAAAGACAAACCAGATTCTGAAACAAAAACTGAGATGGATGATAAGCTTGATTTTAAACCGGTAATCGATAAGAAAGATGACACTGCCTCGGAAGAGATACAAAAATTACCGAAGAAGATGAAGAAAAAGAAAGTCCCGAAGGATCGTCACCCGGATGATAATGAGCCAATTCCTGATGAACATCCTGATAGAAAAGACCATTCAATAGTTGTAGAAGAACCCATTGAATCTGAAGTAGAGGGTATCGATAAACCGGTACCTGAAGATAAGGTAATTGAAGATGTCATTGTACCCGAAGTTTCAAAGGGCATGGATGATATTATTGAAGACGTTCCGAAAAAACCTAAAAAGAAAAAGCTTACCAAGAAAAAGCCAGATTATGAAGAATGGGTTGAACCAGAATATACTCCACCTGTGTTAGAACCAATGCCAGAAAAAGTCGAATACGAACCTAAGAAGAAGAAAGATAAGAAAAAACTAACGACCGGCCAACAACTTATACCTTTGAAAATTGAAAGAAAGCAGATAAAATCAACTAAGTTAAAATACATAGAACCAGCAGAAGAAGTTCAATTTGCTACTATTAAATTAAAGAAAACAACTGGTCCAAAGAGAAGAGAATCACAGTCTACTAAGGTTCCAAAAATACGACTTAAAAGTAGAATTAATTTTATATCTGACTGGCCAGCGCCGATTCAAATTCCCCGTATAACAATTCTAGAAGAAAATCCATTACAGAACGGCATTTTATGTAGAAATTTGGAAGAAGCTGAGAGAGTTCCTAAAAGAAAAGTTAAAACTAAGAAATTGCCGGAGAAAGACGTGTCGGAGTTAGAGAAATTGGATAAAGAATTTGAAGAGCTTAAGAAAATTCCATTAGAAAAAGTCGATGATATACCCGTTTATGAGAAGCCTGTCAAAACTCCAAAAGAGAAACCTACAGATGAAACAAAGAAACTGAAAATCGGAAAAGGCAAGATACCTCAGCAGGATGAGAATTTAGAAGTAATAAAATTAAAGAAAGCTCCCATTGAAGAAGACGTCCAGGATGAAAAGAAACCAAAGAAAGTTAAGCCAAGAAAAGAAAAACCCCAAGATTCAAAAGAAAAGTCTATTCCCCAAGACTTTGAGATGGAACCGGTGGAATTCCAACCGATGGATGTCGAACAAATAGATCTTGAGGAATTTAAACCAGAGAAACCACAAGAACTAGACGACTCCAAACCAAAAGCAATAAATGAAAAATATAAAAGGCCAGATAAGAAAAAGAAGAGCCAAGAGATAGATCATTCACCAATAGAGAAGGGAATTCCTAAACCCGATCAGCCAGAAGAAGAAACAGATGTTAAATTTAGAATACCTGAAAAAGATGTACCAGAGGATTCGCCGGAACAAATAAAGTTGAAACCATGGGCAAAAGACAAACCAGATTCTGAAACAAAAACTGGGATTGATGATAAGCTTGATTTTAAACCGGTAATCGATAAGAAAGATGACACTGCCTCGGAAGAGATACAAAAATTACCGAAGAAGATGAAGAAAAAGAAAGTCCCGAAGGATCGTCACCCGGATGATAATGAGCCAATTCCTGATGAACATCCTGATAGAAAAGACCATTCAATAGTTGTAGAAGAACCCATTGAATCTGAAGTAGAGGGTATCGATAAACCGGTACCTGAAGATAAGGTAATTGAAGATGTCATTGTACCCGAAGTTTCAAAGGGCATGGATGATATTATTGAAGACGTTACGAAAAAACCTAAAAAGAAAAAGCTTACCAAGAAAAAGCCAGATTATGAAGAATGGGTTGAACCAGAATATACTCCACCTGTGTTAGAACCAATGCCAGAAAAAGTCGAATACGAACCTAAGAAGAAGAAAGATAAGAAAAAACTAACGACCGGCCAACAACTTATACCTTTGAAAATTGAAAGAAAGCAGATAAAATCAACTAAGTTAAAATACATAGAACCAGCAGAAGAAGTTCAATTTGCTACTATTAAATTAAAGAAAACAACTGGTCCAAAGAGAAGAGAATCACAGTCTACTAAGGTTCCAAAAATACGACTTAAAAGTAGAATTAATTTTATATCTGACTGGCCAGCGCCGATTCAAATTCCCCGTATAACAATTCTAGAAGAAAATCCATTACAGAACGGCATTTTATGTAGAAATTTGGAAGAAGCTGAGAGAGTTCCTAAAAGAAAAGTTAAAACTAAGAAATTGCCGGAGAAAGACGTGTCGGAGTTAGAGAAATTGGATAAAGAATTTGAAGAGCTTAAGAAAATTCCATTAGAAAAAGTCGATGATATACCCGTTTATGAGAAGCCTGTCAAAACTCCAAAAGAGAAACCTACAGATGAAACAAAGAAACTGAAAATCGGAAAAGGCAAGATACCTCAGCAGGATGAGAATTTAGAAGTAATAAAATTAAAGAAAGCTCCCATTGAAGAAGACGTCCAGGATGAAAAGCAACCAAAGAAAGTTAAGCCAAGAAAAGAAAAACCCCAAGATTCAAAAGAAAAGTCTATTCCTCAAGACTTTGAGATGGAACCGGTGGAATTCCAACCGATGGATGTCGAACAAATAGATCTTGAGGAATTTAAACCAGAGAAACCACAAGAACTAGACGACTCCAAACCAAAAGCAATAAATGAAAAATATAAAAGGCCAGATAAGAAAAAGAAGAGCCAAGAGATAGATCATTCACCAATAGAGAAGGGGATTCCTAAACCCGATCAGCCAGAAGAAGAAACAGATGTTAAATTTAGAATACCTGAAAAAGATGTACCAGAGGATTCGCCGGAACAAATAAAGTTGAAACCATGGGCAAAAGACAAACCAGATTCTGAAACAAAAACTGAGATGGATGATAAGCTTGATTTTAAACCGGTAATCGATAAGAAAGATGACACTGCCTCGGAAGAGATACAAAAATTACCGAAGAAGATGAAGAAAAAGAAAGTCCCGAAGGATCGTCACCCGGATGATAATGAGCCAATTCCTGATGAACATCCTTATAGAAAAGACCATTCAATAGTTGTAGAAGAACCCATTGAATCTGAAGTAGAAGGTATCGATAAACCGGTACCTGAAGATAAGGTAATTGAAGATGTCATTGTACCCGAAGTTTCAAAGGGCATGGATGATATTATTGAAGACGTTACGAAAAAACCTAAAAAGAAAAAGCTTACCAAGAAAAAGCCAGATTATGAAGAATGGGTTGAACCAGAATATACTCCACCTGTGTTAGAACCAATGCCAGAAAAAGTCGAATACGAACCTAAGAAGAAGAAAGATAAGAAAAAACTAACGACCGGCCAACAACTTATACCTTTGAAAATTGAAAGAAAGCAGATAAAATCAACTAAGTTAAAATACATAGAACCAGCAGAAGAAGTTCAATTTGCTACTATTAAGTTAAAGAAAACAACTGGTCCAAAGAGAAGAGAATCACAGTCTACTAAGGTTCCAAAAATACGACTTAAAAGTAGAATTAATTTTATATCTGACTGGCCAGCGCCGATTCAAATTCCCCGTATAACAATTCTAGAAGAAAATCCATTACAGAACGGCATTTTATGTAGAAATTTGGAAGAAGCTGAGAGAGTTCCTAAAAGAAAAGTTAAAACTAAGAAATTGACGGAGAAAGACGTGTCGGAATTAGAGAAATTGGATAAAGAATTTGAAGAGCTTAAGAAAATTCCATTAGAAAAAGTCGATGATATACCCGTTTATGAGAAGCCTGTCAAAACTCCAAAAGAGAAACCTACAGATGAAACAAAGAAACTGAAAATCGGAAAAGGCAAGATGCCTCACCAGGATGACAATTTAGAAGTAATAAAATTAAAGAAAGCTCCCATTGAAGAAGACGTCCAGGATGAAAAGAAACCAAAGAAAGTTAAGCCAAGGGAAGAAAAACCCGATGATTCGAAAGAAAAGCTTATTCCCCAAGTCTTTGAGATGGAACCGGTAGAAGTCCAACCGATGGACATCGAAAACACAGATCTTGAGGAATTTGAACCGCAGAAACCGGAAAAACTAGACGACTCCAAACCAGAAGCAATAACTGAGACATTTAAAAGGTCAGAAAAGAAAAAGAAGAGCCAAGAGATAGATCATTCACCTATAGAAAAAGGAATTCCTAAACCCGATCAGCCAGAAGAAGAAACAGATGTTAAATTTAGAATTCCTGAAAAAGACGTACCAGAGGATTCGCCGGAACAAGTAAAGTTGAAACCATGGGCAAAAGACAAACCAGAATCTAAAACAAAATCTGAGATTGATGATAAGCTTGATTTTAAACCGGTAGCCGATAAGAAAGATGAAACTGCACCTGAAGAAGTAACTAAGAAAGTAATTATAACTAAGAAAGCTAAGCAGAAACCTTATATTGAAGAATTACCTGATGAAGTTACTTTTATCGAACCTTCTGAAGTTATTATAGAGGATAAGCCAGACGAAGTAACAGAAGAAATTCGTCTGAAGAGAAAACCAAAGAAAAAGCCCATCGATGACGAAGCTGCAGATGAACTAATTATAAAAAAACCAGCTCCTGTAGAAGAAGATCAAATCGAAGAAGAAATTACTGAGGCAGTTATGGTTACGAAAAAGCCTAAGAAGAAACCTATTATTGAAGATGTACCTGATGAAGTTACTCTTGTCAAACCTTCTGAAGTTATTATAGAGGCTAAGCCAGAAGAAGTAACAGAAGAAATTCGTCTGAAGAAAAAACCAAAGAAAAAGCCCGTCGATCACGAAGCTGCAGATGAACTAATTCTAAAAAAACCAGCTCCTGTAGAAGAAGATCAAATCGAAGAAGAAATTACTGAGGCAGTTACGGTTACGAAAAAGCCTAAGAAGAAACCTATTATTGAAGATGTACCTGATGAAGTTACTCTTGTCAAACCTTCTGAAGTTATTATAGAGGATAAGCCAGAAGAAGTAAGAGAAGAAATTCGTCTGAAGAAAAAACCAAAGAAAAAGCCCGTCGATGACGAAGCTGCAGATGAACTAATTCTAAAAAAACCAGCTCCTGTAGAAGAAGGTCAAATCGAAGAAGAAATTACTAAGGAAGTAATCGTTACTAAAAAGCCTAAGAAGAAACCTATTATTGATGAAGTTCCTGATGAATTTACTCTTGTCAAACCTTCTGAAGTTATTATAGAGGATAAGCCAGAAGAAGTAACAGAAGAAATTCGTCTGAAGAAAAAACCAAAGAAAAAGCCTGTCGATCACGAAGCTGCAGATGAACTAATTATTAAAAAACCAGCTCCTGTAGAAGAAGATCAAATCGAAGAAGAAATTACTGAGGAAGTTATCGTTACGAAAAAGCCTAAGAAGAAACCTATTATTGAAGAAGTACCTGATGAAGTTACTCTTGTCAAACCTTCTGAAGTTATTATAGAGGATAAGCCAGAAGAAGTAACAGAAGAAATTCGTCTGAAGAAAAAACCAAAGAAAAAGCCCGTCGATCACGAAGCTGCAGATGAACTAATTATAAAAAAACCAGCTCCTGTAGAAGAAGATCAAATCGAAGAAGAAATTACTGAGGCAGTTACGGTTACGAAAAAGCCTAAGAAGAAACCTATTATTGAAGATGTACCTGATGAAGTTACTCTTGTCAAACCTTCTGAAGTTATTATAGAGGATAAGCCAGAAGAAGTAACAGAAGAAATTCGTCTGAAGAAAAAACCAAAGAAAAAGCCCGTCGATCACGAAGCTGCAGATGAACTAATTATTAAAAAACCAGCTCCTGTAGAAGAAGATCAAATCGAAGAAGAAATTACTGAGGAAGTTATCGTTACGAAAAAGCCTAAGAAGAAACCTATTATTGAAGAAGTACCTGATGAAGTTACTCTTATCAAACCTTCTGAAGTTATTATAGAGGATAAGCCAGAAGAAGTAACAGAAGAAATTCGTCTGAAGAAAAAACCAAAGAAAAAGCCCGTCGATCACGAAGCTGCAGATGAACTAATTATTAAAAAACCAGCTCCTGTAGAAGAAGATCAAATCGAAGAAGAAATTACTGAGGAAGTTATCGTTACGAAAAAGCCTAAGAAGAAACCTATTATTGAAGAAGTACCTGATGAAGTTACTCTTATCAAACCTTCTGAAGTTATTATAGAGGATAAGCCAGAAGAAGTAACAGAAGAAATTCGTCTGAAGAGAAAACCAAAGAAAAAGCCCATCGATGACGAAGCTGCAGATGAACTAATTATAAAAAAACCAGCTCCTGTAGAAGAAGATCAAATCGAAGAAGAAATTACTGAGGCAGTTATGGTTACGAAAAAGCCTAAGAAGAAACCTATTATTGAAGATGTACCTGATGAAGTTACTCTTGTCAAACCTTCTGAAGTTATTATAGAGGATAAGCCAGAAGAAGTAACAGAAGAAATTCGTCTGAAGAAAAAACCAAAGAAAAAGCCCGTCGATCACGAAGCTGCAGATGAACTAATTATAAAAAAACCAGCTCCTGTAGAAGAAGATCAAATCGAAGAAGAAATTACTGAGGAAGTTATCGTTACGAAAAAGCCTAAGAAGAAACCTATTATTGAAGAAGTACCTGATGAAGTTACTCTTATCAAACCTTCTGAAGTTATTATAGAGGATAAGCCAGAAGATGTAACAGAAGAAATTCGTCTGAAGAAAAAACCAAAGAAAAAGCCCGTCGATGACGAAGCTGCAGATGAACTAATTATAAAAAAACCAGCTCCTGTAGAAGAAGATCAAATCGAAGAAGAAATTGCTGAGGCAGTAATCGTTACGAAAAAGTCTAAGAAGAAACCTATTATTGAAGAAGTACCTGATGAAGTTACTCTTGTCAAACCTTTTGAAGTTATTGCAGAGGATAAGCCAGAAGAAGTAACAGAAGAACTTCGTCTTAAGAAAAAACCAAAGAAAAAACCCGTCGATGACGGAGCTGCAGATGAACTAATTCTAAAAAAACCAACTCCAGTGGAAGCAGAGAAATCTGAGGAAGAATTTACGGAAGAATATATAATTAAGAAAAAACCAAAAACGAGACAGCGTGTTGAAGAAACAGTTGAAGAAGTTTCACTTGTACAGCCTAATGATAATATCGTTCAAGAAGAAATAGAGGAAGTAACAGAAGAAATTAATCTTAAAAGAAAAACGAAGAAGAAACCCATTCATGAAGAAACCCCGGATGCACTCTCAATTAAAAGGCCCAGTATACAAATGGATGAATTACGAGAAGAAATTCAAGAGTTTACATTACGAAGAAAGCCACCAAAAACTATTCCGAAACCTATTGAGGAAATATATGAAGACGTGACAATTAAAAAATTACGTCCTCGAAAGAAAACACGTGCTGATATTAAAGAGATTACCGAAACCGAAACAGTAACATTTAGGCCACGCACTACAAAAACTAAAGAAGATGTTGAGCAGGAATTTAAAATTTCACTTAACACTTATGAAGAAGAAGATATATCTATGTCAGGAAAAGTTAAACTGAAACCTAAACGGAAAAAATTAACATATTCAGAAGAAGCAGGTGAAGAGACAATCCAAATAATTAAAGATTTTGATGATTCTGGATCAATAATCGAAGAAATAATTTATGATTCTGACAAAGAAGAATATAGTATTGAGGAACTCGATACAGATGAACTTAGTTTACCATTTAGGCGAAAATCTAAAGATAAATATAAACCATATTCAGTAGAGGAAATAGAAGATGATGTTAGATTTACATTAAAATCTGATAGAAAATATTCACGTGAAGAAACCGATGAGTCATTGTCCTTAAAACTGAAACCCAAACGTCGAGTATCGACTTATGAAGAAGGTTTGATACTTTTCTTAATTTACATAACCTATTGGCTTAACATATAGCACTGCTTTCAGAAATATATTGCCTTGTCATCATTTTTACTAGTAAGTAAACCTGGCCTTATTTTGTAATTTGCCTTTTCCTATGAATCTCCTTCAATATTTAACTGCAATAGAAAAGCATATCGGTAAAGCGATAATAAATTTTATTATTATAAAATAAATTGTTAAATTACTTGAGATTTTCTTAAAATTACAGAGGAAGCAACTCTTAGTATTACTAAGGAAAACGATATTTATGAAGAAGGTATTAAAATATTTTAATTGCAGTTCTATATAAAATTAATTAACATTTAGACTAATGCCTTTATGTTTTAAATAATATAGATGATGAGTACATAGTGCAAGATGGTGATTCCATGTATTCCATATGTTCATATGTTGCTGAAACAGATGAAGCAATTAATCTAGTAGAAGGCGAAAAAGTTTACCTCATAGGTATTTATTAAATATTTTAAAAGTAAAAAACTTGATTTTCAAGAATACTTTTGTTCTAGAACATACTAATTCGGATTGGTGGTTCGTAAGAAAACATCTTACTCAAGAAAAAGGATGGGTTCCTGCACAATATCTTCTTGATGAAACACAGTATACTGTTTACTTACAACGAAAACTGCATGAAAAGATCGACAAATTACCCGTATTCGAAAGTAATTTAAAATTCATCAAAATCAAAATCTTTATGCGAAATAATTTTCTAATGTATCTAGTAGCACTTATTTATTATCATTTTAGGGCCATTGCCGGGTGAAAAAGCTTCCGCCCCTCGCTTTATTGAAAAGCTACAACCAATTCATACTCCAGATGGATACACTGTACAATTTGAATGCCAAGTCGAAGGTATTCCAAGACCTCAAATTACTTGGTTTCGTCAGACAGCTATAATTAAACCTTCACCGGATTTTCAAATGTTTTATGATGACGATAATGTAGCAACATTAATTATTAAAGAAGTATTTCCTGAAGATGCTGGCACATTTACTTGTGTCGCAAAAAATACTGCTGGATTTGCCTCAAGTACGACGGAATTAACAGTGGAAGTACCTGGATCAGATCATGGCTCTGATATTACTATACTTTCTAGAAAAAGTCTCTCAAGGTATGATTTTATAGTTTTCTTCACAAATTAGTTCTCTTCACAAATTAGTTAAGAGTCATGCCTATTAGTTATATACTTGATTATTTTGAAATTGATTTCAATAATTAAATTTTAATTTTTTTTAATTTGATTACATTTTTATGGTTATTCAAGTGATTTTGAAAGTGATATTATATATATTGTTATATAGTTTATATAACTCCGTGACCTAAAGATACACTTATGTTGTTCATTAATTCGCGGTGTAATAATGAATTTACTTAAATCAGGGGCTTGTGAACATACATTTTTAATTACCAAAGTTACTATAGAAAGCATTTTTATATTTGGTTGTCAAATATCTCCCTTCCGCCTTTTTGTCTTATGAATTTCGCGGCTATGTACAAAGCGCTACAGAGCTCGTATCTGGCAATACTATACATTTATCAATATGGTAATATATCATTTGAAAGCTCTTGACATAACGTAAAAAACGACGTTATGCATGATTAGTTTGGATATTTCGTTCAAAAGAGTATCCCGGGTTTCGGCACCAATTGTTTGTATTATATTGGAAATATTCGTAAAGGATATTAAGTGTTTTATTTGGTTAAAATGTAAATATAGTTAGAAGAATTTAATAAATCTTATAATTCTATAGAGAGAAATGCAGGCAGTATTATGCTTAGTAGAAACGACCGAACAAAGAATCATGTGCGTTTTTGCAGCGATGTTTTATAGCCTTTTTAGGGGGTTGCAATTTCAAAGCGATACGCCTTAGCCGACAACCGCAGCCTGAAGCTCGTGCGCAGCCTGACGGTCGGGGAACCGGAAATGGCTCGCCGAACACGTCATCACTTCTTTTAAAATTCTCGAGATTTTCCCAAGGCTATAGTACGACTTACTATAACGTAAACCTATAAAAGAGCCTTTTCTTATAGAAAATTTCCGAATTTTCCGTGACAGCACGGATAATTGCTTTTAGGGAGCATAATCTGTAACCTCTTTCGACAACCTCAAGATTTCCCCATAGCAAGTATTCCGTCACCAGTTATGAAGCCGTATAAGCGCTATTCTATAGGAAAATCTTCAGTTTTCCCATCACGGTACGGATAAATATGTGTACTTATATACACCTCGTAGTCGCCTATAGTAAAAGCTTCATCACGAAAAAGTTTTTTAATTCCTCCATTTTAAGCTCAATCTTTTCTTTTCTTTTTTTCTTCATATTCTTATATCTATCCCTAACGTTTTCATGGTACCGGAAGTAACCTATTCTTCTCGCCTTTATTTTACAATATTGTATTATAGAAGTTCGCTTTATTTACAATGTGTCGAAGTTCGATAAAAGGAATAGATTACGCATTAAATTTTCTTAATGACATGTAGAGTATAGAAATATTACACTATCGCTTATAAGTATAGAATTTTAATTTATTTTATTTTATTTAGTACTCACATGTCGCAATATCAGAGTAAATACAAAAATTATTCTTAAGTATATCCGATACCTTAATTATTATTCGCCAAAATATAATATAATAATACTTTAATTTCTATCCTACGCCAACATTTAATATATAGTGCATAAATAATAATACACTTTTACTTAAATTAATAAAAAAATTAATTTAAGTAAATAATATACTTTTCTAATTTAATCTAATAAACGTAACCGTTTAGCGCTTGAATTCAAGAAATCGAAATACAAATCTTAACATACATAAAACTACAGCTATTTCTAAGATATAAATTAAAAAGTACAAAAAATACAAGGAATATTTAATATAAAATATATAATTATAATTAACACTATCCGTAACACTGATCATAGTTTAACATCTACTGCTCTTACTTATAATCACTCCTGTATAATCTGAAATGTAAAATCAAAAATATTAAAATCCAAGTTAATGTTGTTAATAAAAAATAATCTGATAACAAATATAAAAACTATCCCTTTCACCAAAAATTGTCCCCATCATATATATGTATATATAATGATATAATTAAACATTAATAAGAAAATTCACGTAAAAAAGATTTAGTTATATTTCATTTTATTAGAATAAATAAAAGTATGTGAGGCCTACGATGGCTCTAATAAATAGAGGAGAGGACTAGTAATTCAGTGATCTGTGTTCAATCCCGGCCTCGACCGTTTGACACAAGCATCGCTGTAACAATTTACATATGCTTTGTTTACAAGCACATCGTAGATCTCCGTCACTTGTAATATCTAGGACTTAAATTTAAAATTAAAAATTGTACTTATGTCGATTATTGTGCATTAAATTTATAAATATTTTTATCGATCTTACAGTCTTTATAATATAATATATTAAATAAAATAATGACAATCAGACTATCCTTGTTTATAGTCGCCCCCGAAAAATCTGAAATAGAACTTATTACTAAAAATCAATTAGATTAAAAATTAAAAGTCATAAAATAATATAAAATAAAAATAAGAATAATAAAAACAAACTGAGTTTAGTTCCTGAAAATAAACCGTAGTGGTTCGAAATGTCGGACACCAAACGTGCATTTAAATTTAATGTGGTGAGGGCAATTAGGTTGTCCTTTACTAACATAGAATATTGTTTTTATTATTATTATTTCATTTATTATTTTTATTTTATTTTATTATTGTTTTTATTTTTATTTTTAATTTTTAATTTTTTAAGTTCTATTTCAGATTCTTAGGAGGTGACTATAAACAAGGACAGTCTAACTGTCATTATTTTATTTAGTATATTAAATTATAAAGACTGTAAGACCGATAAAAACATTTATTGACTTACATTAAAAATTAAAAATTTTTAAATTTATAGAGAATCATCGCTGGCCGACATATTAGAAGGAATACCTCCTACGTTTTCTCGACAACCTAAAGCTAAATGTGTCAAAGAAGGCGATGATGTGATACTGGACTGTCGTTTAGTTGCGGTACCAGAACCAGAAATAACTTGGCTCTACAATGAAACGAAAATCTTAAATAAAGAAAATATTACTATTGTAACAGAGAGTGATATGCACATGTATTGCAGTGTTATAAAAATTACAAAAGTATTAAAGGAACAAGAAGGAAAATATACAATAGTAGCGAAAAATCGAGAGGGTGAAGCTATCATAGAAATTCCACTGAAGGTAATAATTTCTCATGTGTATCAATGTAATGTAAAAATTATTTCATGATACTCGTAAATTATAACATTAAATGTAATCAATAATAAATTAATGAAATTAATATTATTCTTTATATTTTTACAGGTTCAAACTGGCAACAGAGAGCCACCGGAGATATTAGAACCACTGAAACCTTTTGCTGTAAGGGAGGGAGAAACCGTAGTATTATCAACACAAATTGTTGGAAATCCACTGCCGACGATTTGTTGGCTAAAAGACGGCAAACCATTATCCGGAATGACGCCTAAGAAAGATGGTCAGGTTAACATATTAACTCTTATTCGACCGAAGATTTCGGATTCCGGAGAGTATTCCGTTGTTGCAACAAATGAGCTGGGAACATCGGAAACTAAAGCTTCCCTTACGGTTGAAGGTATTTAATATTCAGAAGCATGCCTACGTTATATACATAGAATAAAAAATTATTTATTACTTTGTTTTATATAATTAAAAATTGATGCTCTTAAACTCTTTTAAGAAACAAAAAATATACTTTACATTAACAATGAGAATTGCGCTGAACAACTTATTACAGCTGCCGATACCTTAGATGCTGCGCTTGCTCTTGCGATAGAATTAGCAAAAGAAGATTATGTCACGCTTCTTCCAATAAAGGGTATCAATAACAAAGAATAAATCTTGCATGTAAAGTTAAAAACATTTCTAACTTAAAGAAAAATAACGACTAATATCTATCTGTTTTGGTAGTTGTAAACCAAATCGAAAAGTACTGTGCATTTTTGTAAAATAATTCAGCAATTACAAAAGTTTTCAGTAAAATAGCTGAATCTTCAGCAAAAAGTTTTAAAGATACAACGTGTAAAAGATGCCATATAATATTCTTGTAATGACGATTAAATCGCAAAAGAACCTTTATATTTTAAAATATCGATCAATATCAACTATCAATAAAATTATTTCATAATGAAATTTTATATATTTCATTTAACTCTTAAAAGATCGAATAGCAAATTTTATTATGTTTGCTAAACATACGAGTATACAGTACTCGTAAATACGAATCATTTGTCATTTATTTCTTCATTGATTAACTTAGAAGAATGGATGGAAAATTTTTCTCTTTTTAGTTATTTTTCAGATATTGCATAACTTGTTGCAAGTTTTTGAAATGACTCAAAAATTTGGTGTTTTAGTTAAACGGAATTTATATGCGAATTTATCCCATCTAAAGCACTTCATTCTATGCCTTTATAATAAATTAAAAAAATATATTTTATACTATTTTAATTTCAAAATCGTAATTTAAAGATGTTTTGCTATTTTCGTGTTGATATACACTATTTTCGAACGGCGTATTCAAAACTTGCCTTTGCATGTTTTATTTCAAGCCCTCTATTCAAGAGCATGTATAAAATAAATAACTTATGTTTGTTTGTGCCTCTTCTACTTGTATCATTTAATTTCTGTAAATCATAACTTGCAACTCAAAGAAGCATCTCATTCATCCTGCGTTGTATAAATAAATAATGTTTTATTCAGTGTAAGAAGTGAGTGAATTTATTACAGTTGCATTTATCAATCACTCTTGCCTGAGATAACAAACACATCCATATACAAATCATCCACTTCAAATACTATCAAAATAAGCTATTATGAACGGTATTAAGTGCTTGATATATGTAATTAATATTTATAAGAAAATAATTCAGTGCAATCTAATTAGAAAAAATAATTATATTTTATTTAAACTAATAAGCATAGATCTAATTTTGCTATTACATTACTTTCCACTTCTGTTACTACTAATGACAAAAATTATTATTACTATAATAGCGATACCCATATATATATATATATATATATATATATATATATATATATATATATATATATATATATATATAATAATGATATTAAAAAACTTTATTATTATCTATATTATAGAATATAAAACTAGAATTATAAGTTTTTGTAAAATATATTTTATTCTATTAGAAATGCCAAGTGGTGCTCCAGAACCACCGCTATTTACAGAAAGGTTCCAAGAATTAACAGTTCCAGAAAAAGGAACCTTTAAATTAGTGGCAAAAGTGACAGGAAATCCAATCCCAGAAGTTACATGGCTAAGGTAAGGTATAAGTATAATATATATATATGATATGATATGATATATATATATCATATCATATCATATCATATCATATCATATCATATCATATCATATCATACTAATTTATAAAGACAAAGCGTGTTTTTGTTTTTACACGAACCGAAAAAACTACTGAACCGAATGTTCTGAAATTTGGCATATAGATTCTATATTATCCTGGGAAGGATATAGGCTATGTTTTTTATTGAAAATCATTTTACTTTCATCAATAAATTAAGTTAATGGTTTTAACAATCAGTTTCAACGGCGGCCACTACGTGGCGTCTAGAATCACGAACATTAACTCAAAGTAGTCCGCTTAAAGTATTAATACCAGACCAGCTCAAACGAATGTTCATATCCAACGCTGGGATTCATATCCTAAAGGAGTGACATTAGTCGGTATTATCCTTTTTCTTCTTCAGGTTAATCTGAGACTACTCTCACACCTTATGAATATCTTTTATTTTTTGTAAATTTTATTTTCTCTTACGTGGGGAAATCTCTCTCTCTCTCTCTCTCTCTCTCTCTCTCTCTCTCTTTCTCTATTTTTGTTTTTACACATTATGTTACCTTCAGAATCTGCTTAAAAAATATGCTCTTCGCATACCATTTTGCTTGAATTTCAGTTGGCATTATTACGAAAATATTCGCGGTATTTAATTGAAAAAACGGAAAGATACGAAATATATATATATATATATATATATATATATATATATATATGTATATATGTGTGTATGTATATATATATATATTGTGTGTATATTACATTGTACATATTATATATACACATTTTAAATACGGTTTCTACTGAGAAATATTGTATTGGCGTGTGCGACGATGGATTACGATATCCCGTTGCCTCAAGACGATTTCTATAGGTAGTTGTGTGTTCGGATGATAGCATGCGATGTCCAGGTATGAGGAAATCGACTTCTATGGGAAGATTCGTATTGGGACGGTAAAATACGATATCTAGGTCTTTCCGAACGACTTCTACGGGGACTATCGTATTTACTTGGTAGGAAACGATGTTTAGGTATGTCAAGACAACTTCTACGGGGAGTTTCGTGTTCGGATGATAGAATGCGAATTGCAGATGTTTTGGAACGACTTCTACAGGGAGTTTCATGTTCGCATGATAGAATGCGATATTCAGACATTTTGGAACGACTTGTACGGGGAATTTCGTGTTCAGACGGTAGAAGACGGTGTCCAGGTATGACGGGACGACTTCTATGGGTAGTATCGTGTTTACTTGGTAGGAAACGATGTTCAGATAGGTCGACACAATTCTACGGGGAGTTTCATGTTTAGATGAATCAAATACGATTTCCAGATGATTTTGAACGACTTCTATGGGGTCTGTCGTGTATAGTTGGTGAGAAACAATGTCCAGGTATGTCAGTATTACTTCTATGAAGAGATTAGTATTCTATTATTCGAACACGCACACTCCCAGTAAGAGTCGTCCCGAGACATTTCCTATAATTCAAACATGATAGTCTCTGTAAACGTCGTTTTGAGACACTTTGACATCCAATTAAGATATATTCCTAAGAATATATTATAATATATATTCACCCTTGGATGATTCCACAGATTATGCGATGTATAACATTGAAAAATTAAGTCAATTTTTCGACAATTAAGTCATATGAGAGATTTTCTTTTCTCGATATGTGCAAAATATAACTTTTAAATTCAAATTATTCGCAGAAAATAAATACTATTTGTACGTTTCGCCCTCATGTACCTGCTGGGCTCATCAGTAGGACGGCAGGTAATTAATTCTTAGACGTCCGATGTTTGCTAAAATCGATGACAAGTTATAATATAAAGACGATAAACTTATCTATGGGAGAAGAATATTATGTAAACATGCGAAATTTCAAATTATTAATTGCACATATTTTAGAAAGACTTTTTGCTTCTCTAGCTATTAATAACAGACAATATTTGGTGTGCTATATTGTTTTGTGGAGTGAAATTAAATAATTAAGATATATTTCTAAGAATATAATATATATTCACCATTGCATAATCTGTGGAATCATCCAAGGGTGAATATATATTAATATTCTTCAAAATATATCTTAATTATTTAATTTAATTCCACAAAACAATATAGCGCACCAACTATTATCTGACTTTGACATCTTTTTCTACCGCTCAAACTCGAAAGTACAATTTTATCCATCGAAGCTGTATTTAATATGTATATATATATTGTATAAAATGGTCGGCAAAACATCAACTTTTTGAAGTGAACGCTACATTAAAGCAGTTTTTTATACAGAAGCGATGATAGGCAAAATTACGGTCAATTATTTATAGAAATATAGATTTTTACATATATAGTACTTTTTACTTAGATATTATTGAATTGTTTATGAAATCCGTTAAATTATTATCTCGGGCGAAGCCAAGACGGGGGATGCTAGTATATATATATATTTAGAAAACGTAAATATTATAATAATTATTATTATATATAAAAATTTTAATTAATATTGTAATGGTTGTAATAGTTTATCCAAAATATTAATAATGATTATTAAAATTCTAGAAATAATAATCCTTTAACCAAATCACAAAATATAACTCAAAGTTACGATGGTGAAAATATAATTCTGGAAATAAGAAACGCTGATTCTGAAGTTGATGCTGGAGATTACAAATGTGTAGCCATAAATCCAGTTGGTAAAACATCGCACGGTGCCAAAGTTACTGTCGATGTTGATAAAGTATCGTTTGTAAAGAAACTTGAAAGACGAAAAACCATTGATGAATTCAAATCTTTAGAATTAATATGTGAAACTTCACACACAATGTCCACTACTTGGTGGCACAATGATAAAGAAATTAGTGGCATGGATCATCGCGAAATTATCGAAGACGGTAAAGTTCATAAACTCATGATTAAACGTGTAACTCAAACTGATCAAGGAAATTATAAATGTACAGTAAAAAATCAAAAAACAATCTGTGACCTTACAGTTAAAGGTAATGAATAATAAACTTTAAAATACTTTCATTTTTAATCTAGAAATTAAAATATTATCGAATAATTTTAGCTGTTAAACCTGAATTTGTGAAAAAATTAGAAGATTTTGAAGTCAACGAAAGGAACGAAGCGGTTTTGGAAGTTGAAATTACTTCCGAAACTGCAGATGTTTCTTGGTCTAAAGACGGCATACCATTAGATATTTCCAACGAAAAAGTAGAGTTTATTAAACAAGGAACTATAAGAAAATTATTAATTAGATCTACATCAATTCAAGATGAAGGAGAGTATACATGCACTCTTATTGATCAGAAATGTACAGCAGAAATCACCGTTGTTGGTAAGTGATTTATTTTGAATAATAGTAAAATAATTGTATTGTATTCCTACTGCAATCTGACAAACTAAATTTAATTAAGAATTGATATGATATTGAACCATTCATATTATCAATATGTTATCAATAAAATGGACGATTTTATTATTAAATTTTTAACTTATTTAATGCACGTATTATACATAATATATTTTTATAGAATTACCTCCTGAAATTATTACAAAAATGCAAGATATCACAATAACCAAAGGAGAAAAAGCAACATTTAAAATTGAACTTACTAAAGGTGATGCTCTAGTACGATGGTTTAAGGACAATAAGGAGCTACAATTCTCAGAACACATTCAACTTTCTATAGATGGCAAGCGTCAAGAATTAAAAATATATAATTCAAAAGAGGAAGATGCAGGAATTTATTCATGTCAAGTCGGCGATCAAAACTCATATGCAAAACTAATAATTGAGGAACCTGAAGTTGAATTTATAAAACGCTTACCAGAAATCACAGTAGCTCCAGTTACTGAAGATGCAATATTCGAAATAGAATTATCTAAACCAGACATTCCAATCAAGTGGCTAAGGTTAGCATTAAAATAAAAAAATTTATATTTATGCGTTATTGCTGTTATTATTAATTGTTATTTTAGAATAATAACAAGAATAATAATAATAATAATAATAATTTTTTTATAGAAAAGAAAAATCCTTTATGGATCTCGGGGACCGGTCCCCGGGTCTGTGGGAATCACCAACATAAAGGCATACCTACTAAAAATACCTCCTCGGTGCATTCTCTCGACTGCTTCCCGCAGCTCTGAAAAGATTTGCAAGCCGGAGTCTGTAGGCCTGCACCGAGGAGACCCCCTCTCTCTGGTTAAACTCCCCACCCGGGAAATCGCTGTTAGGCATTACTTCGGAGAGGAGACCAGGATATACGCCTTTGGGCGCTACCAGATCCCAGCAAAATAGAAGAATCTAGGGAAGGTCCGTCTTCTTCCGTCTGAGGATATCCCCGATGAAATAGGCCCTTCCCCATGTCTCCTAGCTGGAGAGCATCAGGGGGACGATGCCTTCCGGGGTAACCCTTCCAGCATCTTCCCCTAGTAGCGCCCTCTGCTGCTCCCACTGCCCGCACACAAAAAATGTATGATGGGCAACGTCTTTTGCGGATCCACAGTACATACAACCTGGATGCGCGACTTTGCCCATCCTGTGCAAATACGCGCGGAAGTATCCGTGGCCGGTCAGCATCTAGGTGAGATAGTAATTTACTTCTCCGTTCTGCCGACCAATCCACGAGACCATCTGACTTATAAGTCTGGCGATTCACCTTTCGCGCGTATCTTGCTCCCATGTCTTCTGCCAGCAAGCCAGTAAACGCTCTCTGGCTTGCTGCTTCGCTTCGGCTTGGCGAAGTGTCCTCTTCATCTGATGGACGAACTTCCGCTCCTGGGCCAGGAGGTCTACCGGGATAACCCCACTCAATCACTAGGGAGGCCCCTTCCGAGACCGTGCGATACGATCACGCTACACGAAGAGCTCATATTCTCTGTACAGCGCCTGTTATGCACCTGCGATACTTTTCGTACTACAGCGCATCCGCCCAGACTTCAGCACCGTAAAGCATGATGAACTTGGCAGCTCGCAGTAGCAGCCGCCTGATGCGGGGGGGGGGATAGTCCTCTTACGCTGACCATGACCATTAGGGGGCCAATATAGTATTGCAAGACGCCAAGGAGGGCTGTATTCACTTCGTCGAGTGTCGCGCAGCCATCCACGTCTCTGATCTCCAAGGCAGTCTTGGGGGTCAGAGCGCGAAGTGCCGCATTTTGCCCGACGACCTCTTTGACGACGTTAGTAAACCCCTCCTTGCCCTCCGAAGCCTTCTTAAATTCGATCAGGGCATCGCCGTTTAATGTTCAGCAGATGTCCTTGATAGTCAGTCCGTGATGCGAGGCGTCGATCTTATGGCTGATCCCTCCAGAGATCTCCGCGTGAGTTTTCCCCTCCGCGGGCTTGAGGAGCAGCGCCTCAGGCCTTGCCCTTCTCCCTATTTTACCTTTCGGTTTAATGGGGCCCTCTCTAGATTTGGTGACCCCCTTTGCGTTTGTCTTCTTTTTTTCTGCTCCTTTTTTTAGCTGCTCTCTTTTCTTACCTGGTGGGGACATTCTTCTAACCTTACTCATTCTGTGGTTCGTCCCCACGGCAGCCGCGTCTTCTTCTTTTGTCGAACCTTCCTCTCTTTTTTTCTTCTTCTTCTTTCGCCCCCCTCAGATAATTTCGTTAGGGAGGTAAAAAGATGTCTCTTCTGACCTTCGGTTGTCTCGACAATCTCGGGGGTATGTAAATGCCGCGGTTTAAAGCGCCTTCTATTCACGAGCTCCTCAAATTGGCTTTGTAAAGCCGGAAGCCCCTCCTATGGTGTTCCGAATATATTCCCAGAAGGTGAGCTTCGTATCTAGCATCACCCCCAGGTACTTGACAGATGCCTTGGTCAGGACCGACATCTACCCAATAATTAGCGGCTGTACTCTGGGGACGCGCTTCTTCGTAAGGAGCACAATCTCAGTTTTCGCCTCCGCTAGTTCCAGCCCATGATCACTCATCCAATGGCAAATTCTGCACATGTTCTGATCAAGGCGTGTCTGTGCCAGTGTCATGTTGCGCGTAATAATAACAGCTGCCACATTATCCGCATACCCGATCAGCAAGCAGTCTTCCGGCATGTCCAACCGAAAGATCCCGTAATAGGAAATATTCCATAGATCGGAACCTAGGATGGAGCCTTGGGCCACGCCACACGTTAACTCTTTTCGCTTAGAGTCCTCTGCCGTTTCGTACAGAATGGATCTGTCTTTCAAATAATCTCCAATGATCTGGAGTAGGTACTTAGGTACATTGAAGTCCTTCTCCAGTGCCCCCAGCACATCTGTCCACCTAACCGAGTTGAAGACGTTTTTGACATCGAGTGTCACCAGAAGACACACAGGTCGGGAGAAGTGATTCCCCCGCTCCGTAGTCCTGGCCGCCTCCACTACCTCCTGAATAGCATCTATGGAAAGGTCACCAGATGTAAAAAGCGCCGCCTGTAGGCGGGGTCTCACCAGCCTTTCCAGGAGTTTCCCGGCGGTGTCTAGCATGCATAAGGGTCTGTACGCCGACGGAGCACTAGATGATCCTTTGCCCTTGCTTATCAGCACAAGTCTCGCCTCCTTCCAGCAGTGATAAAATATTCCCGCGCGAAGGCACGAGTTGTACATACCAAGCAAGAGTTCATGATGGCTCTGTACCACCGCTTTCGATACTTCTGCCGTCTTCAATACTTCTGTCCATCAGATCCTGGTGCTTTTTAGTTCTTCAAAGAATCCACTGCTCTCTCTAGCTCCGCCCTTGTGAAAGGCGGTGCCTCAGGACCCTCGGGAACCAGGAGCTCATCCCTTCGTTTGGGATGAGTAGAGAATAGGACATGGACGATACTGTCCATAACTTCCGCGTTCATAGGCAAGCTTTTACGGAACATGCCTAATTTTCGGGCTATTATTTTATACCCCAATCCCCATAGATCGTTGTTTAGATCTTCTCCCAGCTTGTTCCAGCATCCGCGTTTACTAGCTTTGATGGCTCGCTTTAGAGTCTTCTTCGCCATTAGATGTTGAGCGATCCTAAGAGCGGCATCACGGTCGCGCCTTTAAGCCCTTTGGGCTACGCGGCGTAGCTGCGGGCATTGCCGCCGCAGCTCCGTAATTTCGTTCGTCCACCAATAAGTCGGACGGCGAGCACGACCTACGAATTTCTTCGGTATCGCTTGCTTGCAGGCTTGGCGGATCAGATGCATTGTAGCTTCCGTTACCGCTTTCGCGCTGGCAAAGCGTTACGCTCCTTGGTAATTCATCCAGGAGGCACTGTCCGCGTTCTAGTACCTGGGAAAACTTCTCGTGATCCATCCTCGCGACGATCCATCTGGCTGGGCAACGTTCAACTGTCGCCCTGACTGGCGTGGCATCACCAACGCGGAAAGTAATGTATTGGTGATCGCTGGCTGTATAGTCTTCGATCACCCGTCAGTCCCGCACTGGTGCGGCCAGATTCTCCGTCACAAAGGATACATCAGGGATAGTCTCCCTGTAGCCAAGTCTCCGAAAGGTCGACGTAGATCCGGAGTTCAAGACAACCAGACCTAGTCTGCATGCCATATCCATCACTCGTCTTTCCCTAAAGTCCGGCAAGGGTTTCCCCCACTCGAGAGCTTTGCTGTTCAAAATAATAATAATAATAATAATAATAATAATAATAATAATAATAATAATAATAATAATAATAATAATAATAATAATAATAATAATAATAATAATAATAATAATAATAATAATAATAATAATAATAATAATAATAATAATAATAATAATAATCATGATGATGATGATGATGATGATGATGATGATGATGATGATGTATTGTGAAAATTTTATAGCAAAGGAAAAGAAATTCAAGAATCGTCTAAATATACAATCATTAGTGATGGTTTGAAAAAGAAACTTATCGTCAAAGCATGCACTGTAGAAGATGCTTTAGAATACACTATAGTTGCTGCTAACGTTAGATCATCATCTAAATTAAAAGTTAAAGGTATGTTCAAATTTTTATTTTTACACTTGAAAATTTTTTTTTCATTTTTTAAATTAAACAATAATTATTTTGAATTCATTCTATATAAAATATCTACTGAAAAGTATGTTTATCTAAATTTTCAGTTATAGAAGCTCAACCTACAATTAGCACTGATTCACCAGACGTGTACAGAGTTAAAGTCGGTGACGATATAAAAATGTATATTAATTTTACTGCTGCTCCAAAACCTACAGATGAATGGACTGTTAATGGTCATATAATCAAAAAATCAAATCGATATCTGACAACTGTAAATGAAGAATCAGCGGCATTGACAATTAAGAAAGTACAAAAAGATGATGATGGAGATTATACATTGAAATTAATGAATGAGCACGGAAATGCTGCTATAAATATAAAACTTATCGTCATGAGTAAGTTATTATTCAGTAATGCATCAGTTAGATCATTTTAATATTTAAACATTGTTATTAAAAAAATCTGTAAGTTTTGCTAAAATAAATTGTTCGTCATTTTTCTTTCCTTTAGTTATCACTACAATTATGTAATTTTATGAAACCAAATTCATTACATTAATTTTTAAATAATTAACTGATTTTCTAGAAAATAATTTAACCTTTTGTAAAATATTCCCTTCTTCAAGTTTAACATTAATGACTTATTATAAATATAAAAAAATATGAAATTTAATCTTCAACTCAGTAATAACCAAGTATATTTAATTTAATAATATCACAAAAACTATTAAAAAATATTAAAACATTTTTCTCTAAATTCGTCTTTAAACATTATTCTTACTTTCCACTTAAGTTATTATTCGAACTGTTTGTTACTTATTAACTTCACAATTAAGTTTATTAAAATATTGCACCTGAATATATATTTATATTAAATACATAATTATAAAAATTTATTAGTTTTTTTATTTATTTCCTTTTAAATAAAACAAGATGTGCCAAGTCCTCCTGGAGCTCCAGAACCAACTACTGTAACAAACAATAGTGTTACACTTCATTGGAAAGAACCTGAATTTGATGGAAATTCATCTATTACTGAATATATTTTAGAATATCATGAAAAACAAAGAACTACGTGAGTAATCAATCACTTTACGTAGTTTCTATATATTATGCTGCAAAAAATCCGATCTTCTGTATTGATACGCCTATAAAAAAACAGCAAAAATTTTATAGTTCAATTAATTCTACATTATCTAATATTTTACTACATATTAAAATGAAATATCTTTTCTTTTAAGTATGCATTAGCTACTATAATTTTCTTTAATTTCATCAGATTATAAAAGTTCAAACTGAATTAAATATTATACCAATATTGGTTTCACGAGTTTAAACTAAACGAAAAATAATCATTTAGTAGCATATTTTCAGACATATAACAAAAGATTATTGAATTTTTTCATAGCTTATTTATAAATACATTTTTATAAATACATTACATAACAGAAACTTGGTTTTCTGCTTACAATTAAAATCTTTAATAAGTCTATAAATCAATTTATAGCTGGATCAAGGTTATGGAAAAGATAACAAAAACTTCATATACTGTAACCAATTTGACAACTGATGAAGAATATACATTCCGAACGAAGGCAATCAATACGGTTGGACCAAGCGAGCCTTCACCTAATTCAAGGATCATTAAAATTTCTCAACTAACCAAAATAACTGCAGAAAAACCTGGAAAACCCCGAGGACCACTTGAACTTTCAGGAATGACTAAAACATCCTTCACTATTAAATGGCAACCACCCGAAGAAGACGGAGGCTCGCCAATCACTGAATATATTGTGGAGATGAAGGAAACTTCAAATGAGTCTTGGAAAAAAGTATTTATGATATTGTTATACATTTTTCTTATACATCTCATTTATCAAAAAATCTAAATGTTTTAATTTTACAGATTGCAACTACGAAAGGTGACGTAAATTACGTAGGAGTATCAGACTTAATAACTGATACTTCTTACGACTTCAGAATAATTGCGAAAAATAAAATAGGCACAGGACTACCGTACGTATCTGAAGAGCCTATTATTGCGGGCAAGAGACTAAGTGAGTAGAATAATCTCATGTATATTTTTAAATTATTTATATCGTTTTTAATTTGCTTTTTAAATAAGACTTTACGTGAATCATAACATTTACGATCGTTCCCCTTCTTTATTATTTATTCGTATATTTTTTTATTATACCGAATGACAATTTTAAGCTACTAAACTTTGCTTCTCTTTTTGCTGCAATAATGCTTAGAAATAACAAAAGTTTCGGAAGAAACAATATACGCTTTGCTTGGAACATTTCCTGGAACAAAAATAATTACTTGCAAAAGTAAGTTCAACCTACACGATTCAATCGTCTAAAATTTCTAGTTACAAAATTTACATTTGACATTTCATTTGATAAAATTCTTCTGGATTTAGCACCACCATCGCCACCAACAAATGTGCACGTCATTAACATTACAAGTAGAAGTGTTACACTTAATTGGTTGCCACCTATAAGCACAGGAGGAACAGAACTTACAGGTAATGTAGTTTAAAAACTAAACAAATATTCTACAAAAAGTAATTTAAATATTTTTCCTAAATTGAATATAGTATATATTATTAATATTTAAGTGAATAATTACATCGCATAGGAATAATTTTCGAGTTAATTGAGAGTATCTTATCAATATTTAACCAGATACCCTAACAATGGCACTTCAAATATTAATTAATATTAGGAATATTCACGATTCCATAGATGTTAGCTTGTCATGGTGTTTTTATGAAAACCAAAAATGCGGGAAATTATTTTGTGGAGGGAATTACTAACGGATAATTAACGTAAAATTATACAAGTTTTCTTATTTTTGAGTTACCATTTTTCCATTTCTAAAAAATTATAAAAAAATTTTTATTAAATTTTGTAATAGGAATTCTGTAAAGCCTTACGAACAGTAAATTATGCAAGCGGTCAGTCAATACCATTAAGTATAACGAAAGTTGGCAAGCTAAATTCAAGGAATTCTATTATTTCGCCAAGTTCCTTATCAAATCATGCTCATTTTCATCATGCAATCGACGACTGTTGCTAGTTTGCGTCCACGTTTCGAGAGTGACATAGTTTTCCTCAATAGTTTGACTATTTTATGTTTCCCCAGTGCTGCGCGACTGGATCTTTGCTTTGTCACCAGTATAAAATGCTATTGAGTTTTACGTTGAGTCACGGGCTATATATATATATATATATATATATATATATATATATATATATATATATAAACAGTTGAGCCGTCCTTCTCTTCGTCCTTACTGCTCTAGTCTTCCTAGAAGTTTCACGTATGCATAAGTAATTTAATGCACGACGTTACATAATTGCTTAACATTAGCCATAGCACTCCATAATAAGTACGCAACTCCCTAAAATTAAAATACGTTGGCTCCTAGAGATACTACTTTAATGATTTAATAACATAAGTAATTCAATCGTATATCTTGTTATTCAAATTAATTAATTAGTTAATATTTTATGTATCTTATATTTTAAAATATTTACTATTGGTTGATCATTTTATACCATATGATCAAATTTGCTCCGCGCGTAAACTGAATCGGTAAAATTTTTTTTCCAATATTAGTACAATATTTCTTGATGTCCATGTGAAAGTTGAGCACCATATCTCCATTAGTGTGTGTTTGTCAGCTGTTTGTTTACGACGCAAAAAATTTTTCTGGCGATATTGACTATGGACTCATGATGCGTGCCCCGAAGCGAATTTTTGAAGTTTCGGAAAGAGAAAAAAGTCACAGGAAGCCAAATCTGGTGAATACGGTGGCTGAGCGATGTCTTTCATTTCGTGTTTGGCCAAAAAATCAGACACAATCATGCTGGATGTGCCGGCACATTATCATGGTGAAATAACCATGAATAGTCTGCCAAGTAGTACTCCTTATTGACCGTTTGACCTCCTGGAACGAATTCATGGTGAACCACCCCATGATAATCGAAAAAAACGATGAACATCACCTTGATTTTCGACTAACTTTGACGACCGTCACTGAATGCTTTGTGCCATTCCAATACTTGCGTTCGCGACAAAGTAGAGTCCCCAAAACACTTCTGCAACATTTTTAACGATTCCATAGCTGTAATTCCATTGGAAACACAACATTTCAAGCAAACTCGCTGATGAACTTTTTTTCCATAGTCAATATCGCCAGACAAACTTTTTGCGTCGTAAATAAACAGCTGACAAACACACACTAATGGAGATATGGCGTTCAAATTTCACACGGACATCAACAAAAGTTATACAAAAACAGGAAAAAAAATTTTACCGATTCAGTTTGCACTTAGAGTTTAAATGCACCAGCCCGGGTCAAATTTGGTCATATGATATATATATATATATATATATATATATATATATATATATATATATTAATGCAATTTTTACATTTGAAGAATTATGGCCACATTCATGCCATGATTTTTATTTTGAAATATTTGATAATAAATATATAATGTAGCTCATATTTTTCTCTCTTATACTTACGTATGTATAATGATTAATATGTATATAATACTTGTTAGGTTACGTAATAGAAAAGAGGCCATTAGCTGGTAAAGGATCAAGATGGACGAAAATTGTCACCTTAGATGGTACAACTCTGTCATATGTCATTGAAAATTTGAAAGAAAGTGAATTCTTATTTAGAGTTTTTGCCGAAAACAGTTTGGGATTAAGTTTGCCAGCTACATCTGAACCTGTTTTACTTAAATCACACGCAAGTAAGATAATCAAAATTTCTACTAATATGTTAATGCTTATTCTTTCTTTTTCATAAGACATCTAATAACATGCATGAAATTTACTCAATTTTTAAAACATAGTCTTTCTTTCTATTTTGAATAATAAAAAGTGGTTGGTATTCTTTATTTATTCTAAAACGATCTCACGCTCTGCAGTACACTAAAAAAATCTGTTTATTCGCAGTTCCATTCTATTGCAGACTTTTTTTATTCAATCCTTTAAAAAAATCTTCTGTTTTAAGACAAAATATACTTTTTTTAATGATTTCTTTACACTACTAAAACTCGCATTATTTATCAGAAAATGTGACTACTAATCTTACCAGTTATCTTAGTAATAAAAATAGCACATCTAATTATAGTTTTTTGTTGCTGTTGTTAAATTAAATACTACTTTTAAGAATATTTTCAGACTTTTTACTTTGGTTTACTTCGTGCCGAAAAAAATATTTCTAGCGCCTTTCTTACTGTCAATCGAAGTTCAGTCAATTTATTGGCATAAGCAGGCAATCACTCGCTAATGCAAGAAAATTTGACTAATTTTCAGATTGGCAAAAACATTAACACTATACGATTGAGGATATAAGTTCATTTGGGGAAAAATTTCGAGTCCACTTTTTTCTTAATAATTTTCAATACAATTATGAACGTGAGGTCGAACATTATCATGATGAAAAATGTCGTATCTGGTCTCTTATTCTGGCAGTTCTTCTCACAATACTCAATCCGAACGCATGAATTATGTTCGGTAGAATAGTCCATCGACTGTTTGACCCTTGTTATGTAGTATATAGTACTCTATGCTCTTCTCATTCGATCAAATACAGAGCATTACCTTGCACAGACTCCTCACTTGGACTGCGATGATCCTGATTCTTCGAGTTCCGACAATTTTATCCGCTTCAGACCATTGTAATAGATCCACTTTTCAAATTTAATAATAATTCTATGCAATAATAACGTCTTTTATGGCACTGAAAAAAAAGAATATGTGTTTTGGAACGCATGACAGAAGTAAATACATCTTAGACTAAGGATTTTTCTGTAATATTTTAATATGTTTTACTTACACAATCTCTCCTCTCTGTTTTTCTTCCCTTTTCTCTTTCTATTCATATATTCAACATTCTTATGTAAATACAGTATAAAATGCCATCTTACACTTTTAATCGCATTAATTTTTCAAATATATACAATACAAATAAGCCTATATAATATATAAGACATAAAGGAATTGTTGCATCAAAAAATGGCATGTTTTTTATTTTTTTTATTTAAACAAGATTTCCTAATTATTTTATTATTTTTATTATTGATCTAATAAAAATTCCGCTCTCTTTTTTACGAGATATTTCATCTGATAATTCTGGTGATATTTTTGAATGTCATGGATCCTTTTTTAGAGACCGGAATAGATTTTGAGAATTCGAAATCTCGGATTTTTGACGGCTGGAAATCTCACCCAGTAAAAACGCCTTTGAACATGTATTCAGTGACCGCATTCCTACGACTCCAGAAATGAAATAGGATTTTTGAAAACTGAAGATCCCAATCTTCGTCATCTCTGATCATTAAGTGCACATTAGTCCTTTAATCAGGTCCTCGTTTCGTTTTTTATCTGACTTTCAACGGGAGTCGTATATCACCGTAATCTAGGGCAGAACTTTCCACCGGTGAATGGCTCATTCTCGTGTCTATTAATAACTTGAGCTTACGGTTCATAAAAATGACTCTTGGATGTCCACATCGTCCAAATACTTCGGTCTTAATAAGTTTTACATACATATAACTTTCTAATTATATAACGCTAGTAGTCTAAAACGCTAGTATCTAAAAGTTGATCACAAACAGGATGAACCTTCTACGCCGTCTAATAAGCTGGTGCGGTACCATTAAGTTGGTTGCTACCATATGCCATGGTTCCTTAGGTTGGCACGGGCGCAACTCTACCGGTCTTTGAAGAATCCTCTTGATACAAGCGCAGAAGTGATAATTCCTGACGTACTCTATTATCTCTCGGATCATTCCGACCTAGTAGTAATGTTATTAAATATCCCGAAATATCTCTTTTGCTGTGGCATACTCATCGTGTTCAGAGTTATGTTATTCATAGAGCACATAAGCTCTATGGTTTGCTGATACCAGCAGTCTCTAGTAATCCTCTGGTTTGTCGTGCATCCAAAATGCACCATTATTCACCAGGTACCTTTCTTGAAAAGCCTCCTAGTTGTGATAGAGATCATCCCTTCATATCAGATGTGTGCTTTTAAGCGAGAGTATTACACCTACGATTTGATTACTGTGCAACTCTGGCCTCATCAATTTATCACATGCATTCTTGAAACGGTCGAACCAAGCGAGCAATTTGGTTTCCTTTCAAACAGTGAATGCTCGATCCTCAAAATAGAGCCAAAATTGTTTAATGGCCCAAGTATTTGCCAAGCACTGATATTCATTTCAATGATAACGAATCCACATCTCCTTGAACTTTAGGCTGGTGCAGCTATTGACACTTCTGCCGTCGTCCAGTTTCTCGTGATAGAGAATCACTTTCATTCTCCGAGCAGTAGCGTCGGTCTGTAAAACAAAGCAACTATCTGAGTAAGGGTGAGTCAACCTTGTAGGTGACAACTGCTGCTTTATTTCTTCAAATGACTGGTGAACGCTTGAAGTCTACCAAAATCCTATCTTTTGGCCGATAATTTATGGTCCGAAATTCGTAAGAAAAATCGTCTCTTTTCAAGTTTAACAAAACCTGAAAACGTACGAATACACCGAATGTGTTTATTGGATCACAAACTTACAATACAAATATTTACCTATAGTCATTAAATCACACCAAATTGGCAAATTATAAATATTAAAAATGAATAAATAAAAATTTGTATTTTACGGCAGAATGTCATTAATAAATTTTCTCGTAGCAATTATTTTTTTGACAAATGTAGTTTTTGCAAAAATCCATTCATTAAAATTTACTCATCCTATTTCTTAGTGTTGTGGTTATGAATATCTTAGTTAATATTTTCTAAAATTAGTTTCTTATAGTGAAAATCTAATAGACCATTGTAAACTTATTATCTCATGGTATATCGACTAATATTCAAAATATTTCAAAGAAGTAGGTCTAACTAAAATGATAGTAAGAAACTAAAATTAGTTTCTTACAGTGAAAATCTAATAGACCATTGTAAACTTATTATATCATGGTATATCGACTAATATTCAAAATATTTCAAAGAAGTAGGTCTAACTAAAATGATAGTTCATTTCCTATACAATTTTGCTCTAGAACTGCGACTTTCTATTAAAAACGTAATGTAAACTAATCATTCAAAACTTTAAATTAACATTGACTCTACTTTTACTGCACCAAAACATGAAGTTCTAGAAAAATGTATATAAAAAATAAAATATGTATTTTAATTAAAATCTAGAAAATTCATCTAAATGGATTTTTGCATGTGTTGTATAATGAAAATGCCATGAGTGTTAATTGTTGTTATGATATTCATAGCTATTGCCCTAAAACGCATAAAAACACATAAGTATACAGATTTTGAACAAAATTGAAGGTAAACATTTTTTTTAACTTCATCCTCGTTCAATCGAACAATGTTAATAAAAATAATCTGTTCTGATAAAATTATATATTTTGACAGAATATATACATTTGATTCTAGTTTGTTATACGCATACTAGGTGTGTTCAAATAATAAAGTGACTTTTTGGTTTATCAAAAAATATTACTTTATTATTCAATATTTATGTTGTCCCCTACAAAGTAACCAGCCTCAGATCTAATACACTTGTACTAACGCTTTTTCCAATTATCGAAGCACTTTGGATAATCATTTTTTGGTATAGTCTTCAGTTCTTTCGGCGATGCAGTCTTTTCAGTTTTGGGAAAAGAAAAAAATCACTGGGTGCCAAATCTGGTGAATATGGAGGCTAAGACATGACTGTGGTGTTAGTTTTGGCCAAAAAATCTCTCATAAGCAACGATGAATGAGCAGGTGCATTATCGTGATGCAACAACCACGAATTATTTTTCCAAAGTTCCGGACGGTTTTTGCGTATCGCCTCTCGCAAACGGCACATAACTTGAAAGTAGTAGTCCTTATTGACCGTACGACCTTGGGTTAAGAATTCCTGATGCACTATGACACGGTAATTAAAGAAGACAGTGAGCAAAATCTTGACATTTGATCGAAATTTTCGTGCTTTTTTCGGTCTTGGTTCTTCTCGGATCTTCCATCGGAACAATTGGGCTTTAATTTCGACGTCATAATCATATACCCACGATTCATTACCAGTTATGACCCTTTGGAGAAAATCAGCATCATTATTGACTTCAATCAACATATCCTGAGCTATAGTCATGCGACGGTTCTTTTGATCAAAATTAAACAATTTTGGAATAAATTTTGCTGACACACGTCTCATGCCCAAAACAACCGAAAAAAATAGCATGGCATGAGTGAGCCGATATGATAACATCTTCAGCAATTTCTCTGATAGTAATTCGACGATTTTTTAACACAATATCTTTCACTGCTTGAACGTTTTTATCTGCTGTTGCTGTGCTAGGGCATCCAGGGCGAGATTCATCTTCGACATCCTTTCTTGGCCTTCTTGGAACAGCTTGTATCACTATACACATTCATTTCACTTAAAGTAAAATCACCGTACGCAACTGTCAGTATTTCAAGAGTTTTAGAGCACTGAATTACATTTTTGATACAAAATTTAATGCAAACTCTTTACTCTATTTTTTTGGTAAAAGAAAATCGCCAAATACACAAAACACTTATAACTTTGCATGCCTGTCACAAACAAACAAATAATATTATAGAGCTAAATCCGTGAATATATCCTTGGTACACCTGTACCAACACAAATTATAAAAATCGATAATCGAACAAACGTAGCCCTCGATATTTTCAAAGTTACCTTATTATTTAAACATATCTCGTATATTGGATTTTGAGTTCTAGAAAAGTAAAATACAATATAGCTACAAAATAACATACACTGTAGATTGTACTGGATGTATTGGTACCATATTTATATCATGTTCGAACTATACAAGAAGGGAAATTTTACCAGTTCATTGCTTAGTCCCTACTATGTCTAATTCTTGGTGTTTCCCATATTTATATACTGGAATTGGCTCTCTGGCATTTCTATATATACGAGGTCAGACAATTAAATAATTCGACAAATTTCAAAAATCGAGTATATTTAAAAATTAAGGTAGATCACTGCGATCCCCTTCGAAGTAGTCGCGCATCTATACACATATTCCATCGAGTTTTCCAGGTTTCGTAACAATTCTGGAACACTTCTTATGGGACCTCTCCGAGTACCCTCGTGACAGATTCTTAAATGTCTTCAAAGGAGTCAAAATGTCGAACTTTGACGAATTTTTTCAAATGGGGCATTAGGAAAAAGGGCGGTTGTGGTAACGTTGCGATACCTTTAGATGCCAATAACTGAGAGACACTTGAACGCACTGTGACAGGCAGCATTGTCGTGATGCAGAACCCAAATCTTCGCGATCTCTCAACGCCCTCTGAGCACCCTTTTTCGTAATTTTTCGAGCACATTATGTTAAATGTGGTACAAACTCTTTGTGAATCACCCCTTTACTGTCGAAGAAACAAATGAATATAGTTTTCACTTTGGAGTTCCTCATTCTCGCCTTATTTGACCTTGGCGCCCCAGAGAACAACCACTGTTGGCTTTGTCGTTCAGCTTCGGGATCATATTGAAAGAACCAACTTTCATTACCAGTAATACCTGAATAACTCAATCGAAAAGAGTAGGATCACTTTCAGTCTGCTGGAAACAATCTTGAGCGATGTTCATTCGGTGGGCTTTTTCCTCATCTGAAAGGTTCTTCAGTACCATCTTCGCGCACTGCTTTTTCATGGCGAAATCTTCGCTTCAAATCTTTCTAACTTTTTCCTGGTTAATATTCAACAATTGTTGATACAAAACACTAAACATGATAAATGATCGTACAAGGGTCGGCAAGTTCACAATCGAGAGAGTAGGGATCTACTATTACGGTGGCGGAGTTAGGTTTGCAGTGTTACCACAGTATACAATATATATACCCATAATCTAACATATATCCGTCTTCATCGATATCTTCTATAAATAATGCGGAGGTGTGGTGAGTGAAGAGGGTAAGTATAAGAGGAACAGAACAAGAGAGCAAAAGTGTGGGAGCTACGCCGTTACTTTACGAATATTCCTTCCATGACGCTGTCAGCTGATCGACTGTAAAAATTTCCAATCTAATCCCCGTCTGAATTCATCGTAAGCAATATTAATTTAAAAAATTCCAAAGGCATACGACGATTTTCGACGTTTGGCGGCATCAATTCGTATGTTATCCAATTTCTAGTTGTCCAACTTTTGGATGAATCGCAATAATTTATTTTGAATACTATTAAAAAAGGGTTAGCGTGTTACTCGCAACCTGCTCTCAATAATGCAGAAAATTCTTGCCATGTTGAACACGAATCTTTATCAAAGAATACCTCCAATTCTTCATTCTCAAACGTTTTGGCACATTTTAAAATTTTAAGAATATTCAGAATATACTTCTGAAAGAAAAAAATGAGCTTCAAATGCATTTTTTTCAAATTATATCAATAAAGTCAAACTTTTCCTATATGCTGTTTTTTGACACTTAAATCCACATTTTCGATGTAAGAAAAAAGTTTGTATATAAACTTATGTTTATTCTGATAGATCAAAATTAATGGATTTTTTAATTTGCTGTAGATAATGACAGCCATAATTGTCAAAAAATAATACACAGGAGAGATATTAAGTTACTAATAAATACGAATTTTTTAAGTTGTAAACCCAATTATTTTGACTGCCTCTTTGTAGAAGATAACCGATGAATCCTTTTTTCCTTTTATTAACAAAAGTAAAAACTCCTCTTAACTGATTCCATGCATTATTATGGTTACTACCCTTCCAATTTAAACGATTGCAATTTTCTATTTAAAGAAATAATTGTTAATGTAATCGATTACATTATTATTTTGGCCAAAACCAATATGACGGGTGCTAGTTTAGTTATAAAGAAATAATTTTGTGTACACTAAATATATAGAATTATTAATTTAACCGTTCCCTAATCTTTCTCAATTTGACTTGCACAATTGTAACTTTATCTTTGAACATTTTGATTAACCTCTTTTTTAAAACATTTAGTTTGTACTCTCCTTTCATAATGACTAAATAATTACACTGCAGTCGAGAAATAAATTATTATTATTGTAATCATTAATATACTAATGCAAAAATTGTTTTATTTTTACTAACAAAAAAGGGGTTCTTAATTCGACGCATGCTTTTTTATGTTTGTCCAACAATAATTCGTTTAGAAACTACAAATTACAATTTACATTACTTTTAACTACAAATTTGTTCAAATAAAATTTTTTAAATTGAAGTGGTACCATCTCCGCCAACGGCGCCTCTGGAAATCAGACAAATAGCTGGAAACACGATATCAATTGAATGGGGTATACCGGAATTCGATGGCGGTGCACCGCTTGAAGCCTACAAAATTGCAATCCGCGACATGAAGAAGACAATGTGGATGGAAGTTGGTCGAGTTAAATCAAGTATACAAAAACTAATTATTAGAGATCTTCAAGAGAATCATGAGTATTTATTCCGAATCTACGCTAAAAATGAAGTTGGATTTAGCGAACCGCTAGAATCTGAAGAGCCTGTGAAAATTTTGCCGGCAGCAGGTAAACAAATAAATATGCGTTTTGGATAATTATGTCTCTTTCATTTTAAAAAACTTTTATTTGAAACTTAAAGTTTGCATTTTTAATTAATTAATTTGATAAACTTGTTAATTAAGTAATTAATTAATTTGACATAATTGCAAGCCATTGTAAGTATCGCGAACAACTTATCAGTCTTTTATGTGCAAATAAAAAGACAAGTACAAAGTAAATGAACGAAATATATAAATAATTGCTTAACTAAATGATTCGAAATTCTGATCAAAAAACATTTTACAGATTTAGCAGTAATAGAGCCATTGAGTGATGCGCCAGATCGCGGAGAGACGACATCCTTGAGTTTTAGTACGGAGAATACAAGTTCTTGGCTTCGCGAACACAACATGGACGCGGATATCCATTCGTATGCAAGGGCGCGGCTCTTACGAAGGGATGAGTATTTCTTCCGTATTTGGCACTATGCGAAGAAACTCTTCGAATAAATGAGAAGCATTTCTATGAGTATGGCGAGCTTGAATCGCTGAATTCTCTAATATATATGTATTTGTATATGTGTAGATACTTCATGATTTTATTCGTGAGTATCGACTACATTCTTTGTAAAGTAATAATTGTTGTCGCAGAGGCACCCTAGGATGCAGGGTGCCAAGCGAGTATGAAGTCTAATCAGTGTAATTATAAAGAAGAAAGAAAACAAAAATAATTATATTTCACAGGATGAAGAGCAAGCATCGAAATTATTATCATAAATTCATTGACAATATAACTTCGTTCTGATCTCTAAACATTTGTAGATGCGTTAAAAATATTCATTTATATAAAGCAGAAACTAGATTACACTTATATTAAATCCTTTTCAACTCTTCCTTTCCCCTCATAATTGCTCACAATAAACTCATACACAGAGTAAAATAAGCTTGCGAGGAGAAATATTTCTCTACATTGCTGTAGAAAGCGAGTAAAATGTGATAATATGTAATTCTTGGCTCGTAAAACAAAATTTGTTATGCGATTTAGGTTATAATTTTATTGAGAGAGCGTCGTACTTATCAACATAATTTATGTATATATATTGAAATATTGTAATATTATAAATATTTATTAATTATTATTATACTAATGTAAATCTCCATTACCATTACATATAAACGAATAATTTATTTTCAAAATAATTATTAATCGTGAAAGAGAGCAAATAAAATGCTCAAAATGACAGGCACCCTAGTGGTCGCTGACTTATGTATTTAAGATGCATTACGAAAATTTTATTTTTCTGTATTAAGGAAGCAATGCCACTCAACGTTGGTATCCGAGACGTAAAATATAGGTGCAACCATCATCAAGTGCTTAACCAATGTTGCGTCGCATACTTTCAAGATTATTTTAAATATATATATAATGTATCAACTTAACTTGTAATTATATGACATTAATGATAATCTCTAAATGTTATTGAATTATTATTAATCCTTATTGGTTTATCACAAATTTTAGTATCAAGGAGCGCAGTCACGCTTTGATCGCAAGTATGTGTACTACAACCTTCAAACGGCTCTGCTATATATTATATCATCCTATCCTATCCTACTAATGAATAAAACGTGTTTTTCTTTGAACACGCTAAAAAAAAACTACTGAACAGATTCTTCTGAAATTCGACATATATACTTATTCTGTATTATCTTCGGAAAGACACAAGCTATGTCTTTTATTGAAATATATTTTTCATCAATAAATCATTAGCGCATAGGTTATAAGTAGCGTGTTATAATTTGGTGGGGATAATTCATGTATGCACGTAGTACGGTAGTATCGGGCGCATGCGCTGTTAATAGTCTTAGCATTCAATTCCATCAGTGGTCAGTAGGTGACGTCTTGAATTATATCGAATATCAACTCAAAGTAGTCAGCTTCAACTATTAATTCCAGGCCAGCTCATTTGAATGGTCGTATCCAACTTTCGTATCCTAAAGAAGGTGCGATTTTATTCGGTACTATCCTTTTTGTTCTTCAGGTTAATTTAACACTACCCACGCCTTGGATATCTATTAAACATTTTATTTTTTCTTATACGCTGCTGAGATTATTTATTTAATCCCGGATACCCAGTCGGGAAAGCGATGGTCACAAAAAAAATTCTCTCTCTAAAAATAAAATGCCCTTGTTTGGCGCATTACGAAAGCTTCAAAGATTGGGAAGTAAAACGAGGACGTAACTATGTATTTGAAAGCCAAACATCTCGGAAGTAAAACTACAGTTTAAGTAGTGTTCATATAAAGTTGTTGCATTTTTTTTATTTTTGAATAACTTATGTGGTAAAATTACTTAAAAAGACAATTTTCATAGTGGACTCAGAAAACTAAAAATTGTTTTTATGCTGGACATTAAGTAAGGTTGCTATATTATCATTTGTATTACAGCTATTTTATTATAACCTCCCCGGCCGCAGCTTTTTTATGATGTAATCTAACTGCAAAGCATATGTTTGTTGCATCTATATTCTTCTAGTTTACTGATAACCTGGCCTGTAATAAATTTAATAGAGTTTGTATATTTGGTGTTTCAATATTTGGAAAACGCATTACGTTATGCGTGGTAGAAAACAGGTTTTATTTTTTGAGTATATTGCTAGTATTGAGTAGTTTATCGACGTGGATCGACTTTTCTTCAATTTCATTATACGCTGTAAATCTGATAAGAATTGACTTTGTTAAAATAATAAGTTTATGAAGTATCAGTGATTACACAGATAACCATTATCGCATTATAAAAAGTGATATAAATGCTATTTGCATAGGCACATATACACAAAAGGTTCGAGGTAAAGTTTTTCAAAGTTACTTGTCAAAAACAATATGCAAATCATTCATACATTTAATGGCTAAAAAAGTTTTTGATGATATAACATGGCAAATGAAGTAATAAAAATATTGAAGAATAGAATCGTGGAAAATAAGAATAAAATAAGTAAATAAGAAATTAGATTTTAGTTGTATACACGAAGCTTTCTTTATTAGTAAATGTCAGCATCGAAGTGAACTATAGTGTCAGTCATAGGATCGAAACGATACCTAGGCAACCTATATTTAGAGTTTTTATCAACAAGGCATCGAAAAACGTTATTTTGAGAAAAAATATTATTATCAAAGAAAAATCGTGAAAAAATATTACCTGTTCTTAATCAGCGATACCTGCACCTTATATTATACCTTCCTCTTCTTGATCACGTTCATTGTCTTCCAAAATAATGTTTCTACGTTGTATCCTGGCTTCTTTAGAGGCATCAGTATTGCGACGGTTGCTACACGTACACAGTCTCTGTCACGTTGAGTAGCATAATGTATGGCGGTCCGACTGATTTTGACTCCCATTACTGACATGATTTTCCAAAGTGGTTTAAAACCTTCATTGAAGATACAAGCAGCAGTTTAACAAACTATTTGAACAATAATTTTTCCGTTGAAGACGTGTTAGGAGCCATTTTCCAAATGCGGTTGTTGAATGACTCATTGTTGTTTTGCCTGTTTCCATCAAGGCATCTTTCAAGTAATTCATGCTTTGTTAAAACTTCGTAGATTGGTTTTAGAATTTTTTATCTCTCTAATTCTCTTATCTCTCACAGCCTTCTTGTATTTGCACCAAGACTCGGAATAGTATGAATGCTGTGATTTCTCATCAATTGAGATTTTATGATAATATCCCGCCCAGATCTCTCTGCACATTTCTTCCACAGAATCGAGATGCCTTTGAATTGCTAAACCATAGTTAGTTGAGAGTTCTTTCATTAATTTTATTGTTAAAGCTTGAGTTTTCACTGTGAGCACTTTCACTGCAACCTTATTTTTCTTCACTAATTGTTTAGTTACCGTTTTTTTTAGTTGGCGTTTTTTTTTGCTGGATTTCATTCTTATTCTTCTTGGCAGCTTTTCTTATCTGTATGAGAATTTTCTTCGCGTCACTAGCACGCTTAAAATTCTTTTTGCAACATCCAAGACACATTCTAATTTTTTACAACATACTCTTCTCCATAAGGTGGTACTGAGCAAGAGCTTGAAGATTGTAGAGTCTCCATTTCCTATATAAAAATCATAACGTACAGCAAACTTTTCCAAGAATTGCCAAAATATTTCGCAGACACCATCGACCTACATTTCGCCAGAACTTTCCGCGTAATTTGCTTGACAATACTCTTTGTGCTTCTCATACCACGCTTCATATTCTGGCATGTCTTCTGTTCCTTTTTTCTTCTCAAACCCTTTGCAGTAGCTTGATTTAATAATAACATTCGCAATTTCTTTAGAATATCTAAAAATTAAAGAGATTATGCCAACAAAAGAAGAAAATCCTCTTTTTTGCCAGAAGCCGTCATCCGAAACTGTTCAAACGTCTTCGGGTTCTCTGCGTGCAGCATTCAATAGTTTTTCTTAATTTACTCCCTTGCGCATCGCTAGGTCGAACACACTTTGCACAGCGATAAAAACTGTGTCAATAATATAATAATAAGCGGAACAGCTTATACCATATCCTAGTTACATGAGCCCACCAAACGTATTGATACCACTCAATTCAACACTAATTAAACGCATAACATACAATAGCCGACGATTGATTTCATACCTAGTCGAAATTAACGGACTTGAATCGATATACTTTTCTCCACAGTCACACATAAGAAAAATTTTAAAACCGAGTCCTCGTTGTCCATATTTCAAAAACGATACATTTTTATCACATACTTTGAACTTTAAATACTGTTGTAACACCGTAAAAACCATACAAAAATGAATAATACTGTACCATGCTGTTTGATCAACAGGCACATCAAAACTTTTATCTTTTGAATCCTTGAGTTTCTGAGCAGACGCAATAGTATTACTATTATCTTTTTCATGATCTTGGGGAAGTTTTCCTGGAAACTTTCGTTTCTTCGGTGTAGAACCTGGAAGTCACCAGGCTTTTTGCTGTTGTGAGGTCTTGTCCATTGTAGAAATCACGAGCGCGGACGAGAACGCACAGCTGTTGCTACTTCGGAGTTTCTAACTATACTGACGTTCAAGAGTGGTTAATAGCTAAGGTACTAGTAGCACTAAAACTGTATATACAAAATAGCAGCTGCTCCGGTAAACAGACGAGCGCGCGATACCTGCCCAAGCGGAACGAATTAGAGCTCGCAGGTAGCAAAGTAAAGATCGCTCAAAAGTAAAGTTATACTACTCCGAACTTTATAAAATTTTAGTATGATATTTCTACATATGTATACTTTAGAAAATATAAAAAATCTAAATTCGTGTGGGCGGGAGAGAGAGAGAGAGAGAGAAAGACTGAATGTGTGCAGTGAGTTAATAATGATATGGAGCAGAGATGGTTGGCAAGGGAAATGCGAATCAGTTATTTTAGAGCCTCTACATTAAGCACATGCACGCTTTTTATATTTTATACATGTCGATAAAGCTCTTTCATCGTATTTCTTAATTATTTGACTATCACAAATACCAATCCATATTACCAATCCCAAACATGGGGGCTCGTCCAAACAGAGATAGCAATAATTGGATGATGCTTTTAAAAGTTTTAAACGAATTGAAATAGTTGATGTAGATATCAACGTCGTTGAACGTTTGCTTTTGACTTTGACTTTCTGTGGCTTTATACGCTTGGTTGGTTTTGTACTTTTGACTGTCTTTATGTAATTTAGTGTATTCAATTAGCGGTATTTGAAGTTGTACGCAATAACATAGATTGATTATGATTGATTATTTGTCAAAATGAAATGTGCGCGAGCATAAAACGCTATTATAAAATAAGATCAATAACGCGAAGAATGTTTCGCAAAAACGCGTTTTCATTGAACCTTCGCGCATGTAACCGTTGGACCGAGCTAAATTTGGAAACTTTGTATTCGATATGGAACTACAACAGGAAATGCAAAGGCGTGAAGCAACGAAGCGGGAAATCGAAGAAATACGAAAGGTTATGGAGGAAATGCGTCACCAGGAGGTTGAGTGGCGAGGTATAATTCAGCAGCAGGAAGGTCACTGGGAGTAGGGACGGGAACAAGCAGCCGCAACTCAGGACAATCAGAAAGTTGCAGAAAAGTTAGTTCGCGTGACAGAAACAAAATAGCGGAAGACCAAGCAGCAGCGGACAGACCATGAGCTAGCTATAGATGTTGAAGAGCCGCATGTGATGTTGAACCCTTAGAAATCAAGCAAAAAGAAACTCAAACGTTAAAAGCTGAGAAGGAAAGAATGCAGAGAATAATCACGGATATCGTTAACAGTCGATATTTTACCTAAGTGTAACCCGGATGATCTGACAGATGAAATTGAAAACTGGTTTAAGCAGGTAGATCACGAAGCAACCAGCAAAAACATAGCTCAGTATGCAGCGAGGCTTACGTGGTTGGGAATGCCTGCACGAGGGACTAAGTGCAAAATACTTTAAGTGACAACAGATGTACAGGCAATGGAATATAGTGCTAGCATATCTAGAGACAATAGTATACATAGGAGCTCAAGGAGGTATATCATCCAAGAATGTGCGACAGTACATTATAGAGAAAATTACAGACAACAAGACTTCCCGAATGGGTCTCGCTAGTGCGTAATTGAAACACCACTTTATTAATTTGTTAGTAATGCTGGATCGCAGAATAAATATCACGTGATGAAAGGGCGCATGAGAATGAGGAACACAAGAACGTGCTATACTTGCAGATAACCAGGGTACCTTCGAGCTGATCTCTCATTGGAAATATCAAAAATATAAAGGACTTCAAGTTAAAGAATAGAGGAGGTAATGTATGTTACAACTACGATTGTCCCGAGCATATATCAAGAAATTTTTTGAAACCAAGCAACCACTCTGATAGAAAATATAATGTGCAGCAATTGAAATCAAGGGTAAATCGTGCTTCTCTCGGAAGTATTAGATGTACAACTTCGCTTCCATCGTTTTGCAATACATGGCTGTAGCGGTAAATAGTAGTCAAAATAAATAGATCGTAGATCTCATACAATATGTTGGGTATTTATAAGCACAACATCATCAAAATATTAGTCGATTTGTGTCTGCATCATAAAGTTATTCTCAATGAAATATGTCAGCTACGAGCCAAATTCTCGTCATTTGCGGGAGGTTTTCTTTTCTGCTTTAATACGAAGAAATCTATGACTGAGGCTCATGGGATATTCTCAAATACCTATGGTCAGGCCGCTGTTAGTGAAAGAAAGGTGATAGAGTGGTTTCAGCGCTTCAAGAACGGTGACTTTCACGTCGAAGACCAGCATGGCGGTGGAAGAGAGAAGGTTTTCGAAGATACAGAATTGGAAGAATTACTTGATCATGACTCATGTTGAATGTAACAAGAATTGGCAGAATCATTGGTAGTGACGTAATAAGCTATTTCAAAATGCCTGAAAGTCATGGCAATAATTCAGAAACAAGGAAATTGGGTTCCGTACAAGTTGATGTCGATAGATTTTGAACAGCTTTTATTTACTTGTGAACAGTTGTTTGCAAGGCAAAGACGGGAGGCATTTTTGCATTGCATTGTGAATGGGGTGAAAAATGGGTTCGTTATAATAATTCCAAGCAATAGAATATCATAGGGGTATCCCGGCCATGCTTCCACGTTGACAGCCAAACCGAATATTCACGGTTCTAACTCGGGGTAGTGTATTATGTGTTGTTAAAACCGACCGAAATTATCACAGGCGATCGTTATCGAACGCAATGAATGCGTTCGAGCCGACCATAGAAAGGCAAACTGTCGCAATACAACGATAGACATGAAAAAGTGATTTTACAACATGATAATGCTCTACCCCATGTTGCGAAAGTGGTCAAGACATACTTGCAATCGCTGAAATGGGAAGTTCTACCCCACCCGCAGTATTCTCCGGACGTTGCTCCCACAAACTATGACTTGTTTTAATCAATGGCACACAACCTGGCTGACCAGCATTTCCGTTCTTATGAAGAAGTAAAAAATTGAATCGATTCCTGGATCGCTTCAAAAGATGACTAGTTTTTTCAACGTAGAATTCATATGCTGCCCGAAAGATGAGAGAAAGTAGTGACCAGTGGTAGACAATACTTTTAATTATAAATGTATGACCAATTTTTTACAAGAAAGCCTCGAAATTCGCGAAAAAACGGTGGAAGTAAAGCTTTACACCTAATAGTAATAGAAGTCGTTTGAAAGCAGTGATTGGGAACGTGCTAATCGAATGTCAATTGGACAGTGACGCGGACAAAAATATCATACGTGAAGACGTTTTCAAACGGGTAAATGCGAAAAATAATTTCGAGCTGAAAGAGCAATGTGTGTGCCTGCAAGAAGCAGGCGGACCAATCTACACATTGGATAAAGTTTCTTTTCCAACTTTTATAGAGGGCGTCATGTATGATATTGACTATTTAGTCGTGCCAGAGGTATATTTGCCGTCGTTAGTCTTACTAGGTGATCCGTTAAAATCAACATCGCAAAAATTGAGTTACGGCGTGATTAACCGCTTATCAAGCCGATTATTCAGAAAGAGGACGTGTATTTCGCACAGGAAAAAGCTGTGGATTATATTATGATTCTTATTAAAGAAGTACCTCAGGAATTTCGTGGGCCAGTGAGAAAACTCGTAGAAAGTTATTTACCATCAAAACCAAAGAAATCGCTAGATTTTCATTATGGCGGAAAACAAGCTTCACTCAATTCAACGATTAGAGTTAGTGTTAGAAACAGCGGGAAAAATTGGGGCTATTCTCAACTAGTACAAATATCAGTTATTGCAAAGAGAAGTAGAATTTTCAGGCTACATTATAGAGAATGGAAAAATTTCCCCATCGCCAGTGAAAGTTGACGAACAAATGAATTATCCTCTCCTCAGAAATTCTAAGCAATTACAAAAATTTCTTGGACTTACGGGATACTTTCGCAAATTTTTTCGAGCAAATGGCAAAGCCCTTAAATGAGCTGATGATGAAAAATGTAAAAAATTTTTTTCGAGGACAGACAAGAAAGTGCATTTGCTACGCTAAAAGAATCGCTTGCAAATGAACTAGTAATGCAGGTATATAACGCTACTACACGGGTCGAGTTACATACGAATCCATCAAAAGACAGCTATGCGTCTTTGCTAATACAAGAAAATCCCGAAGATAAATGTATTTATTCAGTATATTATATAAGCAGAAAAACAAAGGAAGTAGAGAGCAGATATCGCAACTATGATCTAGAAAATCTAGCTATGGTTAGAGCAATGGAAAAATTTTAAATTTATTTGGAAAGCATAAAGTTTAAAATTATGATTCACTTAGGGCTTTTCAAATGACATTGAATAACAAAAACTTGAAACAGCGGTTAGCACGATCGGTAATATAGATGCTTCATCTATATATTTAATTACATAATCGAACACCGACCAGGATAATGTAGGCAGCAAACGGATGCGTTAAGCAGAAAAGATAGTATCTTGCTGATGTGTGACCTTTCCTACAGAAATTGGAAAGAGCGCAGAAAAGCGATAAAAATCTGATATCAATAAGAAGACTTTAAAGAAAAAGATTACGGAGATTATATTTTCGAAAATGGGCTGATTTTTTTAAAGAAAGAAAACATATGAAAATCTTCAATCTCAGGGGAATGCGTAATGAAGTGATAAAGCGAGCGCATCCGTTGGGAAATTTCTCATCGTGCAAGACGCTGGAACAGTTCCGAAAAAATTATGTTTTCGAAAACATGGAGAAACATGTAAAAAATTAAATTCATAATTGTCTAACATGTATTCTGGATTCATGAAAATAAATAAAGGCTGAGGATTTCCTGAATCCGATACCGAAACCGGAAACACCATTACATATCTTCCATATAGATCACGTTGAACCGTTGCCATCAACGAATAAAAATGATAAACATCTGCTCGTAATTTCTAATGCGTTTACGAAATATACGTGGATATTTGCAATAAAGTCGATTAGCATAAACGAGGTATTATAGGAATTAAAAATTTTTAAAAACAGCACTTCAAAAGCCCACAAACTTCACGTCAAATAAATTTAAGGACTTTTGTACCAAAACAAGGTACACAGTACTATTTGATAGCAACGGGAATACCAAGAGAGAACGGGCTGGTGAAGCGCGTCAATTCAGCGCTGGAAGTAGTTGTTATTAAAATTGTTATTTCGGAGTGGAGATGATGGTACAAATTCCTACGCCACGCTCAACATGCATTGAATGGTACATTACAGTGATTTATAGCTACAACGCCATATGAGATTATGGTTGGTTCTAAAATAAAAACGCTGGAGGTTCAGGATATTGTCGACACCATCGACATGTTTAAGCAAAATGATTTCTAGAAAAATAGATAGGAGGCAAGAGCAGCTGTGCGCCAACAAATAAGAATGACTCAAAATGAGAATAGACGCAGTTATAATAAGAAGCACTTCCCGGTCCCGAAATACAAAATTGATGATGTTGTCGCCATTAAGAGAACACACCAAAGACCAAGTCTCAAATTCGCAATAAAGTTTCTTGGACCGTACAAAAAGATTGAGCCTAAATCGGTAAATAGGTACGCGGACAAAAAAATAAGTCAACGAGAAGGATCGCAGCATACAATGACATCAGCAATAAACTGCACTGCGGTGCCGTTATATGCGAAAATACTTCAAAGGTGAAATGTGAATATGGTAATTATTTTACGCAAAAGTAATGATAATAATTTGATTTATTGTAGGGTCACACGAGTACGGGCGTGATTGATTCTTCTATTATTCCTCTGTGATATAATGTAAAAAAGATAGTTTGTTGTTCTATATTAGGTGTACATAATGAATAACGCGCGATTTGTATCTAAATGCAGTAGCGCAAATGAGTCGACTGACGTCAGACGAAATGTCACGAACGTCGAAATATGAAGTTGCATACGAAGGAGAGAGAGAGAGAGAGAGAGAGTGAATGTGTGCACTGCAGTCAGTTTATGATGATAGGGAATATAGATGGATTCGATCAGTTCCAACTAGTCACTATAACTACATTTATGCTTTTAACGCAATCCTGTGAGATTACCATTAGGAAAAAGAGAAAGTGTGCAAGAATGGAAATAGTTCTTAAGTGACGCCATCAGCGGCAAGAGAAATGCGAATTAGTTGTTTTGAGGCCTCTGCATTGTGCACATGCACGCTTCCTGTATTATATACGTGTCGATTTTAACTATTTCAATAAAGCTCTTCTATCGTATTTCTTCAATCACCAATCCTCACATATATTATACATACATACGTCTCATTGACTTTAATAATTATTGTCAAAGATATATTTTACAAGTTTGAAATAGGAAATTGCGAATTTCGAATACGATCATACATTATCGTTCTGCTAACGGTACCTATTATCTCATTGAAATGCCATTGCATTCTTCTGTTTATTATGGATATCATATATTCTATGTATTGAATCTTAATATTTAAATGAAATAAATATTAAGCAGTGTGGGCTAGACTATAAATTTATTAAAAAAGAAACAAAGTGCTACATACAATTTTACACAGATTTACGCAACTCTAATAACAGTCGTTTTGCACGTTATGCGCACCCGAATGTTGCTCGAACTCAACTAACTGCTCCGCAGGAGTCGCAGGTAACACACTGACGGCAAAAAGACATTATCCTCGTGCAGATACATTCCTGTTAGGAGTTATTGGTTTGTACACGTACGTACTTACAACCTGTAATACACCGTCCAGACAGAATATAATACAATTTGATCTTATGCGCCTAATTGCCTGCTGGGCTTAGGGAAAATCTCAGGGTTTCCCGGCATTCAATTTCAAACATTTAAATTATATATAATATTATTCTATAAATACAAATGATACTACATAATGAACACTATGTAAAAATTATATTATCTTTGATCCATAAAAGTATTTAAAATGAAATAATCCAACTGTGTTTTTTTTTCTCCCCTTTTTTATCTGCACGCCTTATCCGGGTCAATACTAATATTAAAATTTGAAGAAAGAATAAATACTAAGATTTAATTTATAATAATTGAATATGCATATTATGTGTTCAAATTAAATAAAAAACAAGTGGATTGACCATAATTTTCAGAAAAATACGTCAGTTGAAGCGATTAAATATTCTCATGCTTCTTAAAACTGAACACATACTTCACATAGTCACATGAAGCACTCAAATGATTTGACTTCACATTTGTAAGATTAAAGAATGCTCTTCTTTTTTGACTAAAAGAAAAATTCGTAATCATATTCTAAGTTGAATATTATTTTGAACAGTCAATATAGATCTACATTTTTGTTTGAACATTAAGATTATATATATTCTGTATGTAATGTAATTGTAAATATGATCTATAAATCATTAAAATTTTGTCCAGTCAAAATTTTATGCTATGATATAAGATATTTTTAAAGCAATTGCAATTTTTATGTATGCAATTATTTCTGCAAACATTGGGAAGTTATCTGTTATATTCATCAAATTGATTTGTTTCCGAAAAATTTTGATTGTTATTCATATGTAGGGGACACAAATTTTGGACTATTATATATAAATATAATGTTTTATATTCTCATTAATTGAGATTTTCTAAGAAAATTCTTTTGATGATAATATTATTAAGCAGGTACATACTCCTATAATGAGTCGCTATTTGGTAATCCAAACTGTTGAAAACTAGTCCGCGAGCCAGCGACATTTTTATGTCATATATTTATCCTCGGCCAAAAATTAATTTAAATAATTTGTTACAATAAATACAAATAAAGCGTAGCAATCGTCCGCTGTGTCAATTAATCGGGATTTGGCAACGCCAGGCACCCAAGCTTTGTGAAAATCTTAAAAATATGATAAAATCCATGTTTTATAAAATAATTTTGAGTTTAGAAAAAAAATTGTTCAAACAAAAGTTGTAGATCCTATTGAAACAAATTTTTTATGTTTTATCCATTTTTTCGCTGAAGCTAATAATTATGGAGAAAAACGCAATTAATTATGAACAATTCGAGCTGCTATCAACCCATGTCATAGTCGATACGTCAGGAATCTACCTCGCCACTCAGATCATACATGGTACAAATACTTTTTAATTTTAAATTTTGCTCATAAAATTATAGTTTTAAAACAAAAATATATTAATTGTAAAAAAATTATTTTAAGTAGATCTCCAAAATTTACTTAAAATAATTTTTAACAAACTCTGAAGTTTTTAAAGCTTTTCATTATTTCAGTATTAATTCCGCCAATTTGATGTACAATATTAATGTTCCGAAACTCCAAAAATTATTTGTAAAAACCTTTTCCTAATTGTTATAAATTTTTCATTACAAATAAATCAAAAATACTAAAATTCAATAACGGTGAAGGAAATTTGTAATATGGAAGTATACTAGTGATATATCTATATACATATAGTTGATTTCTTTAAATATTACAGAATTTTTTTCCAGCAAAATTTATAAATTATTACAATAATATACACAACTCTTTACTTTATAATAATTAGATATTCATATACTGTTATAATGCATGCGAGAAAATCATTTAAAAGTGCTTGCAAAATTACAGAAAGTATGTTCCTCGCATCACATTCTGTGAGAGAATAATATAACAGATAAATATTACAAAAATTATTCAAATGACAGTAAGATTTTGAAAAATTAGGTGATATGATCATCAGTTGCCATTTATCCTCGCAAAATTCTTTTGTTCATCTTGTTCTACTATGCATATAAGTTCATTTATCATAATTTTTAAGATTGCAACAATCTATAGAATAAAAACTTTAATTTTCTCTGACAGTTTTCTGAACTAAAAAGTTAACTTCAAAATTTACCTTTCAAATAAAAGAAAATATATAAAATGTTCCAGAATTAGGTACCAGATACCATTGCAGGAGCAAAAAAAGTGTTCGGAGTTTTCCAAATTCGAGTGACAAGTTTTCGAAAGACGCAAAGTTTGCACTATATACGGAGGTATTGCAAGACCGCTATGTGGTGTCTTCTGTAAGAAAATTACGCTTGGACGAGGGCTTAAGGCGAGGCTTGCGACTCACTGACGCGCGCGCGTGCACATCGCTCAATGAGCGGTATAAAATTACGATGCCTTGACGTAAACACGGAGTCCTCGTCGGTGCCTCTGATGGCACATGCGACCTGGGTGGGCCAGTGCGCTTAGTGTCTTCCCCGTTAAAGGGTAAAAAGTCTTTTGCAGCGTCGAACGTGGTGGGTGCACAGATTTACCTCCATGTGCTATCCAGAAACAGAAAGCTCTCCTCTGTCTTTCTCTCTCTCTCTCTCTCTTTCTCTCTCAATCTTTCTCTATCTCTCTATCTCTATCTTTTCTCTCTATCTATACTCTATCTATATAATTATCTATTGATTTATCTACTTATCAATCGTTTGTTCATTCGCACATGGATATATCATGCTCTTCTCTCTTTCTTTCGTGATTTAAACATGCGTTGACTAGTCTTTTTTAAGCCTTACTGATGAGTACTTTAGTTTGAATATGGACATTCAATATTTACTTTCTCTAGAACCATATGAGAATTCTGTTTTCTGTAAGAATCATTTTACCATTCAAATATCTTATTTACATATATATTGTAAAAGATTTTTCTAATCAATTGAGCATATCAAAGGTCTTTTCTACCAATAGGTTCATTTATTAATCATGTGAATAATAATTTATATTTAATTACTTTTATACATTAATTAAAAATGTATTGCTTAATTTTCTATAAATATAAAATTCTAGAATCCCCCATTTCCGGCTTTCCTCAAAATATACTTATTTGCAAACACTTAAATAATATCCATAGAGACTTACGATGGCTCGATTGCTAGAGCTATAGGCTAATAATTTGATGATCTGGCCTCTATTTATATTAAATAAGAAAACTTTAGAAACGTGCAAGCTTTATTGAGCAAGAAGATTATACTACGTGCACATAAAATAAAACATAAATAATTTCTTTTGTAATTTATCAGCTTTCAAATCGAATATATTCTATGTTACTCCATAGTACCAGATATTCTGTCAAATTTTTATTGCAGCCGGTTCAGTAGTTTTCAAGATTTCTGTGACCATACAAAGAAACGTGGTCACTTACGACATTAGGATAATAGATTTTGTCCAGACTGTGAGAGATAACTTTGATTACGTCCAATGAGCCCTGCATTTTTAAAGTTCTTTTTATATTCACAAAAGATGATACTATTTTATTTACATATTAGTACATTCTCTTGTATTAAACAGGAATGCACTATGTACTATATGTAGTCAGAGCAATTTTTTCATGAAAATCTGTACTTTTAATTTAGGAATGGATTCTTTGAAAGAATGTGGCTATTTAAACAAAAAAGTTCTAATGACCGTATATCCACAAATATATAGTTCCATTTTGGAGGCCTACTATGGCTCGATCGCTAGAACGAAGGACTAGTAACTCGGTGATCCGAGTTTCAAATCCCGGTCTCGGTCGATTGACAGAGTTACCGCTGTAATAATTTACAAGTGTTTTATTTACAAATACATCGTATACCTCCGTCCTTATTAGCAGCGATAATTGGAAGCATAAATAAAGCGACGTTAAATAATATAAGAAAAAGTCTCATTTTTGTTGTCAATTAAAGTTCGGTCAATTTATTAGCATAGACAGTCAATCACTCGTTTACGCGAGTCAATTTGACCAAAGTTCAAATTGACAATAACATGAAAACTATATATCTGAGGACATAAATTCGTTACAACTTTTTTGCTTGAATTTCTGTTCTTTCAATGAGTCTTGCGCTAAAAGTAACGAGATTTTCATTTCAAAAATTCCACTAACTATATAGTATACCCAATTTAAATGCAAGAAAGTGTACTAATTTATAAATATAAAAAAGTATCATATTTTGAGAATCGGAAGGCGTTAGATCCTAAAGCTTTACAGGTTTAATTTTATAGAGAATTGAAATTAACATTTTGGACAAAATGGTAGAAAGAATTCATTAATACTGTGCTTGCTATATGGGACTATAATTTCATCCATAAAAATACGCTCTTACATAACTATATAAGTACTGAAAATACACCAAAGAAAAGAGTAAATAGTGATATTGGTTAGTATTATAAATGTACTGTGGCAAGAATGTGACCTCTTTTCATGAATAGTGAGAAATATCATTAAATAATATTAACTGAATAAAACTTTAATTAATATATATTAGTGTAGTTTAACAATTTTTTTGTTTTTTATTTCTTTTATGTTATTTAGCATCGTTCTATTTATGCTTCCAAATATCGGTGCTAATTAGCGACGGAGGTCTACGATCTATTTATAAATAAATTACTTTAACAATTTTGTAGTTCAATACTTCATCACCTTTGTAAAAGGAGCAGTACAAAATTGTTCACTTTTTTTCAATACCAACCTTAAGACCTATTTAGGTAGACTGGCTATGTCGTATTTCATTGCTTGAATGATTTTTCTTTGAATCTTTTTCTTGCAACTATTTACTTTGTGAATCAAAATGTTTTTTTAAAATATATGTGCAGTTAAAAAATGAAAATACGCCCAAAATTGATTCAGTTATTTGGGTAGCTTCTTTGCTTGTCATTATAATGGGCAATTAATATTTTGTATTCGTTATTGTATTAGTCATCATAATGGGCAATTAATATTTTGGTTATGGAATATCGTGTATGCACATGCGCGTGAGAGAGAGAGAGAGAGAGAGAGAGAGAGAGAGAGAGTGTGTGTGTGTGTGTGTGTGTGTGTGTGTGTGTGTGATGCAGTATATTTATTTTTAAATCTTCGCTTTCAAAAAAAGAAAACTATAAACAAATATATTTAACATGGTTTTAATATTATCATATTTATACCATTCGTATAAATGCATTACAATAATAGGTAATTGTTCTAAACTTTCATATTAGTAATAAAATTAATCAAAATTAAATGATCCTTGTTTTTAAAATGAGAGAATCCAAAATGAAGACTCTAAATATACTTTTATCACTTCCTTCCTAGGCAATATAAATCAAGCTTAAATTATAGAAACTTATTTCCGCGCAAGCAATTGTATGTATCCCTATGTCGACGTAAAATATTAGGTGTAAAAAAAGCACATAAGCCAGCCCACTCCTAGAATTTAATGGGAACATGCTACATCAGTATGGAAACTATTATAAAAGAAAAGAGAAGACGGTCTAGATACCCACCACCCGCACCGCGCCTGACTTGTCTGTGGTTGTTTTACACATGCTGCCTTACACACGCATACTGAGCATCATCAGCTCACTATACAATATTAACCGGCAACTATGCATTGGCTGAGATTTGTTATCTTAATTTAAAAAATTTACTGATAAGAGCTTTATATGATGCGCTACTCTTAAACGCAAAAAATTCTATTAAAGATTAAAATTTTAAACTTTAAAATAATGACATTTGAATAAGATCATTCAAGACCAATTCAGTTAACAAAAGGAAAAAGATATTTTTAAAGTTTTTATAGTTTTATATAGACATAGATAGGTCTGGAGTCGTGCTTTCTTTTTAGCTCTGAGAAAGAGTGGGGGGAGGCAGCCCAACACTAACAATGGTATTAAGTATAGGAGAAACGTATATTTCTGCTGCGTATATTTCTTCTGATACTGTTCCCCTACTTTCCTTCTCTCCCCACATCCTCGCTTATAAGAGAGAGAGAGAGAGAGAGAGAGAGAGAGACAATAAGACTTCCTGTACTGCTGTTTCACTCTGATTTAGGCTTCAACTCTGTTCCCAGAGCGCGCGGTCTAATATATGTCTATGAAAAAGACATGTACCGATATAGTGACTATCAATAAACGTAGGAAGGCTCCGAGATACTGAAACTCGATAGCACATATTAACATTCTTTTCTCTATTAGGAAAGAAAACACCTACAACCTGTAAGAGAGCACCATTACATCAAAACAAAAATGACAGCTATGAGTGTATAGATTGTGGAGGATAGACAGAAGTGGAAACTCTGCTCGCTATAGATGAAAAAGTCTATGGAGGATAGAGAGAAAGATTGGAATATGAAGGGCAGAAAGGAATGGAAACCGCTAAAATCGTTTCTTACTTCCGTAAAATCGGACTTCTGGACATAATTGGCCGTAAGGGGTCTCCTTCTCTCTATCCTCGATAGGAAAGGCCTTTCGAAAATTGAGCGCAATTACGTAATTCATTTCTGTCCAATAGATGTCACTAGCTTTTTATTATTATATATGTTTATATTATATTTATTATATATGTTTTATCTTATTTTTCTACAATATTATGGTGTTATAAGATAAATATGTTCACACACAAAATATTATCATCATGTATTGACTTTAGTCAAGTGGATAATAAGTTAGCTTGCGAAACGTAGGGTTGTGATACTTCATACTTATCCGATGTCGACATTTTTTAAGCGAAATAAAATATTATTATACTATTGAATTATTATTATACAATATTATATTATTGAAAAGAAATATATAACAAGAAAAAGTAACAAAAATAATATATAATTATTTGTTCACGGAGATCTCCTTGTAGACTCTCTACAACATAATAAAAACGGAACAATTATATTATTATTTTGAGCGCTCTGTATATATAGATATTTATAAAGTCTCGCGAGTAATCGGATTTCTATTATTTCTATATTTACTTATAATTACCCTGGTAGAAATACTAAACATTTTTAAGCTATAAACAATCTATTTCGATTTGGAGGAACCTAGAAAGAAGGTATTAATATTCGTCAGTAACTAGAAAAATATGAAACGTTTATTCCTGTCATTTCGGCCGATTTATATAGTTAAGACCCAAACCATAGGTATTTAAGACCTATAACAGTTAGTTTCGTGTCAATGTATTTTTCATTATGACTAAAATTTACCTTCAAATAAAGTTCAAACTAGGTATAATATATAGCATTGCTAAAAAATTAATATCATTGATATGCATTATTATATAAATTCATTAACGTTGATCGTTACTTTAATTAATAAATTGCAAATTTATATCGAGTTCCTGTAAACGAAGTCTTAATCTAGCTTATATACTAACCAAGGTAATTTTTGGTCACTTGCGGGAGTCTCCAGTCACAAGACATGCAGTGTGTACACACTCCATAAATTAAAGTTCCGATATAAACTCAAATTCAGACGAATTTTAAAATAATTTAAAAAAAAACAATAACATTATATTATTTATTAAATTATTTATTTTATAAATAAATAAAATAATCTCTTTAATTAATTATAAATAATTAAAACAGCTATAAGATAACAAAACATAATATTTTTGAAGGTTGTTAGTAGATAGGCTATAGGCATACTGGCACTTAGGCATTCTGGCACAGCAAAACTGTGCCAGAACGTATACATTCATTCTGGCACACTCCCACTCCTCAAAATTGTGCCAGTATCCCGTCCGACGTCACCCTGACGAATTACTCAAGGTGCCTTTCGAATCGAGAAGTGCCTGGAGGAGCGGGCAGTGCGCCTTGAAATGTGCCAGTATGCCTATAGCTATTAATTCTACTTTTTAGTTGCTTTTTTTCTGTTGGCTGCTAATGGAGGACTAATAGAATAATTTTAAGAGTTTCGCTTCGTAATATTAACCATTGGCTATTTAAATAATCTTTCTCACATCTCCGCTTATTGGATTATACTGAACGATGCGGCCATGCAAGATCAAACAATAAGCTGTAGTATTGTTTGGGAAGTTATTTCTTGCCTCAATTTCTAGCCGCACATCTACAGGAGCGTTCTTTATAGATTCATTTTGTCGCGAACAATCGATAACTATGAGTGGTTCATTGAAAAGAAAGTTTGTCCTTGTAAGGAGTGGTTCAGGATCTCTTGCATAGTATGTTTTTTGAAAATTTGCATACATATCATAGAGTAGTGCATATTAATTATTAGCAATGTCAAGATTTAGATTATTATATGGATAATATTGTGAATTTAAGAAAAGCCTCACATTACTTATATTACAATGATCAAAACGACTTGCATTTGCAGCAAGTTCATTTTTTTTCTTCGTCTGTAAGCCAAGAATGATAAAACGAGGTTTTTCCAATTGATTGGAAGTTTTCACTGTCCAGATATGTTTATTAGCGCTTGGAAGAACAGGATATTCAAATAGTTCCCATGAACGATAACACATTGAGATAGGACTATCCTTGCCAATAAAATTTAAAAGTTGTATTTTCTGTTTATTAGATGCAATGACATAAGACATTAGCCATTCAATCTTGCTTATTTTTATGTCACATTCTTCATATATAATATTATTATCAACTGTAGTACCTTCGTGGATTATTGCATTAATGTCCGATCTTGATCTTATGAGAATAAGTTCATGCTTCATATTAACTACTATTTTTTTGTAATCTTCTGCAAAGCCCAAAATCATACTCAGTGGAATAGCAATGTCAAAGTTTCCTTGTTTATCCACCAGAGATTTCGACGCTTCTTCATTGCCAAGCCAGCCTGCATTTTCAAGCATGAGAGTCTCATTGGGAATAAACGAAATCCACCCTTTCATCACACTACTTAATCCGACATTTTTTCTTTTGTCTATTTCTACTCCATTAATTTCATAGCGAATTTCATCAAAAAGATGACAAATAGTATTGTTAACAAATCTAGATTTCATAGGCAAGTTGCCATCCGTTTTTTAAACTTTCCAGTAATATAGATAGAACTTCGTGATGGTAGAAGGCACAAATCTTGATGCTGGATAGAAATACGAATTTCGTCGTTGTTATCAAAGCTTAGTGCTGTGAATGCTGATGTGCGTGGATTTCGTAATGAGCAATTGATTCAATGCGGCCCATCAAACTGCGGGAAAACAAATAGCTTATTAGCTTTAATCACTCATCCCAACGGCCTTAGATTCGAGAATGTGTATATTTATTCAAAATCGTTAAATCAGCCAAAGTATCAATTTCTGCAAAAAATTTTAGAACCTATTGAAGGTGTGACATATCTGCCGTTTAGTGAACATGAATCTGTAATATCACCAGATGAAGCATTATCCAATTCAATAATGATTTTTGATGATGTAGCTTGTGAGAAGCAGGATAACGTGAGAGCATTTTTCTGCATGAGGAGACATAAAAGTGTAGACTGCTTCTACCTATGCCAATCATATGCTCATATTCCAAAACATCTTATTAGAGATAATATTAATATGTTAGTAATTTATCGCCAAGATGATGTGAATTTAAAACATATTTATGATGATCATGTCAATACTGATCTGACTTTTAACGACTTTCTAAATCTTTGTTCTGAATGCTGGAAAAATGATAAATATGGATTTGTTGTTATTGACAAAGATAGAGCGATGGTTAATGAAAGATACAGAAAAGGCTTTGACTGCTTTGCAATAAAAAGAAATTAAAAATATCTTAATGACTCAGTTCAATTATACACAGCAACACGACATCATGTCGGAATTTGAAAAAGAAAAAAATATCCTTAGCGAGCTCTTGCAAGCTCGTAAAGCCATTAGAAAAAAGTCGGCACTATTGAAACAGGAGAGAGAGAATCTCGAAAAAGTTGTAAGTGATACATTGAAACCAGTCATTACACCCCTTAAAAAGCTTGTCGAATCAAAAAATTTACAATCTTCTAATCTCATTTCGGATGATTACAGGATTAAAAAGCCAACTACGTCTCGAAAAAAATTCAATTTTATGTTAGATAATAATATTCGCTCAGCTTCCATAAAAGATTTTGATTCCGATGATGATTTTGCCTCATTGGACAACTCAATGATGAATTCAACATTTAAATCTATGCACGAAGACAGTGATAAAACCAATATTTTAGATCAAAGCCGCAGTAAATTTGATAACATATATGGAGTAAAAAATATTGGAGGAGCATACATGCTTGGTGATTCTGAAATTAAATTTGATGATAATAAAATAAAAGTGCAAGATTTAACTTATCTTAAAAGATAAGAAAAAAGGACTAATGGAGCTACTTATAAAAAAACAACCAGACGACACACTGATAAGTTCAGCAGATCGTGATAATTATCGCAGTATTCTGGAAGCAACAAGTGCTCATCGGAAAAAACATAGCAAAGATGGATCTATACGCTCATCGAAGAGTCGAAAATATTTCAACATCATTGCACCGATGTTTCGCAACAGTGCTACTCGTACAAAAAAAAGGGAGGAGGAGCAATCTTACCTAAATATAAAATAGCAAAGAAAAATTCTTCAATAGAGTTAGTATACTGGGATGATCCGAATGAGCTTGTTGAGAGACTAAGATTACTAACTGCTGAACAATCCGCTGGAAATAACAATCACGTCAATGAAATTCAATCCATTATTGAAGAATTACGCGAAATAAGATGCATATATTGGTACGTTCATAGACGATTTCATCAGTAGCCACATATTCGGGCTAAGGCGTGCAAGCGGGAAGGGAAATAAAATGATTTTATCTTAATAAAACAGATTTTGGTCAACTTATATAATTAATTTTATTAAATTTAAATTATTATAATTTGAATGATAAAAAAAAGCGAAACACAAATTTAACAAACACTTCTAACACAGTAGTAGGATATTTCGGCGAAAAATCAATCTCTCGCGAGGTCTATCTACTCGGGCATTAGAAACGAAAGTGCCTTGTCCCGCCCGCTCGTCCCTTTTCTCTCGTACGTTGTTGGAGAGGGGTGGGGGGCAGAGCGGGAGCGGTCCTCTACAGTACGCTGTACACATTCGACGGTTGCCCGTTCCCTCGCGCACCTCCCACCTTGCCATGCCTAGCTGATGAGGTGCCACACCCCTCAGCCATAAGGTGACCTCATTACTTAGGCGGGTCGGAACGCCTCGAGAAGAACCCTGGTCATCCTTTCGGAGATGCTACAGTCTCGGACACCAGTAAGGTCCCCCTCGAGCGAAGGCTGCGCGCACGGCCCGATGGAGCACGTGCGTCGCGGTGACTCAGAGTAGGAGGGGCAGGGGTGCATGAGCGTCCTGTATTTAAGCCCACTTACGTGATACGGTACATTAATACGATACAATACATTAACGCGATATAATACATTATTGCCGATTTTCACACACATACATGAAATAATACAATTATAATCAGTCACGACGCTGTTTCACACTTACACCTGGTAGCGGAAATTAATACAATAATAAGAGTAATACTAAAACTAATAATAATAATAATAATACTAATATAATAGTAATAATAATAATAATAATATAAAGGTGTTCGCCAGAGAATTACATTTTAATTCAAAGATATTTCTTCTCGCTGACACAAGCTATGTTTTTCACGGAGAAATTCATTGCCGGGCCATATAAATAAAACCTTTATTATATCCTAATCACACGATGACAGTCGCTTCGAAGGAAAACATGGTTCAACCAGTCCACTGCTGCACGTCTAAAAGTTTTATTATTTTCTGCTTTTAAAGTGTTTTCTACAAAACAAAAAAAATACCGGATATAATAAACCCAAAATTTGTGTTATAAATTTAATGGGACTCGTCTCTTCGACCTTTTATTACAACGTCCATACTTTCGACAATCGGCAGATGCCGCCCGAGAAACACGTCGGGAAACTCGTCTCTTTTCCATCTCTATCCGGCCAACACGTGCCGGCCGGACCCCTCCCTTTATTGCGCGAACACGCAGCTTTCGAACCCTCGCATTTTCCTTTTACAACACCTAATACATTTGCCGGCAACGCGCGCAAATTGTAGCGCGCGTCAAGGCCCATCTGTTCCCGTGTATATTAACGTAGCAATTTTGAAGCAGACCCTAACATCCTCCCCCCAGTCGCAAAATCTATGGATTTTCGACTTCATTTACCCGAAAGATCTTAATAAGCTTGTGTACCGGTCTAGTAAATTCCCCGCTTTTTGTGGCGACTTTTGCTACTCGAACGATCCCATCGGAGCCCGGATACAGTTGTGCGACTGTACCTCTTCTCCAAATATTTCTCGGAGCTTGATTGTCCGCGATAATTACAACATCGCCTATCTTTAAAGGCGGATGGGCTTCGAGCCATTTACGCCTCGGCAGTAGAGTCGGTAAATATTCTTTAAGCCATCGTTTCCAGAAAGAGTCCGCGAATTGCTGCGCTAATTCAAACCGCTTTCGTGGAGTAAACGACTCGGCGTCATATCTTTGCAAACGTAGATTCCCGGAGGAAGAGCCAATTAAGAAATGGTTAGGCGTCAACGCCTCTTCATCTCGGGGATCAATAGAAACATGCGTAAGTGGACGTGAGTTTATCATATGTTCAACTTCCATTAGAACCGTTAGAAGTACTTCCTCCGTCGGGGCTTGATCACCTAACGCGTGAAAAAGTGCTACTTTTACTGACCGTATCAATCTTTCCCACGCTCCCCCCATATGTGGAGCGTCGGGAGGATTGAAGTGCCAAGTAAACCCTTTTGTACTTGCAAAGGATGTCTGTTTGCTTTCTTCTATGTTTAAAACCGCGTCACGTAATTCCTTACTCGCCTTTTTAAAGTTAGTCGCATTATCACTGTAGACAGCAACCGGATATCCTCGTCTACTTGCGAGTCTTCGCAGGGCCATAATTGCGGAGCTAGCATCCAGAGATGACGCCAGCTCAAGGTGAATCGCTCGCGTGCTCATGCATGTAAAAAGGACCCCCCACCGTTTTTCTCTGCGGCGACCGATTTTTATGAACATTGGACCGAAGTAGTCCACGCCACAGTGAGAAAACGGCCGAAATTTATATGCAACGCGACATTTGGGCAGGTCCCCCATTGGCGGATTTTGCGGTTTCGCTCTCTCTAGCCTGCAAACGATGCATCGTTTCGCGATCCAACGCAGTCGCGTACGTAAACCTATAATGTAAAACTGTTGTCGTAATTCATTTACAACTGTCTCATTATTTGCGTGTTTGTAATTACGGTGATATTCTGCTATCAGTAGTTTTGTCGCAAAATGTGCAGCGTCTAATATAATTGGGTGGTTTTCAAATTTCCGATGATCGATTTTTGAAACGCGGCCTTTCGCGCGAAGTATACCTTCACCGTCGACGTATGGATTTAAATCTCGCAATTTACTTCCTTTTCGAACATTTCCTGCGGATTTTAGAACTTCCAACTCACTCGGGAAACTGGCTGATTGTATCTCCCTATACCAATATTTCGCTGCTTCAATTAGTTCGTCTCGTGAGTCTCGCTCTTTCGACTCTTTTACACCGTGATCAAGTTTAGCTATCGCACTGTTTTTTCTCTTTATTAGCCAACGAGAAGCTCGCGATTTCAATCGAATTGCCGCCGCCAATAGCCCATTCCATCCCAATAGTTTAACTATCGTAGAAAATCCAACAGCGTTATTGCAAGTTGAGAGAACAAATTCCTTTCGCGATTCGAGATTATTATACCCTCTGATTTCTAACTTTCCTAAAGGTTTTTGTCGCGGCCACGTTTCTGGATCATTAATTAAAAATTCAGGCCCGGTAAACCAACGATCACAAGTATTTAAACATTTACTCGATGCTCGCGTCGCATCGTCGGCGGGATTTAAATCGGAGGGAACCCAACGCCATTCGGAAATTCGCGTTGTCTCCGCAATCTCCCCGAGACGATTTGCGATAAAAATTTGCTTGGTGTAAGACTCCGATCTAATCCAATGCAACACGGTGGTGGAGTCAGACCAGAACACACGCTCTGTTACTTTGAATTCGAATTCGTTTAATATTGTTGTGGCTAATCGCGAACCAAGAAGTGCCGCCTGCAATTCTAGTCTTGGAATAGTCATCGGTTTTGTAGGTGCTACTCGGGTTTTCGACATCACGAGAGAAACCGAAACGCGGTTGTTACTCGAAACATTCCTTAAATATGCGACTGCAGAGTATGCTTCAAAGCTTGCATCGCAGAAAATGTGCAGCTGTGTTGATAGATATTGTTCGGTGTGCGGGATATAACAACGCGGAATCTTACAGTCTTTCATGTATTTCAAATTATTTAGCCATATTATCCAGGATTTGAACTCCTCATCGCGTATCGGTTTATCCCAGTGAATACCGCTGCGCCAAACATTTTGCATGAGTATTTTCGCGTTTAGAATGAAGGGAGCTAAGATGCCTAGCGGGTCATACACGGACATGATTATCGAGAAAACCTCACGCTTCGTAGGTTTCCTACTACCGCTCAACAATTCAAGATTAATTTTATTTAAACCTACGTTAAAACTCAATGCGTCTAATTCTCTATCCCAGTATAATCCGAGGATTCGATTCTCCGCATTGCACAGATTGGCCTTAGTATCGCTATCTAACTTTCTAGACTCGTTTACGTATTCTAAAGCGCGCGAATCGTTCGATGCCCATCCGTGCATTTCAAAATTTGCCGTGCTGTTAATTAAAATAATATCGAGTATTAGATCTCTCGTTTCTTCGACCGTGTTTCTACTGACTAGCAGGTCGTCCATGTAAAAATTTTTCACAATGCTTTTTACGGCATCCGGTTTGATGTTTTGAAATCTTTCTGCGTTTTTGTTTTTCACAAAAATCGCGCTACACGGTGAACATTTTGACCCAAAAATCAATACATTCATTTCATACTCCTCGATATCGTTTTCAGGACTTTTTCGAAAAAGAATTCGCTGTGCTCCACGATCTTTATCAAGCACGCTAACACGCAAAAACATATCTTTTATGTCGCCTATTGCCGCGACTCCGAATTGCCGAAACCTCAACAACACGCCGATTAAAGATTGCAACAAATCCGGCCCCGTATCCAGCTGATCATTCAGGCTGACGCCAGCCGTTTTCGCTGCCGCATCTAAAACGAGACGTATTTTTCCTGGCTTATTAGCGTTTTGCACTCCAAAATGGGGAACATACCATAGGCGCGATCTCTCGACTCCGGCTTTAACTTTCACGGCATATCCATTTGAAACAAACCTATCGAATTCTTGGTGGTAAAGTTCTGCAAAGCACGGGTCTTTTGCAAATCTTTTTTCGAGCAATCTAAGCCGATTCAACGCCGTCGTTTTACCGTTAACCATCGGAACTTTGTCGTCCTTCCATAAAAGACCGGTTTCCCATCTTTTCCCTATCTTTCGCGTCGTTTCGTGTAGAATCTTATCCGCACGGCTTTGTCTAATCGTTTTTGCGCTTGCATTTAACACCCCGAAATTTTCGAGTTGAAAATAATTATTTATTAATTTTTCCAAATCACTCAAATTTTCTTCACCATTGGGGGATGATTCGATATTTATATTCACAAAATCATGTTTTTTATCTTCTTCGTATCCGTGCACAGTCCAGCCTAATTTTCCGCGCGAAATCGCGAGTTTGCTGCCTTCTATCGGACGCACCTCGGTCGGCATAATTAATTCCCAGTTATCCTGACCGAGAAGGATTAGCGCGCGCGCGCTCGCGTAAGGAGTTACTGCTATTTTCTCTGTGTTTTCAATACGATTCGCGATTTCACTCGAAAGAAATTGGATTGGCAAATCTAAATTCGATGCGGTCAATGCGTGTTCGACTTTACATACACCGTCCGTCCCAATTATATTAAAACTAACTCTGTTGCAATCTATGCCCACGGCATCCCCCCAAAGACCTTTTACGGACACTCGGGTTCGTTCTCCAACAATGCCTAATTTCCGCGCGAAATTTCTGTCAATTATGCTTACAGTTGATCCGCCATCTAATAACGCAAATGTGCGCGCCGATCCATTCGGTCCTAAAACATCAATGGGAGCGAATCTGAGCAGCCCGCTCCGCGGGCCTAGTCATGCCTTATTTTCGCGTAATCGAACTTCCTTTTTTTTGTAGCGCGTGCCCATTTTTCTTACGGTCATTATCGCGCGAACTTTCACAAGACGCTCTGTTTTTTGAAATATGCATGGCGGTATGATGCTGTTAGTGACATAAACTGCATTCGATCCTTTGCCCGCAGACTTTCGCAACATGGCCCTCACCTAAACACTTGTAACACAAGCCCGCTTTCCCTAATATTACTCTACGTCTTCCGAACGATTCCTTCCTAAACTTCTGGCAATCACCGATTGTATGACAATCACGCTTACAGTAAGAGCATGATGTGTCATTTACTCCTATTCTCGCCCGCGTATCCTCGTCAGCATACGCCGACGTCGCGTAAATTGCAGCAGTGTTCTGGTATCTTCCATGTTTTCTCTGTACATTCTCTTTTTCACTGCTCCTAACTACCGGAATTGACAATTCTAAATCTAACAAACCGCCATTGATAGCGTATTCCGCTTCGCGGTACAAAAATTCGGATAGTTTTTCCAAGCGGCACATCCCCGGGTCACTCGCTTCATATCGGTTGAAGCGGCTAATCTGATCATCGGTGATTTTACTGACTATAGATCTTAATAAATCAATGCTATTTATGTATTCCGGCATTTTTATCGATTTAAAAGAAAAAATCGCATTTTTAAGACGCGTAGCAAAACGTGCAATATCGATTTTTCCGGATTTTAGACTAGGCAGATCGATTATATCTTTTACAATCTTTTCAGCCACGTTGCGCTTGTTGCCAAAATTCAATTTCAGAAGGTGCATTACAGGTTCTGCGGAAGCAGTAGTGGCTAGTAAGGTTTCTACCGCTTCTCGAGCTTGGCCGCGCAACGCTTTATACAGTCTCGAAATGTTCTCGCGCTCGTTAAACTGGCATAAACGCGTAGATGAATTGTACGCATCTTCAAAATGCATCCACTCTAGAGGGTTGCCGCTAAATATCGGTAAATCTCTCGCGATTTTGATGCGGCTACCTACACGCGACTCCGAACTACTTATAGCTGTGTCTCTGACTACTCGCAATGTCTCTTGCAGGGACTCAGCAAATAAAGTCGTCGGATTTGTTTCCGGGCGCGAATATATACATAAATTATTAACGCCATCCATACCGCTTGTTATTGTGCTGATCGCTGGACTTCGTTGGACGTCAGCTTCGCCTAGATGGTTCGTCGTCAACGCAGCGTTCATTACTTCGGGAGAAGCTGTTAAAGTTGATTGTGCAGTTGGTACCTGCGATGCCGGTGTTGTATCCTGTTGAATGATGTTGCCTCGTTGAACATCGCCTTGGTCTATCGACGATGCGATCTCCCCCGCTACCACCCTCTAGTGGTGGAAATGAATCATTTCGTAGACGATTTAAGGGTGCGACTTGATCAAGCGCACGCGTCAGTTGACTCCCATGTCGCAGACCTCCTGCGGTAGTTGTCGTTTGTACTCGCCCGAGTACGTTTTGCTGTCACCGGCGCTTCTGCGTGCACCGATGTGCGTTTACTGCCTCGTTGTCTTCGTACCATAGTGATCGATAATATTCTACGATCCGTCTTAGGCAACACGTAACTTTGTTCACTTCTACACTCTTACACTAACCCACTTCCGCTTGGTACGTTCAAGTTTGTTCCTCACCCGGGGCACCAATTATTCGGGCTAAGGCGTGCAAGCGGGAAGGGAAATAAAATGATTTTATCTTAATAAAACAGATTTTGGTCAACTTATATAATTAATTTTATTAAATTTAAATTATTATAATTTGAATGATAAAAAAAAGCGAAACACAAATTTAACAAACACTTCTAACACAGTAGTAGGATATTTCGGCGAAAAATCAATCTCTCGCGAGGTCTATCTACTCGGGCATTAGAAACGAAAGTGCCTTGTCCCGCCCGCTCGTCCCTTTTCTCTCGTACGTTGTTGGAGAGGGGTGGGGGGCAGAGCGGGAGCGGTCCTCTACAGTACGCTGTACACATTCGACGGTTGCCCGTTCCCTCGCGCACCTCCCACCTTGCCATGCCTAGCTGATGAGGTGCCACACCCCTCAGCCATAAGGTGACCTCATTACTTAGGCGGGTCGGAACGCCTCGAGAAGAACCCTGGTCATCCTTTCGGAGATGCTACAGTCTCGGACACCAGTAAGGTCCCCCTCGAGCGAAGGCTGCGCGCACGGCCCGATGGAGCACGTGCGTCGCGGTGACTCAGAGTAGGAGGGGCAGGGGTGCATGAGCGTCCTGTATTTAAGCCCACTTACGTGATACGGTACATTAATACGATACAATACATTAACGCGATATAATACATTATTGCCGATTTTCACACACATACATGAAATAATACAATTATAATCAGTCACGACGCTGTTTCACACTTACACCTGGTAGCGGAAATTAATACAATAATAAGAGTAATACTAAAACTAATAATAATAATAATAATACTAATATAATAGTAATATCA